>OU015743.1:155834758-155846933 GCA_907169655.1 Acomys percivali
CTGTTCCTAACCCATGGCGGTCTTCCTCTCTTCCTAACCCATGGCGGCATTCCTCTCTTCCCTTCAGGTCTCTCTCCTTTCTCCTTGTGGCAGTCCTTCTTCCCAGAATTCCTCTCTCTAAGCCCCACCTATTTCCTTTGCCCTGCCCAGGTGGGATGGCTTTTTAATAAGCAAAAAGTGGGTCACAGACAGCAAGCAGTAATTACCGTCAAAATACATCAGACCATCTCCCAACAGATGAGTCAAAGGAGGCTCACACAGATCCACATCCAATTCCCTCGCTGTAGAGGAGCTGTTTCTATCCAGTAAGCTTACCAATGTATGAGCCCAAAGGCTGAAAGAAAACAAGGTTTTAAAGATCAGCCTATTTGTTAAGAAGAAAGTAACACACAAGTTGAATTAAAGTGGCCTACCCTCAAGCAGCTGGAAGGGGATTCTGTGACCCAGGACATTGAGGTGGGCTGGGGACACCGCCTCTGCTTGCCTGGACCTGACTTGTTATCTGCCTCCTGCGGATGACTCCTGTTTTGTGTACAAAGTCTCAGAGTGCGTATCTGTGAGCAATTCTGGGATGGCTAGGATCTATGTTAGAATGAGATGAAAAACATGCGCAGTAAAGTGCTTGCTTTCTGTGTCTAAGTCTTGGATACAGCTCCTATTACATGAGAGCATCTGCACTCGGGGCAGACACAGTGGGACTATAGTATGTTAAGCAATGAATAGTGGCCTTTTGAATAAAACTGGAAAATATTTCTATACATTTACAATTTAGTCATTTTTGTCTTGAGATAAAATGTATAGAATAATCATTTTATGAAAAGTCAATATAAAATAGATTCAATATACAAAATATATTATAAATCCAATATACAGAAAATCAATATATTTAATATGCAAAAAAAGGTACTTGACATTCCAGCAGCCCAGTTAGGTCTGTCTTGAGCTCCCAAGAAGTCCTTTCATTGTGTTATCTTAGACTCTTGTACAAGATCTTCTCTCTCTCTTTCTTTTCTTTTCTTTTCTTTTTTTTTTTTTTTTTGTTGGACAACATGAGATACGAACTGAAAAGCATTCAACACCTTTCCACGTTGGATCTCCATCGATCCATGACAGTGCTAAAGGTGACAGAGATGAGATAGAAATGACTTACTTGAAATAAATATTACACTTCTCAATAGAAAGTTTGTGGTGACTGACTATTTTTATTCCTCGAAAAAAATTTTTTTATTCAATACAGATCTCAAGGCTACCAAAGTTAAGATGAAATTATCCTAATTAAAACAAAATGAAACTATTTAGAGTTATCATGACATTGTGTCTCCTACATTTCTCTTGTTCGGCCCCTTTCTTGTTTCTTGTCTCTCATCTGTTCGGTGACCCCCCTCCCCCACTTCACACATTTTATCCTTTCTTGGTCTATTTTTCCTCACTACAAGCAACTGGATCCTCCTCAGAGAGGCCAGCCTCTGGAGTGCTGCAGGAGCCTGGGCTCTAGGGAGAAGAAATGCTGAAGGGTTGCAGCTTCCACAGGGGAGCAGGCTGTTAGCTCTGATTCTAGTGCATGCTCCCCTCCATGGGGAGCCCCAGCAGAGGCGCTGACTTCCTAGCTCCTCATCCTGTGGGTCATGGGACTGCCTCAACCATGACATCAGCTGGGTGTGACTGGCCTGACCAGGGAGACTGCAGCTTGAGGGTTACTAAGGCAAGTGATGGCGGCAGAGGCAACTCTAAGGTTTGGCCAGTCTTGGTGGTATGCTGATAATGGGCCTGTTACCATGGAGGAACAAATTCACAGTGTCCACACTACGCATATGGGGGAGAGTAGTTGCTGAACAATATTGCATGATTTTCAATTCTGCTGAAAAAAGTTTAGCAGTCCCATGAGTCTCACAGGATTTAGCTCTGGCTGGAGTGCACCTGGTGACAATTTTATGTTAACACTCACTGAAGAGGGCACTCTGGTAATATCTTGTCCAACGCTTCCCAGTGAGGGGGAAAACAAACAAACAAACAAACAAAACAAAACAAACAAGAAAAAACAAACAAACAAACAAACCACCACCACCACCAACAACAACAAAAAACAAAACAGAACAAAACAAAAAACTCCATGACAATGTTTTCCTAAGCAGGTGTGTGAGGTCAACTGCACCTATTTGTGAATTTCTCCAACCCTGAGGTGATTCAAGCTGCTCTCTGGCCTTGAGCTACACACACCACCCTCAAATATATCTTTCCTTGCTCTCACGTGATTGCTCACTGATTCTGTTTCTGGACTCTATGAGGCCGAGGTGGTAGAGAGCATCTCGCTGCTTAGAATCTTGACCTTGGGTCTTACATTCTTAGCGCAATTGGAAAAATGCTGAGTTTGGAGTGGGCTGTCTGGGAGAACAGGGGGTCAGGTGGCATACGCATTTCATTTGGCTGGCGTAAGAAATAGCAGCAACCCAGGAAGTCCCTGTTGCTTTGCGACCTCTGCAGGTTGTGATCACCCATGTCACACCAAGTTGGAAAGAGATGCAAGCAGTAACTGTGCTGTTATCTTGCTTTGTTAATCAGGACAATGAGATGAGTTTTCTCTTCATTCCTCTAAAGTGATCCAGTGTCCTTTTCATGGATTTCTCTCCCGGTCCACTTGAGGGCGCTGGAATCCACGGTACTGAGCCTTGCGGCAGACAGTATCAAGGGATGCTCAGAAGCCATCCAAAGGGGGCATGCTCCAGATGGTGGCACCAAACCTGCCAGCCTGCTTATCTGTGAGCCTCGAAATGTGCTGACTCGCTGAAAAGGGAAACCCTAACTCCCAACCAGGAACCCCACAGCACAGGTTTGAGGCCATTTTAAACGAGGCATTCACCAACGTGGGGGCAGTGGGAGGGAAATAATGGGAGGAGGGGACCTCTGCCGGGGACTTGGCAGCGACTGGTCAGAACGGAGTACAGATCTGGTGCAGAGGGAGCTGGCTCTGCCTTTCCGAAGGGCTTTTGTTTGGAAGACGAAATAGCTTCATTTTATGGCTCCTGCTGCTGAACTGGGGCCTATAAATAGTATTTCCTTCTCAGTATGGAAGAAGAAGGCGAGAGCGCCAGCAGCGCGGCTGCAATAGCAGGCTTGGCTGAGACTGAGATCGCAGCTCACGCTCTGGCCTGCTAATGCCACCGCCTTAGGGCTCCACAAACTAGTTAACCTTTCACCGGCTCCTAAACTCAGTCTTATGACTGAAACAGTATCAGCTGTGTTTCCCGGGGAGGGTTGATGTGAAACAATAATTTGAATACTGCTTTGAGTATAGGGCCTAGCAATTTTATTTATCTCTATTTTTGAGAGCACAACTAAATAGAAGATCATATAACTGACCCAGAAGGCCTATGCTGGGTTCTCATGTAAGGCGGTTGGTTCCCTTTAAGCACCCAAGTGGCTGTAATTGATAAGCTCTCCTACTCCTATTTTTTTCCCCCAAAGCGGCAAAAGCTGGGCTCAGAGAGCCTCAGAGATTTGCTAGCGTCTTCAGGCTCTGAAGCAGCCATGCTGAAGGCCCACGCCTGGTTTGTGTCTTCCAGTGGCCCCACTCCAGGACACGCCACTGCCTGCCTGTGTCAATGCTAGGCCTGCACCCAGAGGCCCCTAGGTCTGGTGAGCTTTTGGCGGGCTTATTCATCATACACAATGGCGCAGGGGCACATATGTTGCGCTGGCAAGGCCGGGCATATTTTCCAGTGTCGCGGGGGAAGGCAGTGGATGAATGAATAATACAGGGAGAGGGATCAACAGAAGGGGCAAGAGGCGGCTAGAGCCTTATCAGCTCCCCTGCCCCCAGCAGGGCAGCAGAAGGCGCAGCTGGCGAGCCTCAGACTGATGCTCCAGTCCAACCGTCTTGCTGCTGGATTTTTGCGCAGCTCCCCTTCTCCATTCTTTCTCGGTTTTGACACTTGTGATTATTACCAATCCTGGTGGCGCTGACGCACGGAGTGCAATGGTTACCATGGCATGCTTAATAGCGAGAGCAGATGTTTGGCAGGGGAACACCATGCATTCTAAATACACAAGGCGAAAGTCGGTGGAGGGCGTAATTGATTTGCTGACTGCAGTGGGAAGCCAGCCCATGCCTGCTCAGGGCCAGGGCACCCTACCACATCCTCGCGTTAACACTGTGGAGTCTCATCAGCAGCTGACCTCTGGGAGGCCCCTGGCTTTCCGTACTATCAATTCCCACCTGCTCGCTTGTCTTCTGCAGTACTTAACACCTGCAGCCTCCCAAACAGGCTGCGTCTGGCCTGTCTCCCGTCTGGGCTTGGCACAAGCTGTTCCTACAGCTCCAGACTAGGTTTCTTTGTCCGGCGAGCAACACCCATGCGGTCTCCAGTTCTCAGCTCCATCCTCGGTGTGCCTTGATTATGTCTGAGTCGCCAAAGCTCTGCTTACTCTCTTCATAGCACTCACTGCTGTGCTGTGGGAGCTTGCTTGACTTCTCTCTCAGCCGAACGGTAGTTCTTCGAGCGCAGGAACTCTGGTATCTGCAAGAAAAATCTTGGCTTTAATTGATAGGGGAAATTACTCCGAATCAAACCTTCACTCACTGCCACCAGGACCACATTTCTTGCAAAACACTAAATAATCAGTAGCAATGCCAAGGTGGCCTCGCTCTCCCTCCACACAGGACAGGTCCTTGTGTGCACAGAACTGTTTCCTACACGCCCCCTCTCCCCGCCTTCCTCTCTCATTCATCTCCTTCAAGTCTCCTCTTCCCATCAGGATGCTTCTGTATTGCGGCGGGGTTCCTCGGGCGTACCCTCCCAAACGTGTGTGATCACATCTTGCTACTGCTTCCCTAACACCCCACGCTAATTGATTTCTCTGCGCTATGATGACGAAATACCCTGACAGAAGCGGCTTAAGGGAGAAAGGTGTGGTGGTGGGAACAGAAGGAGGAAAACGGCGTCTGTCCAGCGTCTGTCTTAAGTCCCACTCCAATGACCTGATTTCTGTGGTAATGCTCTACAATACTTTTCAACAGTACCAACAGCTGAGGGCCAAATATTTGAAACATGAGCCTAAAGGGGACATCTCACGTTTAAATCATAAGGTACATCCTTGGATCCTGTTCAGTCCAACTTCAATGGTCCCTATAGTCTTTGACAGTTTCAACACTGTTCTAAGGTCCAAAATTTCTTCTGAGACTCAAGGCCGTCTCTTAACTGCAACCACCGACATAGGTTAGCAGAGTTTACATTCCCACTCCAAAAGGGAGGGAGGGGACACAGCAAGGAAAGGTGGAACCAAGGCAAGACCCAAACCTAGCAGTTCTATATCCAGCATTTGGAATCATCTTGGTGGTGGTGAGAGATGTCTCTTCTAAGACGAAAGATACCTTGTTGCACCCGGCCCCTCCTGTCATCACAAAAGAAACACAGTGTTTAGTGCCTAATTGGGCTTTGGAGGAAGTGCATTCCTCGTACGGGTGTGTTTCTCTGTCCTAAGGACTGATCATTTTTGAGTAAGCCCAGAACAGAAGAAGGCTCTATAACAGACTCAGGATCCTGTACAGGCTCCTCCACCACTGCAGTCATGTGATCCAGAAGATCCAATGGTTTATAAATTGATGGTGGCAGGTACAGAAGACTTTGTCGAGGCCCTACCCCCAGCCCCCACCCCCACCCACAGTGTGTAAACCACAAAGGAGGGCCTTTAGATTTTATTTTTTAAATGCAGGGCTCTACTGTGATCTGCAGACAACCATTTTCCTTTGTGAGAGAGCTCTTGATATGATTTTTGGGCCCTGCTATGGAAACTAGGTGTTTGCCATCAGGTCATCAAGTTACCCTGCAACCTGAGCTGGCATTGTGGCATAGACATCGTCTGACCCACGAAGGCATAACGTTCAAAGTCCACAGCAGAAGCCTATCACCAAATGCGAGGGCCATGTCCAAGGAGGTTCATGAAAAACTTGCCCAAGTGTGTATGATTCCTTTTACTATTATAACGCCTTCTGTCACCAAGAATGCACCATGGCCTCATGGGGTGAGCTCCGTTGGTTGACTGGCCGATGACAGAAGACTGGAGCTTCTTTTACATGGAGTTCTACATGCTACACAGGTACCACTCAGAAGTGCACTGCTGCAGCATCCCAGCCTCTGTATGGGCCAACTCTGAAGGACACTGCTGAAGGCAAGACTTTCACAGTGCAGAACGTTGAGCAAACGGCTTTGCAGTTTGCTTGAAAGGATAAATAGGCACACACGTAATTTTACACCTACTTATGGACTATTGCCAGTGGTTTGGCTGGATGATTAGAGAATTGAAGAATATAATTAGAAAAGTGATAAGAAAAACATTTATGAAAGAATTATGTAGAAATATCTTCAAATGGTCAAGGACATGAAGGGACTTGTATCCCATGTAAATGCTCATCAGAAGATGACTTTATCAGAAAAGGACTTCAGTAATCAAGTATATAGGGTTGCCTTTCTGGAGTTAGTAGCCTACCTCTTTCCCAGTTATCCCCGCCACTGTCCAAAGGGACCATAAACACATAGCTGTGGTGGCAGAGATGGATATCATGCTTGGTTCAACACCATAGACTTCCACTTACCAAAGCTGACCTAGCTATCGCTGCTGCTGAGTGTCGCGTCTGCCAGCAGCAGAGGCCCTGGTATGATTGATAAATTTTCACAGGGATGGTCAAAGCAGGGACCTGTTGGTATGTTGGCTACATCGTATCAGTTGCACCAGGTAAAAAGAATTGCTTGTCTCTACTAGGATAAATATTTATTCTGGTTACTGATTGTCCTTTCTTTCACATAATATTTTCCCAAAACCATCCATTGGCTTACAGGATGCCTTATGCACCATAATGTTATTCCACGGAGTTCCACTTCTCAGTGAGGCACCCACTTCATAATCAGAGAAGTGTGGCAGTGAGCTCATGATTGTAAAACTCTGCCGGTCTTACCAGGTCTCCTACCACCATGAAGTATCCGGCTTGATAGAAAGTGGAATGGCCTTTAAAAGACACAGTGCCAAGTAAGTGGCAATAGCATGAACGGCTCAGTTGGGAGTTGTCTAAGAGGCTTTATAGACTCCCAGTCAGTACACTATATATGGTTTTGTTTCTTTTGTGGCCACGACTCACAAGTCCAGGAATCAGGGAGTGAAAATGAGAATGGTAAGACTCTCCATTATTCCCAGACGCATTAGGAAGTCCTGTGCTTCCTGTTCCCACAACCTTTGTTGGCCTGAAGTTTTATTTCCGGAAGAGGAAATGTTTCTTCCAGGAGGTCACCACAGGCATTCCAATGACCTGGAAGCTCAGACTTGCCCTGGGCACTTGGAAGTCTGCATGACCTTGATTCAACAGGCTTCTCCGTGAATAACGGGGTTAGGAGGCGTCATTGATTCAGATTATTTGGGTAAATTGGACTCCTTCTGCAAAGTTGAGGTGAGGAAGAGGAGTGCTTTAAATATTCAGGAGAACCTTTAGGGTATATCATGGTACTAGGATGTCCTGGGATTCAGATCAATGGCAAACTACAACAACCTAATGCGGACAGCGAACCTAACACTCCAGCAATGAAGGTTTGGGTCACTGTTCTGAGTATAGGACCAACATGTACTGAGGGGCTTGCTGACAGTGAAGGAAGTGTGGACTAGTAAGCAGAGGAAGGCAGTTGTCAATACCAGCCACGACCATGTGACAGGTTGAAGAAATGAGGACTGTAGTTGCCATGAGTGTTTCCATCCTATTGTGTTAAGAACATAGTTGTACGTTATACACACACATTAAGCAGATATTTATGTGTTCTTTCCTTTATTTCTGTATCACATAGTATAACATTGATAATCAGATAATGCCAAAAGAGGACGGTTAAGTCTACACTATCATATTTAAGTTATAAGACACTGAAAGACTTAACACTGCTTGAGGGACTTTGTGTCTTATCCTGGTGGGAAAGGGTGGGGTTGAAGTTTTGAATAGGATAGCTATCATGTTGAGATGAAACATGAGATTGTTATTATTTTGATTTGGAAATTAAGCATGACATAAAGAGGTAAGATTAGGTATCAAGCTGAAAAGGAGTGGACGTGTGACAGTTAATCTTGGTTGTCAGCCTTACTGGGTCTGGACTTGACTCAGAGACAGACTGTTAGGCATACTTCTGAGGCATTTTTTTGACATGGGAAGATCCACTCTAAGTCCAGATAAAAAGATTTTTTTTTTCTTTTTTTTTTTGCCCATTTTCCTTCATGCCTATTTTTTAGTTAAAAACAAAATGTTTATTCTAGTGTAATATAAGGCATATATTTCAAAATAGTACATGTTTATAATCAGCTGCTTCTAGGTGGTAATTATCTTTTTTAAAATTTAATTTATTATAATTTATTCAGATTATATCCAGATTGTTATCCCTTGTATAGACTCCCAGATTATTATCACTTGTGTCTTCCCGTTCCCCCTCTCTCCTTCCTTTCCCTCCTTCTTTTGACCTATTCCCTTCCCTCTATACCTCTGACAGAAGGAGACCTCCTCCCCCACTATATGACCAGAGCCTATCAGGTCTCATCCATCAGGATAGCCTGCTTCCCCTTCCCCTGAGTGCCAGCAGGCATCCCTACCAAAGGAAGCAATCAAATAGGGGGCACCAGAGCTCATGTCAGAGGCAGTCCCCATCTTCACTCTGACTCATGGGTGGAGAATGCGCTATCAATTAGCTAGATCTGAATGGCGCGGGGGGGTGGGGGTGGGGGTGGGGGTCTAGGTTTACTGCATGCATTATCCTCGGTGGCTTCATGTCTTGCTTGAGAGTTCATTTGCCTGTTTGTCAGTTCATCTGCCCTCTTGCTGCCACCACGGTTGTTGCTGCCATTGCCCTGGCATTCATTTTCTGATATCAGAACCCCACTTCTTTAGTCTTCCAATGTGGGTGGAAGACCAGAGTCTCTACAAATCTTCTAGGGCTTTGTTGCCAGGCTGAGATGACTGCAGCACCCCACCTACTGGAATGTGCGCCTACTACATTCTCAACACCTACAGTGTTAAGACAGCCATTGTTGTATTAGCCAACCTAATACACCTCCTTTAAAATATATATTGGCGCTGCTCCTCTAGAGACTCCTAATACACACCGACACTCTGACTACACACCACTTCTATAACATTTGGAAACACATTTCTTTAAGGACCTCTGTTTTCCATGATGCAGCGAAGTCTTCTGTGATGAGCCCAGAGTTTGGCTACAAGACTAAGCTCATGTCTAGACTTTGTCAGTGATTGGTCATATATCACTTTGGTCGTGTTAAATAACTGTTACCAACTTTGTCTTTTATTTACTTGTTTAAAATTTATTTTTAATTGAGTCTATGTGTGTATGCCATGTGTGGATATGTGGAGGTGAGTGGAGAGTGTTGGATCCCTTGCAGCTGAAGTTATAGCTTGTGATCTGTCTGTTATAGTACTGGGAACTGGACGTAAGTCCTCTGCAAGATCACCTTTAACAGCTGAGCCATCTCTGCATCCCTTCATACTGTAAAGAAATGAGGAGGACTGTACTCCAAGAGATGACTGTGTGGATTAAGTGAGCTTGTGATGGTTAATCTTTTTTAAAAATATTTTATTAACATATTCATATTACATCTCAATTGTTAGCCCATCCCCTGTATCCTCCCATTCCTCTCTCCCTCCCATTTTCCCCTTACTCCCCTCCCCTATGACTGTGACTGAGGGGGACCTCCTCCCCCTGTATATGATCATAGCGTATCAAGTCTCTTCTTGGTAGCCTGCTATCCTTCCTCTGAGTGCCACCAGGCCTCCCCATCCCTGAGATGTGGTCAAAAGTGGGGCACCAGAGTTCATTTGAAAGCCAGTCTCATCTGGATTGCCCAGTCGATTAAATCAGGAACTACCTAGGACATTTACAAAGCACTTCACTACTTGCCTGTGAGCATGTTTCCTAAGAGAATAAGCAAAGTGTCTGTGTAAGCATGGGTGGCACAACTCCCTAAGCTGTGGTACCCAGAAGACAAAAAGGAAAGATGGAAGAATCACTGTTGCTCTCTATATCTTGGCTGTCATAACCTGAGCTGCTTTGCACTGTCACTCTTCTTCATCGCAATGAGTTGAAACCTCTGGGCCTGAAAGACAAAACAAATATTTTCTCAATTAAGTTGCTTCTCTCAGCTATTTGCCACAGATGCTGAGGATGGACATAGTAAGATCCCATTAAATAGATGTGATTAAACCATGATTGGTTACATAGTTGCCTGATGCTACCAATGACACTGATCTCTTTGGGGTTAGATGCCATACCTGCGCATTCCCTGTAGCATGATCTAAGTTCTTGGGTACTGTCACGTACAGCTGGATGTGGCAGAAACTTATCCATCCATTGAGACGTACTACCTTGTCTGTAAATTAGATATGTGCAATGGAAGAATTAAATATGACTATTTTTAACATAATAAATATTAAAACCAATCTAAGTAAACTTAAGCAGTGGCAATGTAAGAAGAAATACACAGAGACATGTCTTGGCCAATTTGTACTTCACTTTGAAGCTGCTGAGTCTAAAAGACTAGTTTGCAGTTGATGAGAGTCTAAGACTAATTTGCAGTTGATGATTATCATAGAGATACAAGTGAGTTTAAATATACTCCATCAAGGCATTCTGAACTCAGAAAAGGAAGAGTATTCTCTCTCTCTCTCTCTCTCTCTCTCTCTCTCTCTCTCTCTCTCTCTCTGTGTGTGTGTGTGTGTGTGTGTGTGTTTAGTGGAAAGTGTCAGATTTTCTAGGGATAGAACCAATGAAAAATTACCTGAACAACAACAACAACAACAACAACAACAACAACAACAACAACAAAAAAGACACTTCGATTTTGGTGATATTTTCCAATAGTCACAACTAAGAATTAACAAGCTATCACTTTGGTAATTGTTAAGGTAGCACATGAGTAGGATGTAACAAGAACATAAATACCAAGTGGCTGTGTGAGACCCTGTGAGCAGAGGGTCAGTGCTATTGCTTCTCTAGACCTGAGAGCTTCTGTGGCCTTCCACACAGCTCTGTGGGTCAAAGAGATGGACTCAAGATGATTTTTACTGCATAACACCAATGATATCCTTGGTCTCCTCATTAAAGAACCCCAATATTAGACTCCACAATTTATGTTTATGTGATGATTTCTTTTTATTAGTTTATTAGTATTGTGATTTTTATTGGTTGGCATATGAGGTTGAACCAGCCTTGCATCTCTAGCACTGTCTCACTTTGTAGCATGCATTGTTGGACTTGATTTGGTAATATTTTGTAAAAAATTTTGAGTGTTTAGTTTTAAGAGGTATTAGCATGTACATTTAATTGTAATTTCTTGCTTTTCTTATTTATGAAAAATATGTGTGCTCTGTGCTACTTACTCCCTGTTCTATGTGGTAGAAAAATCTGGATAGAATTGATTTTTTTTCTTAAATGTTTGTTAGAATTTTCCAGTAGACGCCATCATTTTGAAGCTTTCTCATGTTCTAGGGAGTCGCAGATGACCCAGAGTGCTTCTTGATGGCCTACCCACAACAGCAATGCATTGTGGGGAACGGGATATTCTTGAAGAGCCACTTACCTCACCACTTCCGATGCTCTCCCTCTCATTTCAGGCCAGCATTTACCCAAATAACGTCTCAGTCTTTGGAGATAGTGTGGCAGGAGGCTCGGGCTTCCTGAAACTCTAAAGTCTCCCTAGTTCCTTCTGTATGTAGGCAAAGGAGCCTTAGCTGTGGTGAGCATGGAGTGGGAGATTACTTACAAAATGTCTGACAGAGTAGTCATAAGTGACTTTCGAATTTTTTTTAAATTTTATTAATTTATTCTTGTTACATCTCTATGGTTATCCCATCCCTTGTATCCTCCCATTCTTCCCTCCCTCTCATTTTCCCCTTATTCCTCTCCCCTATAGACTTTCGAATTTTTAAAGGAATGAATATATATATATATATATGATACAATTTTTAAAATTTATCTACACAATTGTATAGTGACCAAGTCAGGAAACGTTGGTATATTCATCACCTTGAACATGTATCAGTTTTTGGTGTGGGTACATTCGATATTCTCTCTGCCTTTAAATGTACGATGATTGTATAACTCAGTCACAGTTGTTGGGAAACCTGAAAACTTTCAGCGCCAATCCC
>OU015743.1:155846943-155870003 GCA_907169655.1 Acomys percivali
TTTTTTTTTTCATCCATTCTCATTACATAGCAACTAATAACAGTGGGCAATCTTTATCACTAATGTGAAATCCATCTGGGAGACTCCTTTTCCCTACTCCAGGATTAATCAACAGGGCCCTGTGACCCAGCTCTGTCCTGCTATGAGCTCATAGGAACAGATGGGAAATGGGCTGGGCAGATGGAAAAATTCCATTTTCTGACAGGAATTATTTATTTGTGAAGTTGGAACCACTTGGAGTGACTATTTTGTATTAAGAGGATGAAATATTGTTAGATTTGCAGCGGGGCCATGGAATTAACTAATGCATTGTGACTGCTAGTGTCGCTGTGAGGCAGGGAGAAGGAATAATAATGGGGCTTTAAAAGATGGGCCAAACACATAAATTATTTACTCCGTGTGTGTCAACCATTCCCTTGAAGCTATTTCTGCTGATGGTGTTATCCTTCATGCTCTTCTTATGAGAGACACTTTTCTTTGTGACTGAGCATTGCAAAACACATAGCTACCATTAGAATTAGACACTCTGTGTGTTATTTTCCATATCTTATATCCAACCTTTATGGTAGGTGGGCAAAGCAAGTACATTAAACCCACTTTCCATCTGAAGAATATAAAATTCAATGACATTGATGTATCAAGGTAATGGGAATAGCACAAAATAGGATTTTCCTTGCCTTTGTTTTTTGCATATCTGATCTGTTACCCTAAGTGGCCAACTTGTACCCCAAGTGGCAATCAAAACCTAATCTAGCCACATGATACCCCTGTGTCATCTTAAAGAATATTCAGAAATTATTAGTGTCTGACCCCACTCCTCCTAGCTTTGTATCTTTGTCTTTCACCCAGATCATCATTTGTGTTTGCAAATGATTTAGTTTCTAAAGAATGGATCCCTGACTCAGAAATTTTACTCGTCTTCCTTACTCTACATAACATATTCACATCTGCTACCCATGAGCCTCTTTGAATGCACTCCAGCCACTTGCTTTCCTTTGTTTGGCCTTGGATGGGTTATCCTTCAGGAGCCATGCTCCTGCTATTGTGCCCTTACTATAGTTGATTTTCCTGGCACTCTTTCACATGTCATTAACATAACATACACTTGCACTGAACAACTCAGTGTCCAGTTTCACCAAAGACTGTAAGCTCTGTCTTATTCATTACTGAGTGGAAGGATTCCAGTATGTCATAAATTGTATTTTCTAAACTAATGAATGAATGCATGGGCAGATAGATGGACAGCCGTGACAAATGCTTTCCTCTAAAACATTCACAAGGTGTGTCTGCGTTAGTTGTGATGGCCTTAGATTTTTTTAAATGCTAATATATTTTGATAGGAGCTAGTTACTAGCCTCATTGGGAGTCTGAAAAATGTTGAAAGAAATTGTGGTCTTGGCTAAGTGGTACTATTAGAGTGAGGAAGATTGTGCTAGGAGTGAAACAGTGGGAGCAGACACATACATTTTTTTTCACTCCCTACATATAAGAGAGCAAAGTTACCAACAGGCTAGTTTCAGATGAGGGTCAGTCTTGGCTAAATACCCAAGATAGTCAGTTGTGTTTGGAGAAGAGCATCATGAAAGAAGTCTGAGAACAGCTTGGGAAACCCACTCAAACACTCACTGATGCTTGGTACATAGTAGGCAATCATTGACCAATTAGTATTGGTCAATGCCATGTTTGTAGGCAATTATGCAGGAAAATGTGAACTATATAAGCTGAGCTCCTCGTTTCCAGCCCCTGACAGGAGAGGCAGATGCTTCAGAAGATGTCACAGATCACTCTAGAGCAGCTCAGGGTGGATGTCAGTCATCACACGTTCTGGAGCTGAGAGCCTTTGTGTGTTATTCATGGATATCCCACTCTTTTAAAGACTTACAGTGCCATTTATAAAATAGAGGACACTGCACCACACAGGCCCACAACATGTGTTCAATCTTCTTTGGCCCTTAGATTCAGCGAGCCCTAGCGTGAGGTGACTACCACGAAACAAATCCCAGCAGTCGAACGTTGTGCCAGACCAGCATGTCTTGTGTTCTGCTAGGCAGGTTTTGCTTGACCTAGGAACCTGGCTAATAGGTTATAACAGAACTATCATTTCCAATGAGGATGACAACATAAAACTGTGTAGAAGTGGAAAAAATAGGAAGAAGAAGAATTATAGAGAAGGAAACCAAGGATCATCTCTGGCTCTCACTCCTGTGGCGCCTTTTGCAAAGTCATAAAACTTTTCTGTCCCTCTATCCTCAGCGGCACGTGGTCACCATTATTCTTGTGTTTGACATACTTTAGTCCATTTTTATGTATTCTTCCAAGGTCAGCAGCATACTTACAAACATACACTAGATGATACATTGATTACCTGGCTGATTGGTCAGAAACAAATTTTTCAGGGTACTCAGGGGACAATAAATCTAAGTCCCTCCTTTCAGGGTACAATGTGAAATTTTAGGTTCTGAGAGCCACTGTGCACTGGGTTTTGGGGGGGTATTTAACTGAGAAACAGCAGAACCCCATTTAGACGAGGTCTTTTGTACCTCAAATCACCTGGGGAAGATGTTGGTGTGTTTGCAGGTGTGAAAGTGTGGAAGTTACTGTAGTAGAACATTGTACTCTAGAGGCAGTGGTGTCCTCTGCCCCCTCTGCCTCGGTGTTAAGGTGGCCAGGAATTGACAACCACTCAGGTTCTTCATAACCAAATAGTCTGTCATCTATAATATCTAATGTTTAGAGGCAACCACTTGTCTTTTCTATTACAGAGAGTTTTTCAGACATCTTCTTCTAAGGGCAGCACGCTACTGATTCAGTTAGCAGCCAACTTCATAATACAATAGTTTTGTATTGTTAGCATATTTTCTTTAGGTTGTATCAATACTCATCTCTCCACAGCTTCTTCTACTTTGCAGCCCACACTATGTCTGGTCCTTAAAGAGCAGAGCCTCTTTCCTACTTGCATTTCCATTTACTTAAATCTTTGTCATAGATGCTGAAAGAAAAGGTGGGTGGAGCCATGCTGAGTAAAAAGCAGGTGTTGTTAACAAAGGCCAGCCTTGACAGTAAATTGAAATGGATAAAACATTTGGCTGGTTTTGTACCACACGCATAGAAGGTTAAAAATAAAGGGCCAGCATTTGGGTTAGATAAAGTTTTGTAAAGGTAAAGAGACATATGATTTACGTATGGCAAGGTAAGTAAAAATTCAACTCTTTAAACAAAGAGAGGAAAAGACATTGCAAGAGATGGTGGCACAAATAAAAGAATCTACAAACAAATAGAGTCTCTTCTTAGAAAGCTGGAATATATTCCTGTCCCTGGAAGTTAATATAGACTAGCACTGATAGATGATGTAAAAGGAGAAGAACCCAATGAAGTGTTGATATATACAAGATGTCCCTGAGCAGAAGGCAGTTACATTTAGCAGTGACTTCAGCTGTTTACATTAAACTGAGTTTGTGGCTCTTTCATTTACTCAACAGCATTTATTTAATATTGCCTAGGGCACAGCCCTGGGATGGACCTTCACATCTCACCACAAATGAATCAGTGAGTCAGTGTACGGAGTGGAGAATGGAGAAGCCAGGAGTGTTGGAACATCAACTTGAATAGAGTTTCCTATAGTGCCTTGCATAGTTCTTATTTGAAAATAAAAAGTACTTTCATTGTCTATGTTTGGAGTAAAATAAAAGTTGAGAATTTTCTTTTTGTTTGCTTGTTTAATTGATTTCATTTTAATTGTACCATGCCTTAGACTGTGAGACTTATTTACTGATGGCAGTATGAGATTGAGTTAAGCAGAATGGAGTTGACATTTCCCTTAGTAAGGAGAAAGTCATGAATCATAGGCCAATATCAATGAGGGAAGAAAGTATCATCCCCAAGGGGAAGGAAAGAAACTTTGAATAATAGTGTTTTGAAAAGCAGTGTGATGTTGCCAAGAGGGACCCAGAATTTTTATCTTTTGGGGCTAGGATATCAGACTGTCCAGCAAGACTGCTCACCAGCCCAAACAAGGGGCACACTTTCGCTGTTGGCAGAATTCTTTTAACAGAGGATTTCCATTTCCAAGTTCATAAATGTCTGAGGCCAAGTACCACTCTCCAGGCATTATTAATAACCCAAGCCTGTGTCAGGAGTCTCTGGAGCATAGTTCTCACAATGAAAGGTAGGAAGATATGCAACCTAGAGTCTTTATGTGTGTTAGGGAAAGTGGTCAGTGTGTCTTAACAGACATTAGAAGGAAAACATATGTTATGATATTATTATTACAGCAATTGCCCTTTTCCTTTCCTCCCTCCAGGTCTCTCATATACCCCTTTCCTTCTCTCTTTCTAATCTATGGCCTTTTTTTCCCTCTAATTTTTATTGCATGCATATATGTATATACATACATATAACCTGGTCAGCCCATCTAATGTTACTTATATGCAGGTTTTCTGGGCTGACCATTTGTCACTAGACAACCAGTTGTGTCTCTTCCCTAGGGAGGTCCTGTTCCCAGATTTCTTTTCTTGAGACTTCATGGTCCTTTCTCTATCCTCTTTGGCACTCCTATTGTAAGGCTCTCTTTTGGGCAGTTGTGGTTTGTGGTTGGTGAAACTTTATGGGTATAGCTTCAGATGTTACTAGGAGATACAATCTCATAGAAAACTCCCTGATCTTCTGGCTTTTTGTTATCTTTCTATCTCCTCTTCCCTCTTGTTCCCTGAGCCATAGGTATGGGAGTGTTTTGTGGACATATCCAATGGGACTGAGCACAACTGCATTTTGATTAGTTGTGGCTGGAACAGTCTCAGTCTGTTACAAAGGGAAGTTTCCCCAGTGAGCACTGAAGTCTGCACTTCTCTGTGGGTATAAGGACAGGTGTTTATAGATTGATGTTCACTATTATGCTTGTTTAGTAAAGTAGAGGTTGTATATTCTTCTTTAATAACTACCACTTCACCAGCACTATTTGGTCTTTTATTCTTGCTTTTTTTGGGGGTGGGTGTGTGTATATGTGGGAAGGTCATCTCTCTTCACTTGCTTGGTAAAATCCAACAGCATTTCAGCTGAGTGTAAGTGCCTTCTCTCTCAGGAAACACCCACTGATACATTCCTCCCTTCTATTGTGGCAGCTTTTCCCATGGTAGGCCTAAGAAAGGTTTATCTCACCTACACAATCAGTTCTGTTCATGTCACAGTTTCAGTCATGTGCAGCATGAAGGAAGTGCTGGGATCCTAACCTCTAGACATTTATTCAATGGTCACACTGTGCTTAGAAAAGGGGATGCTTGGACACAGAGATAGACACCCAAACAAGGAAAATATCATGGGAAAATTAAGTCAGAGGAAGGTCACGATGCTAAAATCCAAGAACTGCCAAGGATATCAGCAAACTAGGCAAAGTTAAGGAAGTGACATAGAGCAAACCCCTTCCGGGATTCAGAAAGAATTAACCCTGCCACACTGCCGTGCTAGCCAGCTTCTAGCCTCCAGTTTATGATGTAGCACATTTCTGCTTCAATCTCCAAACTTGTAGTGATTAGTTAAAGAAGGCCTAGCCAGGGCTAGGAAGATGGCTCAGTGGTTAAAAATGTTAATTGCTGCTCCAGAGCACCCACATTGGACAGCTCATGGCCACCTGTAGCTCCAGAGGATCTGAGGCTCTCTTTACACCTCCACAAACATGTACACACATTATGGATTCACACAGATGACAGAGGCGTAGACACACCTACACTAATAAAAATATCAAAGACAGATCATTTTTAAATTATTTTCTTATGAAATGAATATCACCAATGGAATGGATCAGTGGGTGTTTTCTGAGGGTGAAGGCACTTACGCTCAGCTGAAACGCTGTTGGGTATAATAAAATTACATAATTTTCTTTCCTTTTCCTCCCATACCTCTCCAAACCTTACCATACTCACCTTTCCTTGCTTTTTTTTTCAAATTTATAGTCCCATTTTCACCAATAGTTCACACACACACACGCGTGTGCGCGCGCACACACACACAGAGAAATACAACTTTTTCAGTCTGTATAATATTATGTGTCAATATGTTTTCTTTGGTGTTGATAGCCAATTGGTGTGTTCTTCCCTGGGGAAGATTATTTCTTCCCCTTGCACTTTGCCTTACTTGACTATAGCTCTTTGTATGGAGCCTCCTGGGCTTTCCTCAAGCCACATAAGCATGTGTACGGATGCTGTCTTTGTTAGTTCATGTTTAGGTGCTCATGTTGGTTGTAGCTCAGATATTCCCAGGAGACACAATCTCACAGCAAACTCTCTCATCTTCTGGCTCTTACGAACATCCTGCCTGGGATTCCTGTGGCAATTGTGATGTACATGAATCCATTGCGGTTAAGCTCTATAACTGCATTTTGATTGGCTGTAGTTTTTTTCAATGGACATTGTGTGTTGCAAAAAGAAATGTCTTTGATGAGAGCCAAGGATTGACTACACTTTTCTCTGAGTTTAAGGATAAGCATTTAGCGTGTACTTGGAGGGAATGCTGTTTGGTTGAAGCAGAACTGCAGGTTCTTTTCCGAGATTTATAACTTCACTACCCATGGGTAGTTGTCTGGGTGTCTAGTTCCAGCAATTATTTCCCTCCTGAATGGGTTAAATGGGTCTTAGTTCACCAAACAAAAGACTCAGGGTGACTAAATGGACCAAGAAAAAATAATTCTATCTGTTTTGTATGAGAAATATATCTTAAGTTATCTTAACTTGAAATATGTACATCTCCTTAGGAAAAAAACATGGGCAAAAGTACTCCAATCAAACGGAGCAGGAAGCAAGCAGGTATTACTATCCTAATAATATACATCAAAACAGACTTCAAAATAAAACTAATCAGAGAAAATAGAGTGCCACTTCATCCTAGCCAAGGGGATAGTTAGTCAAACATTATCTAAAGGTACATGGGCCAACTTCTGGTGCACCTAATTTTATAAAAATGTACTACTGAATTTAAAAATGCAAATTAATGTCAACCTATTAATAGTGGGTGATTTCAATACCATTCTTTCTCTAATAGACAGGTAATCTGGACACACACACAAAAAGAACAAAAACCAATCTTTATAATGGACTATATGTTCTGTACGGGGCAGAGAAGCTATCTTCTTGGCTGCCCCAGGGAGATTAGAGAAGGCTTTTAGAAGAACAAATTGGGTTTGTCTGAGGGGACAAGTACTGAAGGTGTCCAAGTACAGGGACCCTCAAAGAATCTCTGCTAGAGTTGCCCCTGTGAACACAGAAAATGAATTTCAGTTGCAATCTTCTGGGAACTGGAACTCTGATGAGACAGAATCTCAGTATGGCTCTCCCTTGTGGAAGAACGGAAAGGTGTGAGGGATGGCAGCATACCGAGTGCCAATTGCTCTTCACAAGATAAATCGTTCTTGGCCTTTGTCAGAGCTCAATCTGCCTGTGAGTTTGTCTGGACTCCATCCCCAGAAGCACCATCTGCTAGTGATTGTCCCACCATCTGACCATTTACCCTCTGTCAGCTGCCCTCCTCTGGGCAACCCCACTACCAGTTGGAGTCTACCCATTGTTCAATTGGGAAAAACTGAGTCTGAAGAGTAACAAAACAGAAGAGGAGGAGGAGGAGGGCAACACTGCGGTGTGCAAGTGCCTGAGGCCAAGATGTGATATGGGAAGGCCCGGAGTCTTCCCTCAGAGCCTGGGGGGAGAGCGTGTGGCCAAGCCATTGCCATATTGTGTCCCAGGCAGCCTGATGGCTCCACAAATAATGTTGATGCCTTTTGTTTGGAAACTTCTGTGGCGGCTTCCCACTTTCCAACAAGCCGTGGTAGATGCTGGGCCTCCCCCAAACCACTTTGCCTTTTGCATGGTCCCTGGCCAACTGTGCAGGCAGATGAGGCCCCCTCGATGCTAATGAGGGGAAGGGCTGGCATTCCTGAGGCACCCAGCTCTGGGAAATCCGCCTTTGTTGCTAGGGAGCATTGGAACTGTAGCTGAAAGGCTCATAAAGAAGGAGAAGAGGGATAGAAGAAAGGCGCGCGGTTGTTTCCAGAGCATCACAGTTCTCTAGACGGCACCAAACCTATCCAGTTTCTGATCCCAATTATAACATCACCCCCTCCTTATTGTTCCTCTTAATGATCTTGGGAAATTCCTCAGAAGACTTAGAAAGCACTTAGCAAACTCTGAACTATACTGTCTCTTCTGTTAGGCTTTGGAGTCTGTGAACATGCCACCCCCAGGTGTCAGGAAAATATTGTTTCTGGCTCAGAAGGGGTGATGGAGCTGGGGGGATGCAGCTGGGGTTTGATAATGCTCATGCGTGGGCCGCTTTCAGTAGATGCTCACCAGTAGCCCACTTGGTGAAGGATCTGGGCTTGGTGCTGGTGACAAAGACTAAGTGGCTCTGCTCCAGCTTGGATTTGCTGCCAGGCTTGCTGGAGACTAAGGTCATTCATCCTGGTGTGTTCTGCAAGTTGTTTGCTGCTGGTGTGGCCTGTGCGGTATTGTTGCACTTGGAGTTTACTAACAGTTTTCCACCCCTGGCTCAGTCACTCTTAGTAGGCCAGTTAGAACCAATGTGAGTACAGTAATACCTTGAATCCCAGTTTCTCAACTGCAGGGTAGGCATAGTAGTAATGCCAAACTAGTTTGTGTACTAAGTAAAGCAATTGCAGGCAAGAGAATCATGTAAAAGACACTCTGTGAATGAGCCAAACTGCTAACTTCAATATCTGGAAAAGGCTAATGATTAGGCATGTCGTAAAGGGGAATATTGTACAGAAATAAAGGACAATTGTCTCTTCTGTGGTACTTCTCTGTGGCATGCAAGATACAGTGCTAAGTCATTGATGCATATTTCGTTTACTATGAATGGAATGGTGATGCTCTGGAAGTGTATTGCTCAAGGCTATATGGTGTGAGAGAGTCTGCTCTTCATGAGATAATGCCTCTGACCTCTACTCTCTCCATCTTTAAAGTTTGTGGTTCTTGGAAAGCTAACACACACACACACACACACACACACACACACACAGAGAGAGAGAGAGAGAGAGAGAGAGAGACAGAGAGAGACAGAGAGACACAGAGAGACAGAGAGACAGAGAGACAGAGAGAGAGACACACGGGGGGGGGGGAGGGAGGGAGACAGAGAGACAGAGAGAGACAGAGACAGAGACAGAGACCAGATTGTCTCTAAGGAGCTTACTGCTCACTGTCATCCACTTAGGAAGGTTCTGCTATAGGAAACTTACCAATCAGCAGACACTAGGCTTTATTTCTCCATGTTTATTAAAATTCTGCAATGACACACAGGGAGTATGTAACATGCCACTATCTGAGAATAATAGAAAATAACAGAGGCCACAATGATATTCTGAAGCATAATGACCTCATAGCACATTGCTATTATGTCCATTTGTTGGTGTTATAGATGTCATATAACCTCTACTGTCACACCTTGATAAATAAGCCTCTCTCTGAAGTTAAAATCTGTTTCATTAATTTCTACTCTGAAAAAATGATGGGTATATATACATAATAATATACTCATACAGAAACACACACACACACACACACACACACACACACACACACACACATACCATGAAGCCCTTCTTGCCACAACTCTATCCATCCTAGGCTGCTGTAGCTTGACTTCATGTGGCCTGAGCTTAATTAGAACCTTCATCCCCACCTCTGATGCCTCTTTGGAATTTTCCATGTATTATCCCGCTGCTCTGGCTCTATATGCTCCCGTTTCTCCTGGCCATATTGGAGTTCAGCCCAATAACTCTTCTCTCGGGCACAACTTTCTCTAAGTGGTCCTATGCCACCATGGTAGTTCTATTATTTTTCTTTGACAAATAAAATACACTATATTAATTTTTTGAGAATCTTATACAATATATTTAGATCATATTTATCCCATTCCTCTCTGTACCTCTTCACAAATCTACCCTCTCACCCTACTCTCCCACTTCCTGTCTCCCTTTGTTTCAAAACAAGTTGCACACACACACACACACACACACACACACACACACACACACACACACACACAATCTTGGCGGTAAAGCAGTGAAGAATTGTAGACAGGAGAAGATTCAAAACAATTGTTTCTTGGAACCCAAAGAACAAAATATATCTCAATTTTTTTTTTATGGCAATGGCCTGATTCCCCTTTGTTTATCCACACAGACCATTTGTTCAGCTTTTACTTCACTTTATTTTTGATGTTTCCTGAGAGTTCATGTCTGCTACTTGCAAAGAATCATAAAAATGGCATTGCTTCCAGTGTTTATAACACTCTTACCAAGAAGTCTAATTACTTCCTTCTTGCAGATGAAGAAGCTAGAGTTCTGGGAGATTAAGCCACTGCCAAGTCTGGTGCATATTGACTGGATTTTAGCTGCTTTTGAGTCTGTTTCTCTTCTACTCCTGGTGTAATCTGGATGGTGAGGGTGGAAACTGGGGGTTATGA
Organism: Acomys percivali; assembly: GCA_907169655.1. Classification (NCBI taxonomy): domain Eukaryota; kingdom Metazoa; phylum Chordata; class Mammalia; order Rodentia; family Muridae; genus Acomys; species Acomys percivali. Next base: position 155,857,408 of record OU015743.1, read on the forward strand.
TCTGGCCATGTGTTCCCTCAACAAAGAAATTTATATTCAGCCAAAACTATGGGAGTACTGCTTATATTCAGCCTGTAGCTACAAAGCTCCAGGAACACTGGTTACACTGCAGTCTCTATAAATGAACCCTGTCTATTCACCTCAGTTAGTTCATGAATCATGACCTCTATTGCATGTTGGATAGAAAACCCTGAGCAAGTCTAATCCCATGTTTTCTTCCTTAAAACTTTTCTTGGGAACTCTGGGAAATATTCCTGGAAACTGCTCATGCTGCCTGGTTTTGCCTTGGAAAAAAATGCTGAACTTATATAGAAAGCTGAAACTTGAAATTATTGTCCTGATCACTCTTAAGACAATCTTAATACTTCTATTTTATTTTACTTTATTTTATTTTAGTTTTTTTCTTTTGAGACAGGGTTTCTCTGTGTAGGCATGGATGTCCTAGAACTCACTTTGTAGAGCAGGTTGGCCTTAAACTCAGAGATCTACCTGTCTCTGCCTTCTGCATACTGGGATTAAAGGCATGTGCCACCTCCACCTGGCTTTTGTTATTCTTACAGTGGAAATTCTTCCTACAACAGTGATGAGCATAATGGTATATTTCTCACATAGGGATTTATGGATTGAACTCCTCAAGAATATAAGGCAGTAATATTACAAGTTGAAGGCCAGTCTGGGCTATATATTTAGACCTTGTCTCAAAACCAAACCCAACAAAAAGATCTACTGAGGTCCACTCTTTACCAGGTGTTCTGGTGAGTGATCAACATTCTGCATGCTTTTGACACATGGACTCATGCTGTATTTCCAGTTTGCTAGCAATGTAGAAAAAAATATCAAACACACTGATAATAAGCACTGTAAGAACAGAAGGGCACTGTAAGTGATTGGAGTTTTGTTGTATTAGAAAAAGCTAGGTCTCCCTGATCACTGGGAACTGTTCCTTATCATAGCCCGGTCCAAGTCAAAATGGCTGGAGCAGCTGCCTCTGACCGAGCTTTGACACAGCTTCTGCCCAGCACTCACACTGAGGGGAAAACATGCCTTGTAAAAGGGAGGAGCGAGAGAAAATCTGCTCTCACAGCATGTACTTCTTCTCACAGCTCCTTTAAGTACTGCAGCGCTGGCTCCAAGATTAGGTTTTCCCCTGAACGGAATCTTCGCAAGGCTTGGTCTATTCTCCGAGGACTCAGGGACAAGTTGTAAATGAGATTGTAGTTGTGAATGAGGCGCCTGGCCCGCTTCTTCTCCAGCACTCCTGTGATGACATGGGGTGTTGCGAGGGGGGAATTAAGCTTATTTTATTATTTTAAAGAGAAAGGACGAGTCAAGAAAATTAGCTAAACGCTAATGTTTTATGACTTTAAGATTATGAAAATTGAGCCAAGATATTTAGAGTCTCAGATATGACTTATAGACCTTAGGAGATGATCTTGGAGTGAACAAAGCAGATGGGTCCAGTAACACCACATGTATGTTCTAAAGATTTTAAGCTTATTCTTTGTATCCACACATTTAAAGGCAAATTTTCGAAGAAGTAGTGTGCTTGATAAAAGTGTTCCCAAATACTGTTGTTGTTGTTGTTGTTGTTGTTGTTGTTGTTGTTGTTTTAATCAAAGTACCTATGAATGCTCCCAAACATGGAGGAGTTAAACTGCTTCTTCCTGACACATGTTTCCTGTGACTGTCTCCAACTAACCTATATGATAGATATGTGGATGCATAGCATGCATTCTGTCATTCATATGTCATACGCCTCAACGATGACAATGTCAGCATGCTTTCTGCATGCAGGCTGGGTGTTGATAGCTGCAGAGTGGACTGTAAGTGTGGATCACAGCACCACTAATGATTACTCACTGGTCAGTAAGCCTGAATTGTGAGCTTAGACACATTAGATGCTGCATTTCAGAACACAGAGAAATAATCTGTTGCCTATGGAAGTTCCCCAACCTATAGAAAAGATGTTAGGCAAAAGAGTAACTGAAAGGGAACAAACAAACATTACAATAATGAAATTCACCTACAAAATAGCCTACATCTCAAGCTCCATTCCAAGCATTGTTCAATCTTGATTCGTTTGGCCCTTACCATCTCACCCATTCCACAAACGAAGAGACTGAGTCCTAGAGTTGTTCAATCAGTTGCTTAAGAGTGCTCAAAGTTAACTACTATACTGTATTATAAGATGAGGGTAAGAGATTAATTGTGGGCCACATTGTCTAATTTTGTTCTTTGAACTGTAAGATCTATAGCAATAAGAAGCTTCCAACATCTTTAAGGATGAAACATGCATCCCTGTGTCCTGTTTAGTTTTAACTTTCAACATGATACTACTTAGTATCACCTTTCATAACTCTTAGTTAAGAATTATCCAGATCAAATTAACCCATGGGCATGTCTTTGGGGACAGGCCGTATCATTAATTGACATAGGAAGACCCAACTCCTTATAGGTAGTACCATCTTTAGGCTGGTGGTTCTGAATAGTTTTAACAGTGGGAAAGGTAACTGGTAGAGGCTGGGCTTGAATCTTTATCTTCTGACTCAAGATAGCAAAACTTCATTCTCCTTCTAGTGTGTCTTGAGTACTAGCTGTAGTGAGAAGTCAAGGAGAGCTAGGCTTGAATTATAAATCAAATTCATACTGGCCACTGTGTCATCATTTTGAACTTGAGCCCTCTCTCTGCAAAGAAAGGGTACTAAGCCTTCGGTGTAAGTGGTGTGAGAATTTAGAGAAGAAAAACATGCAATGTCCAGGCCATGGAAAGATTGTTCTTGAAGGCATTCTGTCTCTCTGGGCTTTGTATTTTTTTTGTTTAGACTTTGGTTCACTGGGTGAATTCTTAATATACCACTTACTCAGCCATTTATTTCAGACACCTTTCTTTCTTTAGAATGCTTGTCACTCCTTGCTCCTTCTCTTTGAGGCGATGCTTTTTTCACAACCGCATTACAGAACAAGCTCAGTAGGTTCCCAGAGACACTGATTTGGTGATGGATGGTCTGCTGGATCCCGGGTAAGGAATGCATTGGCCTACTTAGCTCCCTGCACATAATAAAGAACAGTGACTCATCTGTGGGCAGAGCAGGTGTTGTCAGCGCCACATCTAGAAAAGGCCTTCATGGTCCGTGAAATACTGTGGCTAATGAACCAACAGCGTGACCTTAGCTAATCCTCTTTTCCCATTACAGAGAGTTGTAGATGTTCCCAGATCTGGCTGATACATTCTTTGGCCATTGAGCAACTAGCAAACTTCATAGAAACGGAGAAAACAGGCATAAACAGTGAAGGGGGCGTGAAAGAGGCATCCCAAAGCCATAATAATCTGTCCCCAAAGTCAACAAAGCTACATTTTCCATCAGACTATTTCATTCCTATGAGACAGGTCTAAATCTTTGGGGAGTTTCTTAGCAACTAAGTTTAGGATCCAGGATGCGTTGTAATGACTTAGCACTTGAGTTGGGGATGGTTTTCTGTTCACCCAGTGTATAGCTAGGCTCAGGGACGTCAGTAACCTTTTAACCTCTTTTCTTCCCTATAGTAATCTTCCCTAAATGATCCAGCTCAGCTTTCACAATGACCTTCTCTGGTTGAACTTTTCTGGTGGATTCTGGTAGAGGAGGATGCCTAGCTCCCAGTAGAGGCTCAACTACACCATGTGTCAAATCACCTGACGCATACTTCCACACCTGTCTTATTCATCCTTAACGTTTGAAGAGGAAAAGATGATTTCCACTTAGAATGGCTTATTCAAGCCACCAAAGCATTCCTCATTCCTTTCACCATATTTCAGGCCCATCTCTGCCTCCCCAGTACCGTCTCTGGCACTTCAGCTCACATTACATGCTAAGCTTCCTTTCATATCTTGCCTCTTTCCTTTTTATATTAGCAATTTTAATTGATATGTATTTATGGAATAATATGTGATGTTCTAATAAAAATAAACTTTGTAAAATTTAACCACAGTAGGCATATTTATCTCTTCAAATATTTACCATTTCTTTTAATAAAATTATCCAGAGCTCCCTCTTTTCAGAGCTTTTGAAATACACAGTACATTAGAACTCCTTCCTCCTATTTAGTATTAACTGAGTATCTGATGTCTTTCTTTTAGACTACTTAATTCTCAGTTCTTCCTTCAATCATAAAGTTTTACTATGTATTATCGCTTTACTTTTCCTTTGTAATGTTATTAACTACTGCCAGTTCCTGTGCCTTACCTGAATTCTATCCTTGAGGCCATGAGCCACGGCTCATTCTTTCTGGGTTTCTTCCTAGTCAAGCTTCTAACACAGCACTGGAGTCGTTAACACAATATTAATGAATATCTCATTATTCACCTAACTTAATCTTGTATTTAAAGTTTCATTTCTTCCTTAATTTCTTTTCCTTCCTTCCTTTCACATAATCATTAGAAAATATTGGGGTATTATGTTATTGTGTTTCATGAGGTCCAGAATTGTTTTAGAAATTGAAAACAGAAGGAAAAGAGCAGCAAGAGAGTAAAGACACCTCTAGTTTCATATGAGTGCTTTCACAGGCCATGCCGGCGCTCAGTCTTTACTGATCACCTCAACACTAATAAGGCCATTGCTGCTCTCACAAAAGGATTCTTCTTTCTCAAGATGGTCATGTGGCACAGCCTAGGAGCACAGCCCACTTTGTATGTTGTCCTGAGTTATTTATATACTTGAAATAATTTATGTGCTCCAATACTAGTGACATAACAACGAACCTTCAAATAAAAAAAATCATGACATCAAATATTATGGTAGGTATGAAAGAAACTGGCGTGGCAAAATAAAGTCTGACCTAGATTCATCTCAAGCCACAGAGGACAGTGAACAGTGATCAGACTCCAGTATAAATAACACTGACTAAAAGGAGATCTGGCAGACAGAAGATGTAAACAAATGGGAAAGTGAGGCATGTGCGAGGAAAAAGAAAATGACCTGTTAGGGTTGTGTGAGGAACACTAAAAGTAAAAATGGTAGAAGAGATAGCTCAGATGAGCAGGCACCAGATTTGACTGGCCAAGTAGTTTGGTGTTAATCTGGGGGCAGAAGAGAATTAGGAGACTTACAAGAGTGGGGTATGTATGAGACTGAAGGCAGAGTGGAGGTGCTGGACAGGTAACACAATGATACCGCCAGCTGCCTCATGGGGAATTCTCCTTCGAATCATCTTTATGTTTTCTGATCATGCCAGGTACCTGTTCTATAGATGATTTACTATTTACTTACCAAATGAAACCAGACCAGGCGTTTGCATGCAGGTTAGTAGAACACAAATAGAGTTAGGCTGCTGGGCTTTGGAACTCATACTTTACCTGTGTTGCTCATGTCACACAGGTAAAGGGCGTTTTCCAGCTTCCGGAACCTGTCTATCCACAGCTCAGGCTGTTCCTCTTCGCTCCTCAAGGCTGGGCTCACAGCAGGCTCGGAGACTGGCCTCCCCTTAAAGGAGTTCACAGGGTCCCGTGGGGCTGAAGTCACAGCAGCACGGTTCTCTGGCCACAGATTCTTTTCTGGAGTTTTCTACCAAAACAACATAAGCATCTTACTGGCACACATTTGCTACCCAGAGCTTCTCCAGACTCTTGGCCAAAGATGAGGCCACACAACTAGAAAGATTTATTGCAAGGTGTGGCTTTGGAAAGCAAGGAAAAGTGTCACATACTTGGCAGCACAAGGCTCCACCTACTAGGTTTTTGCTGAATGTGAACATGGTAGGTTTTTCTTTCTTTGAAAAGGGAAATATCATCACTTTTATCTAGTTTTTTTTTGTTGTTGTTGTTTTTTGTTTTCGTTTGTTTTGTAACAGACAAAGGACTTGGGACCAGAGTGATAGATCTGATGTCCTTCTCTAAGGTGCTAGAGTAATCGATAGAGAACAGCCTTCTGGGAAAAGCCTCTGCCTTCTCAGTGGTTTGTGGGGAGAGAATGATTGACACAATATTAATGCCACCTTTGGCCTGCGGGCCCAGTTTGGACTATACCTTAAGAGTCTCTCTGACTGGAATTCGACAAGGGAAATGGAAGCTCAGGAAGAACTGGAGACTTCTAAGGTTGGGCAGGCCTCACCTTGGAACCAAAACTATAAGCAGGGCATAGAGGTGATGTTTAGCTTACTCCAGTATCCTAATGCCATGCCCACTGCAGAACAGAGAGGTGCTTTTACAATGAAACAGACAAGTGAGACCCAGTGACACCAAGTAAGACATCCTGGCACCTCTCTGTAGAAGGGGTGAATGTCTATGGCCTTATCAGTGCTGCGCTGGTCTTTCTGGAAACTGACCTCCTGCCTATCCAGTCCACATGGTCATAGGAAGAAGCACCATGTCCTAATTGCATGGCGTGGCATTGGGCATCCAGTCTAAAACAAGGAGTGTACCCATTGTCCAACAGAGAGGGTGCATGGAACATGAAAGTCAGTCAGGATAGAAAGCCTTGCCCACGTTCGACTCCTTGCTTTAGCTCATGCTACAATTCTGTCCATCATTAACACAGAAAAGTTTCCTATTTTTCCAGTCAATTAAGTTCTGTTGACTGCAATCTAAAACATTTATAACTCACCATAAAGTGATTTGTACCATTTGCACTCCCCCAACTTTCAAATGTCGGAAACTCTGCCGTCTTTTTCCTAATGTCCAACTTCTCACATGGAAGCAGTGAGCACCCCAACCTCCTACCGAAGAGCAGTTATAACGAGAACTTGTCTCTGAGCTGCATAACAGACATGGAGGAGGTCGCTCCCGGGAAGGTGAAGAAGTTTTTGCTTGAAATACTAGAACACTGTGTGAAATTGCTCTGACACGATTGACAAGCAACTGGTAGATTTTCAGGATGAGTATAAAATAATTCTTCTTTGATAAAATTAATTTTGGGACAAAGAGAACATTTTCATATAGAAAACCAGACAGATGATTCTTATGCATTTTTAGAGCTTCAGGCAACTTTAGAAATGGTGAAAGCTTTAGAAAAAGCTTTTCATTTAATGCACCTGAATACGTGGGTATTTTCATAAGAAACACTTTTTTATTAATTCTTTGGGCTCAGCAAAGGAGCAAGTAGGTAACACGTCGTTTGTCAGGTTTCTGTATCAGGAGAAGTCCAAATCTTGCTTGGCCCAGGAGATGTTAATGCTCTTTTTGTTATTGCTCCAGTGTATCCCTTTCAGTCTTATATTATTTTCTTCAGACACATAAAGCCTGGCGACTGAAGATGCCCTTCGCCTTTATCCCTTCACAGTGCTACTTCCTTGGTTACAGAACTCCGTTTCGAGGCTCATGCCTGGAACGATTGGGCTCCTATGCAGTTTTCAGGACCCATCTCATATCCTGCTTCTTTTACAGCCTTCCCAGAATGGCCAAGAATTTATTCCTTCTTGCTCCTTTGTCTATCAAGGCACTCGCCACTGACTACTGTATTTGTCTAAGTATCTCTTACCCTAGAGATAGTTAAAGATATATCATCAGGTCACATGAGATAGTTATTTAAAAGTCTCCAAGGTCTAGTTAGTGGCTGGCAGAGATTCTCAACACATGCTTGTTGAATGAATATGTCACTGGATGGATGGATGGATGGATGGATGGATATATGGATGGATGGATGGATGGATGGATGGATGGGTGGATGGATGGATGGATGGGTAGATGGATAGATGGGTGGGTGGATGGATGGATGGATATATGGATGGATGGACGTGTGGATGGATGGATGGGTGGGCAGATGGGTGGATGGATGGGTGGATGGATGGATGGATGGATGGATGGATGGATGGATAGGTGGATGGATGGGTGGATGGATGGGTGGGTGGATGGATGAGTGGATGGATGGGTGGATGGATGGATGGATGGGTGGATGGATGAATGGATGTATGGATGGATGGATATATGGATGGATTATTTTCTCTGGTATAATAGGAAAGTTGTTTTTATCAACATCTTGTTTCATATCCTTTTTAAAAAGTGGGGCAAAGAAGACTGCTTATTCAAAGATGCAAGAAGAGTCAATTATTATAGAAATGCAAAAAAAATAACTTCAACAAGAGGCAAAATAAAAGAGCAAAATGCAGTTTAAAAAATCTTATTCACAACAGACTTAACACTCAAGAAAAGCATTTGTGGTTGTTTTTTTGTGTGGTGACATGCTTGCCAAAAATGGATATTGTTTTGCAAAATATTTCCATGTGTGAAGTGCATGAAGAGGCCTCACATCATTTTAAGACGAATTATGTTCTAATTCAGACATTTCAAGACAACAATAGAGAAATTCATGTTACTTTACAGTTCTTCAATATCTCCTGGTTATCTGCTGAATATATTAAGAGGGATTTTAACCATTTGCTGCAAATTTATGTTCTTTGTCTTTTTCCTCTTTCTCTCTTTCTTTCTTTCTTTCTTTCTTTCTTTCTTTCTTTCTTTCTTTCCTTCCTTCCTTCCTTTCCTTCCTTTCTTCTTTCTTCCTTTTTTAATCAGAGCACCCATTACATTTTTTAAAAAATGGACTCTTGGAGAAAAGATGGCCTCAGGTTCTAGAAGCTGGGGTTAGGATATTAAACTTTCTGGCTACCCTCTTGTCTGATAATAGCTGGCAGTCAGAAGCTTTGAAAGCTCACCTGTGCATGCATTACAAGACCAAGTCCAAGTGCTATTGCCACATGGCAAGTCCATCACTGAGCAAGGGCAAAAGGCTTCCGAATACTAACTAGATAAGTGCTAACCCATATTCTAGGACTTTGTCTGTCTCCCTTTTCTGTGTGGGACATGTCCTAAAGATAGTCTGAGACTAAGAACTGACATGGAAGAGCCCAGGCCAGCAGGGCCTGAGGTGACAGGATGGGGCCAGGGGTCCTCAAGGTCTTCCCAGGGGCTCCACATGCCCAACTGCATACCACATGTTCAGCTCGGCTTTTGGGTCTCTTGGGGACTTCCACCAAGTTGACTGGGGTTTCCTTCTCATTTTTCCCTAAACAAGAAAAGGAGAGAGCAGAAGGGTTGAACTTGGTATAATTTAGCTTACACATACATATGAGGCAACAGCCTGGCTCTACTGAGTAGTTTCCTTTGTGTTAGGCAACAGGGACACTTGGTGGATAAAAGGCCATGTTCTTGCCTTGTGGATTTCAGAATGTGAGAGGGGGGTGATAAATAGTTTCTCAAACTTATTCTTTACGCTCAGTTATCGTACTTACCTCAGAAAGAAAACATGGAAACAGGGAAACATTTAAACTTATTTAGGAACAGCGGAAGAGGTGGGAAGTGATGGAGTCCGTGCAGCAGAGGTACGGACCGGCAGGAATATGCCTGTGGAAGACTCTGAACCGGAAATACCCAGGTAGCTTAGCGAGGTGGGCCCTGTGGCTCTGCCTCCTAGAATGCAAGCCCTGGACCCCCTTTCCCATTAGGTGTGTGGGAACCTCCTATTTCCAGGCCCCAAGCTGCTGCCTTCATGAATAAAACTGACTTGTTTTAGATGTTGATCTACTTTCTGGAACACTTTAGTGACTCCAAGTCCTTGTGACTATCAGGTAGTGCCAAGTGAAATTTAAATATGTCATTAAAAAAATACATTAGTTCTCAGTTGGGGATCACTATTTTCAATAAAAATGAACCAAAACGCTGAAGAAATACTGGAAGGAGGCAGTGTAACACAGTGGGTGACAGTATCAGTTCTGAGGCTAGAAGTCTTGGCTACTTTCTTTATGAGATCCATGACCTTGAGCAACTAACTGACTCTTTCTGTGCCCAGGAAGCTTTCTCTCTATTGAAAGAAGGAGGACAGTTTGGGTGACTGTTAGGGTTAAGTGGAATTACCTAGAACATAGCAAGTGTACACAGTAATTGTTAAAGAGTTAAGAGTGTTTGCTAAAGTTCCATGTCATGCTTAAATCCCCTTTGTAAAGTCTATTAGCATTGCCTTGCTGGATCATTGTAAATTATCTTCTTCAGTATCTGTATGCTTGTGCTTGGCTGGCCTTTTATATGCACAGTACACATGGGTGTGCAGGTTTGTGTGTGTGTGTGTGTGTGTGTGTGTGTGTGTGCAATATGAGCATGAGTGTGTTTGTATGTGAAAATCAGAGGCATCTTCCTCAATTACTCCCTATCTTATATTTTTGACAGGGTCTGCCCCAGGATCTAGAGTTCACCAGTTGGCTAGACTGACTGCCTAGCAAGTCCTTGTCTGCATTCCCAGCCTTGTGGCATCCTGATTTGCCTGGCATTTCTTTTTAACATAGGTGTTGGGAACCAAACCCAGGTGCTCATGTCTATGCACCACAGGACTTATCAACTGAGCCACCTCCCCAGCTCTTCTGAAATGTTTTGATGGAGAAGACAATTCAATTTCATGGTCACCTGAAGCTTCAGCACCCAGTGTGAGAACAAGCCCCAGTGCTTGCCCACAGGTGAGTGGCTATGCACTTTTATGTGACATTTAGAAAATCAAGCCATTAAATATGTAGCTCCTTTCTCTAATACCTTTTCCAATCCTCTGAAAACAGGGATGTGTCTCTTCATTTCTTTATCCACCATAAGCTACCCAGATACCATAGAATAAACCTCCACTGATGCTCACTGAAGGCCATGATGGCAGTCCCCTCAAGGCAAATCTGAATAGATGTGTTGAAATTTAAGGTCTTGTGTAAACCAATGGACACCCACTTGCACTGAGATCTGCTCACTGCACCACGTTTGTGAAAGAAAAGATTTGCTCTTTATTTCAAGAGAAAATGCTTCAGATCACAGAGGCAGACAATTAATGGGGCTCGAGCAGCCATGTATGCATAAAGGCAGGGATGTTGACTCTCAGACACTGACACTAACCCTGCATTGCTCTTTTAACAACTGTGAAAGCTTGGATCAGTTCTTTCCTTTGTGAACGTCCAAGAACTTGCCATACTATCATGAGGTAAAAATCATGCATGTAAAATATTCCACAAGGGAAGGTACTAAACCCTAGGCATACCTCATTTCCCCATAGGAGAGGATTTACCACACCGTATGCCAAGCATTTTCCTGGGCACCAGTTAATGCATGACGTGTTTTAGAATAAGATCTAGAACCTAGATTTGTCTCTTTATAGCTCTTTCTTGCTTTCTAAATTTTTCAGTGTTCCCTTAGGAGAATATATGAAAAGGTACTTGGTTTCTGTTAAGTTTACTCCTTTCCTTAGCTCAGGGCATATATGAAGGTAATAACTTGCATATGTAAACGTTGCTCGAAAGAACTGTGCTGGAGATCTCTGCTTCTTCTTCCTCTCCCTAACACAGCAGGCAGGGAAATGAGAGCCATCTGTCTAGTCAGCCAGTGGGAGATTTGTGCCGAGGAAAATAAACCCCACTGTCTTCTAGAGGTCTCCAAGTATGGGGAAGATGAGGATTTATAGGCCTGCCAGGGGACTGTAATGTCCACACAGCCAGCCATCCCGTTTGCTCTCCCCACTGCTGAAATCAGGGCTCTTTGTTGCCGGTTGTACATCAGCTTCATCCATAGAGCTTTAAAAATGACCAGTGCTTGTGTCTCACAAGACCAGTTAAATCCTGATTTCAGTCAAAGAGAACCTAGCACAATACTTTTAGAAGTATTCTCTAGAAAATTCTCTAAAATCAGTGAAACAAGATTGAAGGTGAAATAAAGACTTCTGGATTCTTGGGTCCTAATCGATGAAGTTTGTGTGATCAGCAAACTAACATATCAAGTTTTTATCAATGAGAGGCATTTATGAAAAATAATCTAAAGAATAACTCTACAACATCAAAATTACCTATATTCAACAGATGACCTAACTAAGACGATAAATTTTCAATTGTCTGGTTAATACCAGAAATAATGTAAACCTGTTTCCAAGTCATTCATATATGGAGGACACACTAGTTAAGTGCTCACTAGAAGCCAACACTGTCATGGGAATGACACCACAACTGTGAACAAGACAAGCTCTTTCTTCTCATGCAGTGTGCATTCTAGTTGTGAGGCTAGGAAAGAGACACACACCAACATCAGGTACGATATGTGTTACCAACACAACCAGACCCAGATTCAAGGGTGAGAGCCACTGGAGTCATTAAGGAATTTCCCCACAACCTCCAAAGAAGCCACAGTTGGATAGAATACTAAGTAGACAGGAAACAAGAAAGCAAGCCAGGCAAATACCTGGAGAAGGATCACTTGGAAAGTCACAGGGAAGGAGAAGGCCTTGGCAGCAGTGTTTAGTGGGATAGCATGAGACAAATGGGGGAGAACACGCTCAGTTATAAGACTTTCTTGCAAAGCCTTGGCACTGATGCTAGCTTCTGTCTGTTTAGCGTCTAGCCTACACTCTTTCCCTGATAAGTCTCCTCTGCCTTTTTTCCTTTTGGCGATAGAAACTACATTTTACTATGTAGGACCACTCAACTGCTATTCCAGTGCACTGTGGTTTGGTAGGACTGATCTCCAATTCCAAGATGTTGCTAGTTAATCTAACCCTCTAATAATATCTTAGTCAGTTTTTCTTGCATCAAACCTGGACAGCAGACTGAAGCTGAGTCTCTGAAAGGAGAGGAAATATGTTCTACTTAGTTCTCTTTTTCTTGGAAGTACATTGTGT
>OU015743.1:155875200-155903108 GCA_907169655.1 Acomys percivali
AAAAAAAAAAAAACTCACAGGAGACAAGGCCCCAGATAAAACATTCTGAGAAAGTTTTCCACTTTTTCTTTTTTTTCCCTCATCTCTCCTCTCTTCCCAGTCCCACTCTCCCTCCCTATCCCCCCTCCCTCCTCCCTCTCCCCCGTCCCTCCTCCCTATCCCCCATCCCTCCTCCCTATCCCCCAACCCTCCTCCTTTATTTTTCAGAGAAGGTGAGCCTTCCTTCCTTTGCAATCCAGCTCATCACGTCCCATCATGAGCGGCCATGTCCTCTTTCCATGTGGCCTAGCAAGACAGTCCGAGCAGGGGGAAGTGATCAGAAAACTGGAAAGAGGGTCCACGACAGAGATAGCCCCGGTGCCTCCCATTACTACGGGACCCACATGAAACCTGAGCTGCCCATTGGCTACATCTGTGTAGGGGGCCTAGGTCCAGTCTATGCATGGTCCTTCAGTCTCAGCCAGCGCCTCTGGGCTATGGTTAGCTGGCTCTGTTGGTCTTCTTGTGAAGCTCCTGTCACCTCCAGGTCCTTTGCTCCCTCCCTGCCCCCACACACCTTTCTACAAGACTCCCTATGCCTCTCCCCATGTTTGGCTGTGAGTCTCAGAATCTGTTTCAAAGAGTACTAGGTGGAGCCTCTCAGAGGACAACTCCGCTGGGCTCCTGTCTGCAAGCATAGCAGAGTATCTTTAATAGTGTCAGGGATGGGCTCTTTCCTCTGCAGTGGGTCTTGGGTTGGGCCAAGGTGATAAACGGTCCTAAATCTTCAACTTGGGCACTGTCTGACTTTAAAGGCACGTAGTGCTTGTGTGACCAATACATTTTGTAAGACTATTCTAATAAACATTTTCCATTTACATACCTGTTACATTTGTAGACCTATTTTAAAAAATTTTTATTTTTAATCTGTTCACTTTACATTCCCATTGTAGTCCCCTCCCTCGTTGCCTGCTGATCCTGCCCTCCCTCTTTCATACACTCTCCCTCCCTCCCTAGTCCTCAGAAAGGGAGACCCTCCTCCCCTAACATCTGACCTCAGCCTATTAAGTCTCATCTGGACTGCCTGTTTTCTCTTCCTCTGTGGCCTGGCAAGGTCACCCTGCTGGGGGGAATTGATCAACGTGTTGGGCCAGAGTTCATGTCAGAAGTAGGCCCTACTCCCTATATTATGGGACTCACAAGAAGACTGTGCTGCCTATCTACTACATCTAAGCAGAGGGCCTAGGTCTACACCATGCATGGTCCTTGTATGATGTAGCAGCCTCTCCAGCACTCTCCTCCTCTGCCTGGATTTCTTTGCTCCATGGGTCTCCTTGTGGAGCTCCTGACCCCTCCAGGTCCCTCTATTCCCCAACTCTTCCATAAGACTCCCTGCACCACCCCCCCCCCCCCCAGAGTTTGGCTGTATGTGTCATCATCTGCTTGGATCTCCTGCTGAGACGAGTCTTTCCGAGGACCTCTGTTGTAATCTCCTTTCCTGTTCCTTCTCTTCAGCGGCTTCTAGTGTCTATTCTATTTGCCCTTCTGAATGAGAATTAAGCATTGTCCCTAGCATCCTTCTTGGTATTTAGTTTCTTTTGGACTATGTATTGTAGTATGGTTATCCTGTATTATTTGGCTACTATGTGCTTATAAGTGAGTATATACCATGTGTGTATTTCTGGATCTGGGTAACCTCACTCAGGATGATCATTTCTAGTTCCTTCCATTTGCCTGCAAATTTCAAGATTTCCCTGTTTTTAATAGTGGAGTAGTATTCCATTATGTAAATGTATATATATATATTTCTTTGGTTGAGGGACATCTAAGTTTTTTCCAGATTCTGGCTAGTACAAATAAAACTGCTATGAACATAGTTAAGTAAATGTCCTTGTTGTATGGTGGAGCATCTTTGAGTGGTATGGCTAGGTTTTAAGGTAGAACTATTCCCAATTATCTGAGAAAGCACCAGTTTGATTTCCAAAGTGGTTCTATAAGTTTGCATTCCCATCAGCAATGGAGGAGTGTTCCCCTTTGTCCACATCCTCACCAGCATATGCTATCTCTTGAGTTTTTGATGTTACCCATTCTTATAGGTGTAAAATGGAATCTCAGAGCCATTTTGACTTGTATTTCCCTGATGACTAGGGATGTTGAGCATTTTTAAAAGTGTTTCTTGCCCATTCTATTCCTCTATTGAACATTCTCTGTTTTTGTCTGTACCTTATATTTTAATTGGATTATTTGGTTTGGTGGTATTTAATTTCTTGAGTTCTTTATATATTTTGGACATTAGCCTTTGGTCAGATGTAGGATTGGTGAAGATCTTTTCCCTGTTCTGTTGACAATGTCCTTTGCCTTACAGAAGGTTCTAAGCTTTATGAGGTACAGTTTAGTAATTATTGATCTTAGAGCCTGAGTTATTGGTGTTCTGCTCAGGAAGCTGTCTCCTGTAACAATGAACTCAAGGCTATTTTTTTATCATTGATTTGTATCACTATGCTTATTGCTTTCTAAGTCACGTCTACAGAATTCACGGCTTTTGTATCTTAAAAATAGCCACAATAACTTCTTAATTTTTCTGGTTTTTAGAGCAGAAACATTTCCAAAGTGTCCTTGAAACTTAAAGCATATAGAATTACATGTCCTTTCCTGTGTTCTGCAGTGGTCTTTTTATGTTGGCACTTTAATTTTCTTTAAAACATTATCTTTTAGGTTAGCAAGACTCTTTTCAAGAAGACGTTATATGTTAAATTTTCTCTGTATTCATCACTAAGTGAGAGTTAGTCCACATGCAGTATAACCAAACAGATGTAGTCTCCCCTATTTTCCGCCATTCTTCCTTAGGCCCGCAGACAAGGGATAGATGACAATTCCCATGCATTTTTGGTATTTCGGGTTCTTCTTTCTAAGCTGTGCATGGAATACCCTTACCATACTTATTGGCCATGGGATACTTGGCATCAGACATCACAATCCACCCTCTCCTCAATGTATACAATGACCATCTGTCTCTGTGCTGATACAACTCAACTTTCAGGCATGGCATGGCCAAATGCAAACACTAAACGCAGGCTGTCCACTTCCCACCTTGCTCTGCCCAATTCCCTCATTTATTATTCCAAAGATGTGTTCTCTGGAGAGGAACAGATAAGGCATGTCTGTCCTCAGGCAAGAACGGGGCAGGGTCCTATTAGCAGCACTACTTCATGTTTATAGTGAGGGAGACTTGTCTATGGTGTCCAAATCAAGAGGATGGCCGCAGCACACCTTCTGCCTGGCAAGCATCCTAGGAAGCCCAGGACTGGTGGCTTGCTTATTCCACGCATCATTCTGTTAGTTTTTGACTGGTAGCAATTCACATTTGATTCTGACACATAAATGGAGTGCCCATATCTTAGTGACTTCAGTGGCCTTTGCCTTTTTTTCGTTGCTGTCATTCATTTATGTAGGGGCTATAATGCAGATGCCTTTTTATATAATAAAATTTGACATTGGAAAGAAAGTAAATATGGGCTATTTTACAGAGCCCCCTTGTGATCTCGGTGGAGTGAGCTCCAGGAAATGTCTTCCTCCAGAAGAGGCATACAGTCAGAAGGAGCACTGGATATCCACTGGACCCAGGTGCTTTTCTTTACTCCCAAATCTTTCTGCTTCAACCTTAAGACCAAGGGATGGTAAGGCAGATTTGCAAGGCTTGTGCTTCCCTACTGCTGGGAGTCTCCTGTTTCTCATCTCTCACCAGGCCAGTTACTGTAGATCCAACCATGCTGAGGTAGGGTGGCACAGAGGAGCCAGACTACCAGGTCAGAAGTGGTACATCTTAATTTGAGAAGCCCAGTTTCCCATTGAGAATCCTGTGATTCAAACTTTCATTGAAGGACACAAAATACTCCTGTCAGAGGAGACATCTAGAAAGCAAGGTGTAAGAGTTTCCAAGGGTTATTTATATATTTACATCTTCCTTGATTGAATCTTCACACATGGCATATTAGTAGTAAGATTCTTTGAAAGGGGCAAGTTTTGGTGCAAAATTCTCAGGAATTGGACTACTTTTCTTCCAAAAAAGTCCCTAAGACCCTTTATCCTTTCTATCATGTGAGGTTGCAGTGAGAAAACTCAATTTCCAACCTCCAAAACTTGAGAAAACAGTATCTATGGCTCGTGGAGCTGTGTTATAGAAGCACAAATGGATGGAAACAGGCTGCTGGAAACCAAGTATTTGGGTGCAGGCAAAGGGAAAACCTTCCAGACAGACTCCTCATAATCCAAGCTGTGTTCAGTACCAAACCCAGTGTTGAACTACAGAATCTACTCTGTGCAAAGCCCCAGGACCAACCACATACAAGTTTCTCAGAACTGAAGGACTTTCAGGAAGATGGCTACAGTATGGCCTAAGGCTGCAGCTGCAGCACCTGCATCAACTTGGTCTTACTGAGGAATTCATCAGGTGCATAGAGGTTTTGGCGCCTCCACGCCTCCTCATTTGAAAAATAAAATAGTGCCTACCTTTGATTCCTAGCTGTTACAGGAATTAAAAGGGTTAATATTTAAATAAAGCACTTGACAAATAGCTTGCATTTTTTTAAGTTCTACAAGCGTTCTCTATAAACTGCAACAACGTTATTAGCATTCACATCATTATTAGACTGTGGAATGGAAAGCTGGGTTTGCTGTCTAAGACTGAGCCAAAAGGCATACCACAGCAAATCTCTAATAGGTCTTTGCTTAACACTTTTCCTATTATCTTTACACAGCCACTGCTGAATAAAAACACCTCATGCTTCCTTTATTTCCTAAAAATCCTCTGATTGTCCCCAGGGTTGGCAAAAACAGTCCTTCCCAACCTAACTCCATTTCAATAATGGGTCAGATGTGGGTGGTAAGTCCTACTTGTGGCTATGTCATTTGCGCTACTCTACTCAGGAAGCCTCCGTAGCAGCTTTATTATTTATCTTCTCCCGCAACACAATTTGGCTTGTGCACGTGTGTTCTAAACTGCTTTGAAGCATTTAATTTTGCCAATATAATTTTAGAGTATTAGATTGCCTCCTGTTCATTCTCTGGCCCCCTTAATTACCATTTATTACAAAGTCACGTAGAAACAGTAAATGTGAATTCTGACTTCCATCTCCCTGGCCAAAACCAGGGATAATAATTTCCATCCAACACAACCTGAGCTCATTTTACATAAGGGTGATGCAGAGTGGAGATTAGAAATTGTAATCAAGTCTTCCTCACAATCGCCTTATCCTGGCAGTTATTCACAAATGTCTCTGCTGAGATTGTTAGGAAAATGGAAAAAATAAAAAACAAAACCTCAGATCTAAAAATTTATTTAAAAATCAGAAACAAAAAACCTTACCCGTTTTGTTACAGGGCTGGCCAAATCGCCCCTCTTGTCAGCTCTTGCAACATGCTTGTTTAAGAAGGGAACACAACTCATTTTATTTGGCTAGATGGGGCTAATCCCACATTACCACAATCCCTCCTGATGTTTTATTGATTCTAAAGGACATTTAATCAGGAAGCAGCTCAGCACTAGAATCCTGCTAATTAGCAGACAGCCACATTCCAAATGGCTTTCCAATTGAAAGCAGATTAATGGACAATATGTACTAAGATAATGATTTGAGCATTCAGCTCGTGAAATGTGTGTGTAAATTGCATCTTTAGTCTCTTAAGGATATAGGCTTGCATACAAAGCCCATAACGGAATAGGTTTATTTCACAGAAGAAGCTTTAGCCAATGACTGTTTAGAGACAAGATACGTTTATCTCTTATAAACACATTTTTTTTTATTCTTATGGTGTTGTTGTCCTAGAATATCCTGAGGTCAGATACAGCAATCTCTGCTCATATATTACAGGTCCCTGAGATATTGGTTCTGAGTTGGTTGTTAATCAAAAATGTCAGTGGAGCCTTTCCTATATCCTTCCTATAATGTGAGCTTTGATGTTTGATTTTTCTCCCTAGAGACTAGAGCCACTTTGAGAATCTCTCCCTTTGGTCTCTACTTCTGCCTTTGTAGCTTAACCATCGCTAAGGAAATGCTCATGTCCAAGACTGGCCCCTAGAAATTCACACACTAGGTTTGACTCTTGCTCTCATTCACTTATTCATTGCTCTTGACATAACTTTCACCCATCTTGTTTTCCTTATTCCTCCTATAGCCTTCTGATATGCCATATATTTTAACATCCATTTCTCATTCCAACTGAAATTTACCTTTGTGATACTTTTCCTCATAGCTGTATTTCCAGTGTCTAGAGTAACAGTATATTGCTGGCTCTTTGCAAATGTAAATAAATGAATCAATAAACTCACCAAATATGCACTGTGTGCCCACCTTGTGCCACATTGTAGGTTAGAAGCTGTGACCATTTAGTGTGAGAAAAGCAGCTATGTCTCTTGCCATGGGGGGAGATGTCACTGTATAGACATCACTTAAGAAACCACACAAATAAGGCTGTGATTCTAAAGAGTGTTAGGAAATAACAGGACTGGGTGCTATTAGAGTGTTTAGTATAGTGAACCTGATTTTGTGGAGATGGTTAGGAAAGGCATCCTTCAGCTTGACCATGAGCCAAGGGCTAGAAATGAGATAACTTCTCTCCTAAATCAGTTCAAGTACGTAGATATTTATCATCATGACCTCTACTGCTTTAGACATTTGGGATACAGAACTGAACTAAATAAAGAGCCTGCTTGCCCTGGTATTGTAGTTTACTGCTTATTACAATATGGTAACGAACATAACATGCTAAACCAATAGTTACTTCGCTTGTAAGAAGTTGAGGGTGTTTGGGATGGGGATGCATCTAGTGTAGAATATTTATATTTATAAGAAACATTTAAAACAGGAGTTGAGAGTTTTGTAGAGAAAGCAAAAGGAAATCAGGTAAAGGAGAAAGAGCGGGGAATTAGAATTCTGAACAAAGTAATTAGTTTAAACCCACATAGATTATGTGAGTCCTAAGAGGTTTTCTGCCTTTTTCTTTCCAGTCTTATGAGTAGTTTCCTAAGTTTATATCAGCCAGTGCCTATACGAAGCTTTGAAGGCAACTCTTTAAAATCTCCAGAAGCCCCTGGACTTTATGCCATGCATGCTTGGTGGGGTGTGCTAATCCTTCTTCCTCTTCCTAACCTCCAACACTGTTTTATCTGCTCATTGAAGATTCCAGCCTGTTAGCTTTTCTTTTTCCTATGCATCAAGCTAAGGCAATCTCACAGCTTCCCTTTTTAAAATAATCATTGTTTGATTATGACGCTTGATCCTTAACCTCTGCAGCACTGTTTTATCTGTTTGGTCCTATCATTGAGCTGTTTACAGTGGAATGGCAAATATAGGCTGTGATGGTTCCTATGGGCTGACAGGAGAGATTTCCTGCTTTGTGTTTTTACAACTGTTGAGAAAATTTCATCTTAAGTATTTAAAGATGCATGGTGGTCAGATGATAACTACTGAGAGCTGGCTTCTCTCATTCTGCCATGTAGCATCTAGGGGCTGAAGTCAGTCATCAGGCTTGGTAGTAAAGGCCTTTATAGACTGAGCCATTTTGTCAGCCTCCTTTGGTCTTAACAAAACAACCATTTTTTGAACTCAGCTGTCAAGTGACTGAAACTGATTGGTTGCCACAGGAACCTTGTTCTCTAATGGCAAATCTGTGCACTTGACATCCTATTAGAAGACAGTGGGGATATGACGTTTGTATAGTTTCACAAATAGCTCAGCATGACTAGCCAGAGTGTCTAACTTCGGACATTGGTTTTTCTCATGGTTCTGAGATGACAAAAAGGTTTAGTTCTGCCTTGTAGATGGATATCACCTCTTTGTTGTGTCTTTGTATGGTAGAGAGCAGAATGGAACTTTAGTTTCTTATTTTCTTGGAAAGATACAAGTTCTCTCAGGGTAGTCCAGACCTCCCAAGGCCTCAGCACATAGAATCGACACATTGAGAGCTAGGACTTTACCATATTTTCATTGGGGTAGGGCACAGACATCGGAATTCAACTTACTTTATTTCACCTTGGTAACCCAAATCTTGGTGATTAAGCAGTGTTTCCAGCAGGGTCCAGGGTAGATATAATCCATGCTTGCCGCATATAGCCCTGACCTATAAATAAGAAAGGATTTGTAGCTTTGGTGAAATGGAATTAGTGTTCTGACTTCTTCTCATGATTGTAACCTATATGATTCTGACAAAAAATTGATGCTCAGGAGTATATTCTGCCATTGACGTGCCATTCTGGATAAGACTTTCCAGCTCAGTGCTTATGGGTAAGAAACATATTCAGGGGACAGACAAGTGTAGATTATTTTCTTCAGAAGCCACTAGGCTTTCTATTACTGATCTTATACTTCTGTCAACCCGTGTGTGGTTAAGGCCTAAGAATGATTTGCCCTTCTTTCTGTTGGTAAATTGTAAAAAATTTGTATCATTTACTTTGATTTGTAAAAGCAAGTGTGTTGTATTCATGGGTAACGCCTTTGTTTTCTTTTTCTTTTTTCTTTTTTTCTATTGTTGTGAGAAATTACCCTGAAAAAAGCCATTTAAGGGATAAAGGGCTTCACAGTTGAAGGTTCATCCCATCAAATTGTAGTGGCAGCAAGGGAGCAGGAGCACAGGGCAGCTGGTCACACTGCATCCATAATCAACAAGCAAGGAGCAAGAGACTTGTGGTAGGCAGTGCTTAGCTTGCTTGCTTTATTTTCTATAGTCTAGAATCGACAGGGAAAGTTCTCACAGTAAGGAGGATTTCCTCGTCAATTAGCAAAACCATAACAATCCCCACAGACTTGGCCTGTCTTCTAGACTGTAGGTTCTACCAAACTCACAATTAACATTAACCATTACAATCACTCTCTTGCCCTTAAGTTAGCTAGTTACCAGAGAAAGTTAAAAAAAAAAAATCAGTTACGTGTAAGCAATCTAATTAGACAAAGGTCTTCATAAGTGCCTTCAGGACTCCAGGACTCCTCTGACCTATCATTCTGGGGTAAGGGACCAGGAAGCCAGGGATAGACTCTGAAGTTCCAGAGTTCAAGGGAGTTATTTCAAACTAGTTCCTCTTGAGCTTGCTGACTGTGTGTTGCTCCTTCCTCCCACAAGAAGCATAGTAAAAGCTCTTGACCACCCTTAACCTTTTGTTCTGAATGAGGAAGCCCTATATGGTGTGATATCTTCTTTACAATAGTAATTGTCTACAGATCTCTGGGTATCAGCATAGCTAAACAGCAGTGGGGTCCGCATTGTAAAACAGCAACAGCGCTAATCTCAGGGTAATAATACTTTCTTAGCATAGGCAAGGTCTCAGGCTCATCCTCAGCACATAGTAAACAAGAAAGCAAGCAAAGGCCAAAGGCGGCTCCTGTCTGCTTGTCCTTATGAGGTTTTTTATAAACTAGCCTGTTATTTTTTGGTGTAGAGTAATTAAGCCAGAGAGACTTATGGGAGAAAAATAAAAGACTCTTCTGAAACAAAAACGAGAACAAACTTTAGCAAAAGGATGAGGAGTTGAGTAGAATGCTGGGCAGAGGACAAGAAAGTATAAATAAAAGGTGAAAAATTGTCCAGTGTTGTTTAGAGTAGCAAGTGTTCTGTCTTGCCCATTGCGCTGTAGCTTATGGTTGGTGCACGTTCCTGCTGATGCTGCTGCGGTTCACTGGATTACTGGTTGCTGGTGGGAGATATCTTAACAATGAAGATCGAATTTGCCCCAAGGTCCTCAATACCCCTAAACAGCAGGAAGTGGTCTAAGGTAATCGATGCTTCCTCTCCCCTCTTTCCTTCTATCTCTCCTACCTAGTATTGGGGGGGCTAGAAGGTATAAGCGTGCAGTAGGAAGGCAGGGAAAAAAAACCCAATAAAGTAGCCAAAAGCCCAGTTACAAGTGGTATCTAAGGTGTGTCTAGGCAGAATGGGCAAGCTGATTTCTTATGCCACAGATAAAACAGCAAGGGGAGAAGGGATAAATATTCTGTTTCAGGAAATCAGCAAATGTTTATTGCAGCTGCTGGCACCAGGTTCTCCCCAACTATGCTCCCGGAGGGGATTTTCTATTTTTTCTTCTTATATTCTGTCTCAGAAAAGATTGGGAGAATGGCTGAGCAGTTTAAAAAGTTGCAGATGGAAATGAAGGAATCTGAGGTGAAAAAAAATGGATGAAATGAAAAACCCAAAAGGATCGACCTCTTCCTTCATTTTTGATAAGGTGGCAGAGTTTGTTATGCAACTGGAGAAGCTGCAGGTGGAGGTGGAAGCTTGGGAAGTCAGCAGTGCCTGAGAAGGGAGAACAAAGGACTCACTGAGCGAGAGAGTGGGATCTTCCCACAGATGCTAGAAGCAAAGGGGGGAGCGAACTGGGCTAGAAAGCAGATCATGGTCCTGCCTGCCGACATGCAGCTTTGGTTTCAAGTCCCCACGCCCCTGAGTGTGGTGGCAACCAGGTGGAGTGGAGGAGGAGGATGCCATGAAGGTGACAGTGTAAAAGCAAAACAGGGTTAATCTTGAGCCTACTGTGCCACCAGAGGAGGGGTAGCCTGACGTCTCTGTTGCTTTTCCTGTGCCTGCTAATGGTGCTGCTGACCATGATTATGATGAGATAAAGTGGCATCCTATACAAATGATAGATCCGAGGCATTTTAAAGAGGCTATGGTTTCCTATGAAATGCATTCCCCTGATGTAAAACAAATATTAAGTAGCTGGGCTACCCAAAATAGAATTATTCCCCATGACTGGGAAGGTCTGGTTATAGCTATGATCGAGGCTGGTCAGTGGTCGCCATGATTAATGCGGTGGAGGGAGGAAGCCTTGAATACTGAACAGTGAAATAGAGCAAAGGGGATGAATATTGCTAAAGATCAGCTAATTGGTGAAGGGTGGTTGTCTGACTTGCAAGGCCAGATTCAATCTGAGGATGCCGTTATAGAACAATATTGCTTAGTGGCTTTAAGAGCTTGAGACAAGGTTGAACAGCCCAAGAAATGGTACAGCTCATTTACATAGGTTGCATAAGGTGAGCGGGAAGCCTTTACAGGTTTCCCGCAAAGATTAGTTTCATCTGTAAACAAAGCTGTATCAGACCCTGATGTGAGACATTGTTGATAGAGACAGTGTTGACAGAGATCTTGACATTTGAGAATGTGAACACTGAATGAAGATAAGTTGTTAGACCATTAAAGGTATGAGCACTGCCCATGCATGAATGGATAAGGACACAACGGATATTGTCTCTCACGAGTATCATGCTAATATTATCAAAATGCCTTGTGCTTTAATTGTGGTAAATTTAAGCATTTACAAAGAAACTGTGCCCAACACACCAAAAAGCCTCACACCTCCAAGTTCCCAGTGCATTAATTGTAAGAAATACAGTATTTTCTGGCAAAGAGATGAGCAAGCCATTTCTTTTGGCAATGGGTTTTTGAGAAGACCACATAGGTTTCCCAGGGTTTGCAGATGTTGTGGCAAGGGATACCACTGAACCTGTGAGTGAAAGTTTAAGAGGGATATCCAAGGCAACTTTTCACCACTGAGAAATCAATGGCGGGTGGGAGCTCTGACAGCTCAGGGCTCTGCAGCAAAAAGTATGAGCCATTTTCCTCTTGACAGCCAGGAAACAACAAAAAGGCAGAAAAAGTGCAATTAACTAACTATTGCCTGTTTCATGTGTGCTACTGTAGGCAGCACTGCCCTAGTTTTGGCCACAGATAAATCTCTTGCCCTATCCCACAAAATTCAACATTACAAAATAACCACTGGGGTATATGGTCCTTTGTCTTCAGAGACAGTAGGAATGATCTTGGGAAGAAGTAGATTGACTTCTCAAGGATTCGTTGTGCAAACAGGAATTGTAGATGGGTACTTCAAAGGAGAAATTAAAATTATGGTTTGTGTAAAAAAAATAGAGATGCAAATTAACACAGGTGATAGGATTGCTCAGTTGTTACTGTTTCCTTACACTAAAGGCAAATCTACTCAAGTAGAAAGAACAGGATGATTTTGAAGTACTGGAAAGCATGTGTTCTGGCAAACACTGGTTAATGATCAGAAGCCAAAATTAAAATTGCAAATAAATGGTGTTGATAGAGAACACCTATCTAGTGTTCAGGGCTTGGGAGGTAGGGTGGTATGAAAAAGAACCCAATAAAATTTCCAAAAGGCTGGGTACAATATTGTTTATTAATCTTGGAAAATAAAGGATTAATGTAATAGATGGATGAAAATGGAATGTGTATGGGGAGGGTTAGCCAAGAAGCAAGGAGATATAAAAATTGATCACGTATTCTTCTATGTTTATTTGATAAAAACTGATTATCCTCATGATTAGAGCACACTGATACATTTTTGAATATCTATACTCAAAATCTATTCTCAAAATAGACCCCTCTGTCAATATTCAGTTTTGCTGTAGGCTAAAATGAATAGCAGATTAAAAAGAGTACATCACGGCTCCTAGACAGAGACAGATTGGTGACTACTAAACACTGACTGACAGTTACGAGGAGCAACAGAAACATCCACCAGAAAAATCTTAGTAAAACAGCATTACTCTGGATTACTGTTAAAAAATCTTTCAAAGCATAAATATTCATACTGATGACCCTTAGTAAGAAATGTTTAATTTTCTTCTCCCAATGAGGAAATATTTTCAATCAGAAGTAAATAAACTCTTAGAAACTAAGTCAATAAACTATGTTATTTAGCAAATGACACACAAAGTGATCGTTCATTCTAATAATGTCTCTTAGACATTAGGACAGTGTCACAGGTTCTCGGTTTCCTGTGTATCGTGTTTAAACTACCACTCTACTGATTCATCATTGTCAGTTGCAGGGGACCCTCTGTGGGTTCCCAGTTACCAGCTCTCGTGCTGTTTAAAGGCGCTCTTTTTGCAGTGTGGAACTAGGAGACTCTACGGTTTCCTTCATTGCTTTCTTGAGTATTCCCAAATCTCCTTGGATGATGCCTCATCTCCTTCATTGCGTTCTCTTGTCACCTACTTCATAATGAGAGTCCTTTTCAGCATGCTTGGTGCTTCACTCTCCTGTTCTTAGCAGTTCAATCGGTTCCTATTATGTTTGCTCCACCTTGAAGAGTCTTAAATCATCATGTAATCTCATCTCAATCTTACTACCCAGATCAACATCTTCAAAACTCAGGCCATCAGCCGTTACTCTAATACCTGACATACTCCTGTTTAGTTTCTTATCTCAGTGAATGACATTGCCTTCTGACAAGCGGTTGGATTTAGAGTTAGTTTTGGCTACATCAAATGACACACCAAAACCCACTTTATCTTTCTTAACGCCTCCATCTCTCCTGTTAGTGCATTGCTTGAAGCATCATCATTGTTTGCTCCATTACAGGAGCTTCTTCTTACAGGGTTCTCTTTCCTTCCTGTTTTGCTTATTTAAAAAATTCTCTAAATTTGATTAAAATGTCTCTCTAAAAGTACACTTATGATCATACCATTTGCACATTTAAAATGCGTTAGTGGTTACAGTGGTTTTATAGGATAGACTATAAGCTCCTTGGAAAGACCCTTCATATGCAGGCTCATATCTTTCATTAGACAGTTGACTAGATGCCATTTCCTGAACCGTTCACGGTCTCCTTCCCTCCTTATTCAGGAGATTATTCACTCTTTCCATTTGACCCTCATCTCCTGTCTCATAATTTTATCTCCTCCTTATCTGTTCTTTGTCAAATCTACATACTGACCAAGTTTCAATATTCACATGGTCTTCCTGGACCACTTTAAAGATAAGCTTCCTTGATGTCTACTTTTATGTTCAAGCTCCTAGCTACTCTTATCTTGTCACAGAGTGTCAATGTCATTATTTTCTTTTCCTTAGCCTCCTGGTAAACAAGGACATCGACAGTGTTGTTATTAGTGCCTAGAACTGACTAATTAAGTACCATACGTCAAAGTAAATTAAAAATAGAGTATTGATCAGAAATATGGCTATTGCTTTGAAGGTAGAGGACAATTCAGAGTTAGTAGAAGTATTTGGAATGTTTTATGACAGATATATAGAAACAATTAAATATGAAAATGGCGCCTGAGAAGTTGCAGAAGGTGCCTGGAGAATCTGATATTCTGACACATGTTCGAAGAGGAAATTTGGAAGTTGTCTAAAAGTGTTAAACCGAGCCTATATGTTCAAAAGCTGTTTCTACAGTCCTGTTGAATGTATATCTTGATCAGGAAATGGGTAGGTGAGATGGCTAATCTCAATTGTCAACTTGCTGATATTTAGAATAGCCAGAGAGATGTGTCTCTAGACACGAGTGTGAGAGATTATTAACATTAGATTAATTGAAGCGAGAATACCTGTTCATTGTTGGGAGTACCAATCCCTAGGCTGTAATTCTTAAATCTATTTTAAAAAAAAAAGAGTGAGCTGAAAACAAGCATTAATCATGGTTTCCAACTTCTTGACTTTGGATGCGATGGAACCAGGTGCCTCAAGCTTTTGTTGTTGTGATTTCCTTGCCGTGATAATCTCTAACCTCTTACTGTGAGCCAAAGCAAGCCTACCCTTCCTTTATTATGCTAGTGTATTTTGCACAGCAATGATAAGACAGGGAAACAGTTAATAAAGAAATATATGTTGATCCACATTTCATTTGCAGTCATTGTACAGAAGATTTAAAAAATTAAGGAGTCCATAGATGAAGATGGCTGATATTAAATTTGTTTTTATACTCTTTTTTGGTAATTGGTCAATTTTCAGTTGATGTGTGTGCCAGAATCTGCAGATAATCATTTTTGACAATGTTTATTTTTCTTGGAAGCCATGGTGGTCTGTAAACACTTTGAATTGATGGCTCCTTCAATGTTCTTATTTCCACCTTATCTTTATTTTTGTTTTCCTGGCAGGGGTAGTGTATAGCTGTCATGAACAACCAAAGAAAGTTCACAATGTTCTCTTCTTCAATTTAAGAAAGTTAAGATGTATAGGTCTAAAATATTACTGTTTCTAGTTCTGGCATGGCCTGTCCTGTCTACTCTCAGTCCTTGGTCCAGGCGCGAGGAAGTGGTGTGGCTGTACCCTGCTGCTTCCTGCATCACATATCCCTCAGGCCTTAATTTGCTTCACATTCTGAGGAAATAGAATTCTATTTAGCATGCCTTCCAGAACTGTATTATACTTTGAGTGAGTTCCAGATGTCTTAAGAGATGCCAGATGGCTCATGAAAGACAGACCAGCTTTAAGGAAAATACACCCCATTTCCTTGGATCTGAACCACAAAGTTAAGCTTTCAAGGCCAGCTGTAGACAAGAATATTTAAGGATTCTGTGATGGTTGTATCATCTGACCATAGGACAGAGACCTCTCAGGACAGAAAACCAGTGTGTATGTGTATGTATGTGTGTTAAGATTTATTTAGGGACTCTATTCCATGCTATACATAAATACTTTCACATACTTAGTCTTCACAATAGTCAAAGGAGTTGGTGATATGGGATCCAGATTTTCCAGATGAAAATCTGAGACCAAAGGAGATTAAGTGAATGTATTTTAAATTTCAAGTTATTTGTGTTTTAGCCTATAAATAACATCTGAAAACCCACGGCTTTATCAGTGGCATTATATGGTTTCTAATCTAACAAAAAACTGCTGCTTCTTAATCTATTCTTAATCTTCTCGTGAACACAGAAAAGGCAAGTTATAAGATTCAGACTTCCCTTAGTGTTTTCTTTCTACTGAAACATGTTTTCATGCACAGTACACAAACACAGGTACATGCACACAGAGAAATTAGCATAAGTCTTGCTTTGAATGTTGATTGCATAAATGCAGTCCCAGAGAGAGGCAGCTTTTGCTTAAGAATAAGAACCCACCTGTACGGCATTGTAACTTTGCTTTCTTAGTAAATATAAGAAACTACTATAACGTCTTTAGTTTTATCCCTTGAATGCCCAGAATAGAGAATGTATTACAATGCTTCTGATAGGACCTTTTCTCTATAATTCCCAACCTTCCTTGATCTTCTAATTTCTATCTTCTGGGCATTGTTTCAGCAAGAGCTTCTATCTTTATTGTCTCTCTACCTGACAATTTCCAACCTTTTCTATGCTTGGAACCTTGATTCTGCTCTTTGTTCCTTGTGGCCCAAGAGTTAGCTGAATTATCTTCTTCAAAATTCAGGATTTATTTCACTTACGTAAGGAGCAGCACCTACATTTCATGATATTGTGTAAGAAGTTCACTCTGTTGGCGTTATATGAGATCATGTCGCTTAAGCATTTAGCACAGTGCTCAGCATCTAGTCAGAATTGGACAGTGTGAGGCTGCTGTGCGATCAATGCAGCTGTTGTAATAGCAGCAGTCAGTGGTCCACCTCTACCCTATGTATCTTGGAAACACCAGGTTATTTGGCTCCAGAAGATTCATGAATTAATATTGTTCTGGGTCCTCTTCCACGAGACACATCTGCACTGGTAATTACTGTCTCAAGTCAGCATGCTGAGCTCTATCAGCAATAAATTACATCAGTCCTAATATACGGTGTACCAAAGGCATGAGACACCACACACTGACCCCAGTTGAGGCTGGGAGAGGATGTGAGAGATATTTTTGGCTTTGAAAATGCACTTGTTTCCATTGTGAAATAGTATTTGGATATTATCATATTTTCTATTATTAACATTAAACATAGTCCAATGTAATCACTGGACCAATTCTATACATGTCATACATCTCCATTTTGCTTTCTCAAGTATGCTTATATGCACGCATGCATGCGCGCGTGCACACACACATACACCAAAACAAAGTTGTATAATGTAGTCCACAGGGAGAACACAGGCCAGAGTTGTGCCTTATTGTTAATACAGACTCAATGTTCTGCAGTAGCTTGTTGACTCTTGACAAACCTGAGATCTAGTTTTAGTTACCTTGGGGAGGGGGAGGCAGCCAGAGAACGAGTGATCTTCTTTTCGAAGACTCAGGTTGAGGCTATCTATGTTGAGTTTGCCTTGGCATGTTCTTAGTGCCATCTTCAGAATCTCCAGCAGGCTCTTGTTCACTTCAGAAAGTAAACTGGGACCTTGAGGCGGGGTGCTGGTTAGACAGGCAAACAAATGCTATGAAAACTGACAGCCTGCTAAAAGACTTCACATGGATTCCAGTGCTGACTCTCAGTTCAGGTAGCTCCTGGGATCTGTGTAAATCTTAGGAACTGAGAGCTGAGCTGCATGTGAACTTGTCAGAGATCAGCGTACTTCCTTTTTACTGGCACGAGATTCACAATTTCTTCTCAGGGGCACAAACCAACTGGGTTACTACACAGACCAAGACACCTGATCTGTCTTCTAGCTCTTTTTTCTCATTTGAGAGGAAACTAGCAAGAAATAGCAAATCATGTCCTTGACCTACTTAGTCTTGTTGTTTTTAAATTCAGTTAATTACTAATAACAAATAAAATTTCCGAACCACTCACTGCCACAAACAATGCAAACAAAGATGCTGCCATATTGTAAATGAGGGGTTTGTAGGGGAAACTCTCTACTGGGCAGAGGTATTAAATACTTTCTAACCATTCTCTAACCTGGTGTTTGGGGAATAATGTTTACTTATAGCCTAACATATGCAAATACATAAGTATTGAGACAGTCATGTCTGATTACTTCTTCATTAAACAATAGATGCACGATAACGAGGTACTAAAATGTTATTCTGATATTTCTATGAACCGTTTATATCCAAATTCACATGTTCCCCTGATCCACATGAATCACATCCTCTCTGTGAAGGGCAAACTGACTTATACTTAATAAGTGATAAAACTATATCACACACACACACACACACACATACACATACACACACATGCACACACACACATACACATACACACACATGCACACACACACACATACACATACACACACATGCACACACACGCACACACACACATACACACACATGCACAAACACATACACGCACAGGCACACACACAAAGCACCTTTCAGTGCTGTGTAGACAAATCATTAAAGCTAGTTCTTCAAGTTAAAGCCTTCACCTACAGCTTTCTTCATGTAGGTCCTCCCCCATGGCTGACTTCAAGCTACCAATGTGACACTTCTGAATGGACACTTGAGTAGGGGTGAGCAAAGCCAGGCCTCCCTGCTGTAGCCCTTCCCCGCTTGATACACTCGTTCGTAATTATGTGTTCTCTTCTCCCAAAGGCCTTCCTCAGATCCCACCCTACTTCTCAGTTCACGTCTTGAGTCTTTCGTCACTAGTACATTGCTCCAGGAGGTCAGGACTATCTTACTTTTCACTATTTCCCACTGCTCTAGTGCAGCACCGCAAACCGATTAGTTTAAGATGTACAGAACATTAACTCCAAACTAAACAATTCTCACCTACCTAATAATACACAATACTTTCCAAAGAACCCATTCAGGCGGGGCTATACTGTTCCTGATGTGGTAACAACAATTGCTACCCATGCTGCCTCCTGGCTGTCGTCTCCTCCACCTCTAACAGAGGAAGTCTGGCATCATCAGCACCTCGGCTGCTAGGGCACATGGTGCAGACCCTGTCAATCAGATATCTGGGTTTCTGATTTGAATTACAAGTTTTCCTCCCTTCCTTCTTTCCATATCAGTTGCTGAGGTTCAGGATTCATCAGCGTTGGCCCCTTGCTCAGTTTGATGATACTGTCGTTGGCAGGGTATCTGGAAAACCTGTTCCAGGAGTGTATCTCATCTGCCTCACTTGAGAGCTGGAGCGATCCTGTCACAGAACTACCCCACCCAGCAGATGATAAGGAAGGCGTCCTCCTGAGCTGCAGGCTCTTTCTGGTCTGAACAAAGCAATGCCCTCTCTGTTGTACTCAGAATGATCTCTTTACAAGCTTTTATAAAACAGAGATGCCTAGGTGACCCTGCAAGTCACATGATGTAACATCTTTAGATAACTGGAGATGTCATTTTATTCAAACATTGAGCACCTCAGATAGGCCAGTAACTATGGTAGGACCACGTGAGACACTAAGTTGGCTAGGATAGACACTCTTCCTAGCGTCAAATGATAAACACATGATTCCAAATTCAATGTCTGTTTTAAAGAACTTTGTGTTTGCTTGTTTGACTTTCAGTGACTTTATTACAGGATTTCAGTCTATTCTTCTGCCTGATTCAAACTTTCTGTGTAGAAAAGACTGGCATGGAACTCAGAGTTATCTTCTTCTCTCTGTTACTTACATTTAAAATTAAATTTCTATGTTAAAATATAATACAAAGCATTTCATTATGATATTTTCATGCAGGAGTTTCACTATATGTTGTTCTTGCTCTCAATCATCCTGAGATTAGAGAGAGAGAGAGAGAGAGAGAGAGACAGACAGACAAACAGACAGACAGACAGACAGACAGATGGACAGACACAGAGACACAGACACAGAGAGACAGAGAGAGAGACAGAGACAGACAGGCAGACAGAAACGACAGAGAGAGAGAGAGAAAGAGAGAGACACACACACTCACAGAGAGAGAGAGAGAGACAGACAGACAGACAGACACAGAGACAGAGAGACAGAGACAGACAGAGACAGACAGGCAGACAGAGACGACAGAGAGAGAGAGAAAGAGAGAGAGAGAGAGAGAGAGAGAGAGAGAGAGAGAGAGAGAGAGAGAGAGAGAGAGAGAGAGAGAACACACACAACGCAAGTATTTAAGTGTTTGCAAACTGGGTAACTCTAGTAAATGCCTCCACTATCCTGAAGGCTCTAAAGTCTAGTGCAATGGAATATAAATGTTTGTTTCCCAAAGTCGAACTCAGGAGCTTTAACTCATGATAGAGGAGCCCTTATGAAAGGGATTAATGCTGTTGTAGGAGAGATTACAGAGTTTCTTTCTTTCCTGTCTTTCATGTAAGGAGAACATCTGAGAAACCAAACCCATGCTGGCACTTTCATTTTAAACTTTGAACCTCTGAATGTAGCAACCAACAGGACTTCAATTTGCTACAGCATTATGACCTAAGAAATGTAGGAATAACAAGACCACAACAAGAGAGAGGATACCTGTGTTTATGGGGGCTGGCACTTGAAGTTTTCCTTGGCTTGCTAGATACAGCTGTTCCATTTTGCTGTAAATGATCTTCAGTTGCTTCTTTTAAAAACTGGAGTAGCTCTCCATAATTCACCTGAAAGTTAAATATAAAACAGAACATCTTCATTTAATTTATATTGAACAGCAAGAGGCCTGTTGGAGTCAAATGCATTTGGAAAATGTTTACCATTGATAGTTTTCAAAAATACTATTTAAAAAATGTAGGCCAATAATTATTAGTGGTTTTGGCTAAATGGCCTTGCCTGGACAAACGACAAAATAGGTGCTCTTCATTGTTGCCTTGTGGTTTGGGTAGAGCCCGATTACTTAAATTCTGGACAGTGACCACATAGAATAGCAAAAAGGTTTAGAATGTGTAACAAGCACATATTAAATCAAAATTCAACATAAAAGATGTTTCTGGCTCTTTCATTTCCATTGGTTCACTGTACTTCCCTGTAGCCTTGTCTGAGCACACATCTGCCCTTGCTATCACCTTATACAATTCCAGTGAGCCCTGCCTGAAACACCTTGCCTTGGATTCCAGACAACTGTGTGTTGGGGATTGCAGTGTTCTTACTGTACAGAGTTTTCTGCCCAAACAGAAACACAGTGGCTTAATTAAGAAAACAAAGGCTTATAATATTTTATACAATCACTCTTCAGCATGTTAGTACATACTTTCTGTATTTTTAGATTATGTTATGTTAGAATGTTTGGTTTTTAAAGCTGTAGCTTGAGTTTCTGACGAGTTTCATGAAAACACACTCATTGACTTTTGGATTGACTTAAATCAGCTTTAGATACAGCGTTAAACAAACTTTTGCCAATACATATTCATGTGAAGAGGTACCCTTAGCATTGATAATCACAAATCAAAGTATTGATCAGTTTTGTTCAATCAACATTTGGAAAACGCTGAAGATGGTCTACATCCTGTAGTAACAAATCTTCAGCTGAGACCAAATTATTCTGTGTGTATATGTATGTGTGTGATCTGCATGTATGTACACATGTTTATATGGATGGGCACATGTGTATTGCTGCGGAGGGCAGAGGTGGATGTTGAGTGTCCTCATTGGTTATGGCTTATCGTATGTATTGAAGCAGGGCTCGCTCTAAGCCAGGGTTTGTTCATCTGGCTAGTGCAGGGAATTGGCTTGTCCCTGCCTCCATATATATACTAACTAACAGCTCAGCTATCTAATTGGCCTCAAGGACTACTCAACAGGATGGAAGTCATGCCTGGTACTAGAAACATAGCTACTCATTGCTAATGAGGTTGTGTATATTACAGGCTAGCTCTCAGTTTAATAGATCAGCATAATTCATAAATGCATTCGAAACCTTACCTGATAACCACAGATAATTGTATCTCAGTCCACATTGAAGAAACAACTCTTTGCAATAAATGGAGACCATTACTGAAAACTAATAGTAGTTATAATGCAGAGATCAACAGAAAATAGAGATCCTGATCCCACTGGATATATCTACAAAACAACTCATACACCTAGGGGTCAGGGAAAATCATAGAATAGGGGACAGAAAATTGTAAGAGCCAGAGGATTACAAAATCTGCTGTGAGACTGCTTGCTCCTAGAAATGGCAGGGGCGCTTCACTCATGGTACTGAAATGATATGGCTGCCTAAACAAGACCCAAACAAATGAAAATGCCAATAAACATGCTAATACAGAAGAAGGAAATCTCACAGGGTTCTGCCCCTAGACAAAGAGCTACAGGCAGGTAGTGACTATTAAGGAAGAAAGAATTACTCTCTCTAAGCAGTGGCATGCCTAGTTGATTATCCAGTCAAAGTGGTCAACTGTAGGAGAATTTTTTGTTTTGCTTTAAAGATAACATAGAAATATGATGAGAATGTTTTCATTTTGATCCCAGGTGTGGTATACGGGGCTACTTCAGATTGTCTACAGCAGCTGACTGTGGTTTGCCTCATGCTTTAGCAAGGGCCTGATGTCACCAGCCAGAGATAGTTTACATTTGGAATTCTGGGAACTCTTCAGAAGGTGTTTAAATGCTAGAGCCCCAAGAGTCGCTGGTGGCTGTTTGCTTCTGCTGCTGTTGCTGTTTCCTGTTTGCTGGAGTGCTGGTTGGAGATATCCTGATGACAAAGATCAGATTTGCCCCAAGGACCTTGATGCCCATAGTCAGTATGAAGTAGTTTGATGATATTGATGGCCCCTGACCGCTCTCCTTCTTCTCCTCTATCTAGTGTTGGAGGATTGGAAGGGATGGGGTGGTATAGTAAGGTTGAAAAAAAGGAACCCAATAAAGTAGCCCACAAGTCTGGCTACAGTCAACTCTGAAATTAGTCATATACACATAAGCAACAAAACATGGCACCACAGTGGTATATGCATACTATATATGTAACAATAATCATCATCAAAGAAAAAGAGGCCATCAGTTTGAGGAGGGAGTGGAGGGGAGAGATTAGAGGTAGAAAAATGAAAGCAAGAGTATTATAATTATATTTTCATTGAAAAATAATTGAGGTGCTGGAGAGATGACTCAGTGTTTAACAGCAGTTTTTGCTCTTACAGAAGACTTGAGTTTGGTTCTCAGTATCCATATGGTGGTTGACAACCACCTGGAACTCCAGTTCTACGGCATCTGATGCCTTCCTCTGACCTTCACAGGCACCAGGCATGGTATGCATACATGCGTGCATACATTCATACACACATACATGCAAGCAAAACACATACCCATAAAATAAATCTAAAAAGAAATAAGTAAGCACATTCGCCTTATTAATATACACACTTACTTTCAGCTTTTATAAATAATAAAATTCTATGTACACCAAATAATCAGCTTTTCCAGTTCTTTGTGATCCGTTATCAGAAAATGTTTGATTTATATACCTATTTTATACATTAATATACCTGAAGCCACATAAAATCTCTTTAGCAAGAAAGTGTCAGAGGTGACAAAGTTTAGGGACTTGTGGGAGAGTCGTGTGGCTAGTTTTTATTACTGAACTGAAGGAGGGGAAAGAATATTTTGAGTCAAGTATTCAAGTTTTGATATAAGGGCCTTGAAAGGCCCCCTTTTCCCTCCAGTGTCATTTGCAAATTTATTCCTGAGACCCTGTATCATCAGCATGGGTCCTCAGCTCAGACAGCATTGCTGCCCATGAATATAATGTGAATTTAAAAACTAACAGCTATCAGGGCTTGAGAATGTAGCTCAGTTGGTGAAGTGCTGCTGTACATAGTTCCTGGATTTGATCTCCAGCATGAGATGAAGCCAGACTTGGTGGTACACACCTATAATCATAGCCCTTGGCAGGTAGAGGCAGGAGGATCAGGAACTCTACAGCATCTTCAGCTACACAGGTGCCTTCAGATAGCTATCTGGGTTGCGCCAAACTGTTTCAAAACACCCATCAATGACATTGGTTTTCTTTCTTTTTTTAACCTCTGAGTATTTGGGGTTGGAATGCTGTATCTAGCATATTTCCCCTTCTCACATCTCAGAAATGGTTATTGTATATAATCTGTGCTTGTAAGCTTAGATGCATTCTAGAGACAAGAATTTATTAGGCAAGGTGAAAAAAAGAACCCCACCAAGATTGTTTTCCAGTGCAGTAAGGTATTGAAGGATGGTCACTGATTCCCACTGCCAACATAGAAGCTGCCCAGAGGTTCTGGATAGCAGAACCTCCAGAGAACCAGAGGGAAAGCCATGGAGAGAAGTCTGAGTGAGGAAGGGCCAGGCCCACAGAAGGCAGGTCTTAGGCTATAAAGCTGTACCAAACTGAAGCTTCTTGTAGTTGTGTCATGCATTGTCAACACACTCGTTAATAACTATCATAGAGATAGAACAGACTCAATTATGAAAGTTAAGGGGAGAGAGAACATTTACTTGAACATTTGCTAAGAGCTAGACACAGCACCAGTTTTCCTCATTTGATGTGTCACTAAATGCTGAGGTGATGCCTTTGATATTGGTTTTGACTTGGCTTCCTAGACAAGATCATTGAAGCACCAGACACATTGAGGAGAATAGTCGGTCATGTGTCACAGAGTTGCTGCTACCGGGATTTGGATCAGCACCCTGGCCTTCCTTTGTGAGTTCTACTCTATCTAAGGCCTTGCTTGTCAGTGATATGCACTCATGGTTTTTTCATTGCTTTA
Organism: Acomys percivali; assembly: GCA_907169655.1. Lineage (NCBI taxonomy): Eukaryota > Metazoa > Chordata > Mammalia > Rodentia > Muridae > Acomys > Acomys percivali. The sequence continues at coordinate 155,899,424 of OU015743.1, forward strand.
ACTTTAGGATGTTTTCCCGTGGCTCTGTAACTTGTGTCTATTTGGACCATGCTACAATCAGACACAAGTGAGTTTAGGCTCAGTGACCAAATAAGGGCTGCCTATAAAGCCACTGTGGCCTTATCATTTGTGACCTCCTGCCTCAGCTCCAGGTCTACCAGTAATTCTCTGCCTCCTTCAACCATTTCCTTGACAGTTTGCAAAATGGTAGAGAATAATTGTATTTTAAAGACGTCCCTGACATTTAAGAAACTTCTTAATTTTATTACTCTTTTGAGTTAAAGGCAGAGACATAAAATTAACCCACATGATAGCCATACCATTTCTGGCGAACCTTTTCTAGAAAATCTTTGGCAGAGAAGCTTCAATGTTGGTAAGTGCAGAGGGACTTCATGCCTTAGGAGGAGGTGGCTCAGCTGTGACTGGAGGAGAAACCCTGAAGAGGTGGGATCCAGAGTCTTCAGCTCCTTCTGAAGGTTGTCCAAGGGGCTGGAGCTCAAGGGACATGACTTGAGTTCTCTTCTGACCAAAGTGAGTAGAAAGGAATCTTCTCTTGTCATTATAGCTGGTCTCTGGGCAAATTTCTGACACAACAAAGGACAGAAATGTGAGCAGCAGAGCTCTGAGACAGGACAGGTAAGGGCAGAAGTAGAAATCACTGGGAAAAGTGTCAGAGCTTGCACCTGCAGTCCTGACTAATGAGAAGACAAGATGGTATCACCTGAGGAAAAGTGTTCATCCTGGGTCATTTTGTTAGTTTATGGGCCCTTGGATCTCCTCCTTAGGATAGGGGGCAGACATATGCTCTCTAACACCCATCATCATCTGCCCTGCACAACGGAAATAGAAACGTTTCATCTTGAATGCACAGTTAGAATAGTAAATCTGAAAGGCTTGTCAGATTGAGGATTTTAGTGAAACAGAAGACGAAGGCTGAATCCAGATTCGGTTAACCGGGCTTGCAGGGGCCCTTCTGGGCAATTTGGAGAGAGGGATGTTGAAGTCTGAAGATTTGCCTGAAAGCCTCCAAGGAAGATTCCGGAGAATCTGCTGAACATGGGGCATATGACGTGTGTCAGTCCTTCCTCAGGTTTTCTAGTCAGTATTTCACGTGAATATACGTAGTCAATGACTAACTCCTACCATCTGCCCAGATATAAAATACATGCCAATAACTCAGTATACACACCTCAGGGTGGCCAGAGCTGTCCTGTGCTGTATGTTCCAAGGACCAGTCCCTAGACTTCCTTCTGGGGAGACAGTGTATGTAGGAGAGAGACTGGTCTCCCGTCGGAACAGAGCTGCAGTGGACATTCGCCTCATGGGAAATCTTGAGGAAACAAAGGTAAATGAAAGCTATGAGCACAAGTGGTCAAGGGAAAAGAAAACAATGTGGGTAATTATTAGTGAGGCAGGTGGCATCCTTCAGCAGACTCCAACTCCAATCGAACTTTAGCCCAAGCAGTCCTCAAGTAACTCGGTTCCCAGCAAGGAACACTTGCTCCACACTAATTTCAGCACCAGACAATTAACACATGTTAAACAAAATGTTAACAATTAGATACTGTCTCATTTGTGCAAAAAAAAAAAAAAAAAAAAAAAAAAAAAGGTGTCCCTGACAGACCCACACAAGAAAAATAGGTAGAGGGTAAGGTGCCTGTGGACAAATGTGTGTTCTTATCAGAAATAGGAGTGTTTATAGGATGTTTTAATTAGCAGGTTCATAGAGGGTGGGAAAGTCAATCCTGAGGTTTGGCAAGAAGAAAAGAAATTAAAAATGTTGCCCCTCCAAAAATATTATTAAACCTTATAACAAAATAATAATGGAGTTAGGGTCAAGGTTAACATCCCCTTATTACATAAAATAGGCTCAATTATCAATAGTTTAAACTTTTTCTCTATTTTATGGTGACTCATCATGTGGTGTACAGAGCCTTGATGGCTGGCCCTTGATGACTGGGGGAAATTGATCTGCCCAGGCTAGCTAGCTCCTAGCAAAAATAAATTACTTGCTTGAAAAACACTTTCCACAAGCTAACTAGCTACTCCCTGTATATAATTTTTATATTTTAAATTCAGGACTACCTCATACCAGGGTTCAGATGCCCAGAAACCTTATATCCCAGTTTGCAGGGGAATTCTGCGACATAACCTGTGCTAAGCTATTTGCACTGTCCTTCCCTGCTGATCCTCAGAAAAATCACGGACTTTGTGCCTTTTGCTTGCTCTCTCTCTAGTCTTTTTCAGGCTGTTCAGTGAGGTCAGTATTTTCTCACTTGCCCAGAAAGGAACATGTCTTCTCTCTTGGAAAAAACAACTGCTTTTTCCAAAATGTTTGCATTCATCACTTTACACTCTGGGCTCATACCCGAATGCAACTAAATCTTAGGTAAAAGTCCAGATCTGTGGTTTAGTTTTAGTGCCAGCTCATTAAAGGTACTATATCAAGGGCACTGCGACACACCTTACTGTCTTCAGTCAACTGACAGTGGTGGAAATTAACCACCCACATGACAAAAACCCACAGATGCTTTGTAGTCATAAATTTTCTTAAGGCAAAATCAAAAGGCTATCCAGAGTGGTCAACAACACCAGTTATAGAACACGCATGTAAAGGTCGGTTGGTTATGTGACCAAGGAACCATATGGGGATATATATCAATCAATTTTGCTCTTACAAGTCTGTGGTGTAGATGGTTTCAGCTTCCTTTTATAGCTGGAAAACAGAGGTTTGCAGAACACACACACACATCTATGTGTGTGTATATGCATGTATGTATGCATGCATGTATGTATGTACATATGTAAACATAATGGTTCCCATAAGCCTTTGCCAGGCACTGTGATAGGCCCTGGAATGGACAGAGTATTGCTCTCATAACTTGTAGAGTGAGAGGCACAGTAAGGACCCATGGCAATAGTACAATAGTGGATAGAGAAAGCCCTACGAGAACAGCTCAGAATGTGGACTTAGTAGTTCAGATTGACAGACAATGTCACTTATGTCAACATGTGAAAAGGAAGTTAGATATTGGTAGGCTAGAAACTTGTTAAGGATCACAAGAGAAGAAATATGACAAAAAAAAAAAAGGCAGGTGACTACAGAGAATGCCAATTGATTGATTACACAGTGTGCTAGCAAGAGGAAGAGATATATTTTTCAAAATCTAACTTTTGGGAAAGGGAAAAGATAAAGTTGCAGGGGGAGACCAAAGGGAGGCCACAAATTCCCTTTAGGTATTTCTACAGTCTGTGCTTTATTCAAGAACAATCACAAAATCCTACTTTTGGGATGACAAAACTGTCTGCAGTAACTTCCGTCGATGATAGCTTTGTGATATTTGCCTATAGGAATTGTTAAAAATAAAGCATAAGGATCTCATGCACATTTATTTTTCCTGGGGATATTTGAAATGTTGGAAGCCAAGCAAATCTTAAATATTGACCACTATGGGTCTAATATTATCCTTCCACATGTGGATGTTCAATTCTCCCCACACCATTTATTGAAGATGCTCTTTCTTCTCCAGTGTGGATTTTTTTTTTTTTTTTTTTTTTTTGGCATTTGGGTCAAACATCAAATGGCTGTAGTTACATGCACGTATGTTTGAGTCTTCTATTTTGTTCATTTCCCTACCTGTCTGGTGTGTGTGTGTGTGTGTGTGTGTGTGTGTGTGTGTGTGTG
>OU015743.1:155903118-155944268 GCA_907169655.1 Acomys percivali
TGTGAATACCCTGCTGATTTCCTTCCTAAAGCTGTATAATATATACAGAAATCTGGACTTCTGGTACCTCCCCAGTTGTTCTTTTCATTGAGAATTGCTTAAGCCAACCCTGGTCTTTGGTAGTTCTGGATGAATTTTAGGATAGTTTTCCTATATCTGTGAGGAAAGATGCGGTGATATAGAGTAGGATTGCGTCAATACTGTAAATTGCTTTTGATAGAATTATCATTTTCGCAGTATTAATTCTACTAGCTCATGGGTATGGGAGGCCTTTCCATTTCCTCGTGTCTTCCTCAATATCCTTCTTCAAAGATTTAACGTTTATTAAGTCTCTTTGAAGGTCTTTTATAGCATTCGTCTTCATTACATATATTCCTGTGTTATTTTTTGAAACTACTGTGAGTGAGAGTGTTTAATTAGCGGAGACGATGGACAATGGATGAGGTAGCCTGGGGGCAGCTGTAGAGTGAGATGGGGCTGAGTGATATAGATAATAGATGAAGTTTTCAAAAATAAATTATTTAAAACTGAATAACAAGAAAATTATGGAAGGATAAGAGAATTCTACTTAGGGGGTGAGATTTTATTTTAGTAAAAGAAAATATAGTAGATAGAATTGAATGAAGGAGTTTGAATTTTGTATCAAGGCTATGGGGATTAACACTAGATTTTAAATGTTTGAAGGGGAGGCTAAAGCTGATAGGTTATGAAGTTCTTCCTAAAATATGTAACACACACTGTGTTATTACCATTCATCTCGTATATATACATATATTCATCAAAAATTTTTAACTACTTCTTTTACTTTTGAGATTATAACATAACTACATCACACACTCTTTCCCTTTCCTCCTTCCACCCTGTCATAGATCTCTCCTTGCTCTCTTTCAAATTCAGGACCTCTTTTTAAAAATTAATTGTTATTTGTGTGTGTGTATGTATAAATGCATAGTGTTTAAAATACATGTATATTATTCATTATGATATATTTATAAGTATATTATATATTTATATTAAGGTATATATCACATTAAGAGAAAACACAATAAAGACAAAAATAAGAGAAATATTACTTGAAACAAATTTATAGTTGTGAGTTATCCCAGCCCAATCCAACCGGGATCAATAAAGGCTGACTCAGTTTTGGTTTATAGATGCGGGTGCACATGCACATGGTAATTGTCACAGAACAACACCAAGTACTAGGTGTTTCATGACAACATTTCTTGTACTAGCTGGCCGGCGCAAAGTGGGGACTTTACAAACAGAAACTCCGGTGATGTGAAGATCATTAAAATCTCTCCAGTAAGACAGAACAGAACTCTGAGTAGATTAACAACAGAAGAAGCAAAAGGAAGAGACGCCGGCAAGCGATAATTTAAGGAGTGTGGTGACTGGTTGGACATGAGAGTTGTGGAGTGAGATGAGAAACGCATAGCTAGGAACTTTGCTCATGTAGCCGGAAGAGCACAGCTGAAATGATTCTGAGCCAGGTCACAGGAAGATGAGCAACAGCAAAGACTTTGCTGTGAACAGATACGAGAAAGCTGCAAGTATACAGCCAGGTGAGAAAGCCCCTCGTATCTGTCTATTCATCTCTACAGTTAAGACAAAGTCACGGGGTTCTACCACATAGCCAAATGCCACCTATACAGAAAGGCTTTGAAGAACACTGTTTCCAGTTGGCTGTGATACTTATTAAAATGAAAACACTCACACTTTTATTTTCATGCTGTTAGATGCTATAAGCACACTCTAATTATATTTTTTACTGTCTTTGATGTCAGTCATATATGCTTTAAAAAATTATCAGAAAAATCAGAACTAATGTTTCTGAGGAAAAAATATATACACATCACACACATGCACACACACACACACACACACACACACACACACACAAACACACACACCAAATACAAATACATTTTTAAAGGTTTATCCAAAGGAAGAAAAAGACTAGTGACAAAATGGCTGATTTTTCATTTTAGGAGACTGTAGACAACTCCTTAAGATCTCTGAGCCTCATTCATCTATGAAGTTAAGGCTGTCCTACTCATTTCTAGGTGTCTTACTATTCTTAAATATATAAAATGTCTTCTTATAAAATGCTAAGCCTTATCTCTTATTAAAGATACTCTTTGAATATCATCTGCTATTTGCTGTTTGCTTGCCTTCCTTCATGCTGTCTCCGTCTTATCAGTGACTTCTTTTAGAGCAAATTAATCTGCCCAGACTGTGGGCCATATCCCAGGCTTATTTTTAACTAGCGTGTGAGTGATAAAGATCTAGAAGTCATTTTGATTGGTTGCTTCTATAACTACAGCAGGATTCCATTTACCACTTAGTCAAGGTGGTAATGAGGGTTTCTGTACCAGGCAACTGTGGCTGCCATCTGGCAAGCCAGCATTACATGCCTGCCTGGCAGACAGAACCAATTAGTCAGTCCCCACACCTCCCAGGAGGCCTTCCTGTATTTTGGTAGCTGGTGTCCCACACTGAGCCTCTCCCAAACTCATGATGAATTCTAGGTGGGGAGAAGGAAGTTATTGCCCTTGGGTATTACAGAGCCAGCCAGATCGAGGAAGACCATAGGCAGAACCGCTGATACAGCGAACTTCTTTCCAGTGGTCCATGTTAGCTGTGAGATGCTGAGTACAGACAGGTGAACATTGGGATTGGAATTAGTTTGTGTGCTTTGTTTGTATCCAAGTAAAGGAGTGGACTCAATCTGGAAACAATTGTGCCTAGAATTTGAGCTTCAGTGATGAGACTGACACTTCTCAGTCTCATGATACTGGCAAGCCAACTGACCTCATCTCTCAGTTTCCTCATCCGTGAACTAAAAATGTAAGTGTTCCTTGCATCACTGGGTGATTTGAGGTAGAAATTAAAATTAGTTAGTACATGTAAAGAGCTTAGACTAGAGCTTGGCACACGGCAAATAATGCCTGAGAGTAGAGAGATACTAAAGTTATGGTGTAGGAAGAATTCTTTTCCATGCTGGGGAAGACTCCTTGATATAGAGTGAATTGAGCAAAAGAGAAAAACATATAAGCATAACAATTCTCACTCTATCTCAACATATATAGAGAATAGAAGAAAATTAAAACACAACTTTTCCATTTTAGCCTTTATTTTCTAATTGTTCATATAATGATGTTCTCTAGAAGTTGTGTAGTATTTTATGATTAGGGAAATCAATTAAAATTTGAGTAAAGAAGAGGGCTGGATGCGTAGCTCAATTAGTTTAGTGCTTACCTAGCATGCATGGGGCCTGAGCTCTATCCTCAGCACCACATAAAGTAAGCATGGTGACACATGCCTGTAATTCCAGCACTCAAAGGGCAAAGAAAGGAGGGTAAGGGGTTAAAGGTCTTCCCCAGCTTTGAGAGTTTGAGGTCAGCGTAGGATTCATGGAACCTCGTGTAGAAGATGAGGAGGATGAAGAACAGGGGGAGGACGAAGAACAGGAGGAAGAGGAGGAGGAGAAGGAGCGAGGAGGAGCAGAGAGTGAGGAGACACAGGAAGGAGGAGGAGGGGAAGGAGATAGAAAACAGAAGTGGCAACCGTGGCAAAAGTGGGTGAGGCATCTTCTCTGCACACTTAGGAGTCACTTTAACTCTAGAGTTTCAGGTTGTCATCTTTCACAGTGAAAGAAACAACAGTGGCACCTGCATCGGGTAGTGCAATACACACAACGCATGTGAGATGTATCTGAAAGCACCTGCCCATAATTAAGAGGTTTAAAAAAAACGGTTAGTACTATTACCATTCTTGGGAATCATTCTTGGGAGTAATAAAACAGAAGAAATACATCAATGCCAGAGTCAAAATTAGAGAAAAACTTTTAGATGTTCACATAACACTATTAGTCTTCCTAATTCAATCTTTCTTTTTTTAAAAAATTTTTTATTAATTTATTCTGGTTACATCTCAATGGTTATCCCATCCCTTGTATCCTCCCATTCTTCCCTCCCTCCCATTTTCCCCTTATTCCCCTCCCCTATGACTGTTCCTGAGAGGGATTACCTCCCTCTGTATATGCTCATGCTGTAAACAAACCATGCCTTCAAGGACTATCATGGGAAAGCCAATAGGATGTATGAAAAGGAGTCCAGACTACTTGAGTTCCAGCCTCGTTGCATTACTAATTTACTGGCCAGGTTACTTTTATAAATGGACTTCAGTGTTCAGCTAGACCCTTTAGAGTGCATTCTGAATCTCACATGGTAGGGTGCCAAGCACTCCGTATGCAGTCTTTTGCCTGTTTCTTATACACAGATGATTAGAATCTGTAGGCATGTATTTCCTCATATGGCTAAAATCTAACTAGCATCTCAATGAGTTTTTAAAGGGCTATTAAAATTATAAGCTAAAAATATTTCTGTTTGTGGTTTATGAGACTTTAAACAGCATTCTACTAAAATATCTGGCTGTCACTTAATGCTTGGCAGTACTGCGAAACGCCCACTCTATGTATCTACTTAATTGAAATTTCAGTAATTTTTGGAAACGGCACTCTGTTATCAATGAATCATTGGCTTGGTCTTGATTTGGATCCAGTGTCAATGGGTGCTGCACTTGGCTTTTGATTTCAAGTTACTAATAATCATGTAAGTTCATCCTTCTCAAGACGGCTTCTATGGGTCGCTTGAGTAGTTTCTAGCAGAGCCCAGAGATATGTATTCCCATCAAGAGAGTTTGGGGCCCATTTTTTTTATATTTGGATATGGTTGCCTGGGATTTTGAAAATGAATAATCTCTTCTTCCTGTAATGTGAAAGCAGACAGACTTTCCTTCTCTAACAGGCTGGACCCTCACATGATGTGCTGGCTGCATTTTTGTGAACTTGAGAGTCATCTGGGAAAAGGGAACTTGAACTAATAAGATGCCACCAACAGAACGGCCTGTAGGCGAGTCTGTGAGGCCTTTTGTTGATTAATGGCTGATGTAGGAGTGCCCTACCCATTTGTGGTAATGCTAGCCTTGGTCAGATGGTCTTGTTTTACGTAAGAAACCAGGCTGAGCAAGACATGGAGAGCAAGCCAATGAGCACTGTCCCGCAGTGGTCATTGCTTCAGTTCCTGACTCCAGCTTCCTGCCTGATTTCTCTTCAAGATGGATTGTAATCTTTAAGAAAAAAAAAAGGAACGCTTTCCTCCTTCCCTAAGTTGCTTTTGAACGTGGTGTTCACCACGGACATAGGAAGCAAACCAAGACACCTGGCTAGGGACACTCATTTACGGCATTGATTCCTGAGTATCAGTGGCTGCCACAGGCAAGCTAGGCTGACCAACTCAATTCATTGTAGACAAACATGAGATACATAAAATCCCCCTTGAAACTTACTTTTGAGTTGAAAAAGAATTATTTAGAATTTCCTTGCTATGCAAAGAGGTATTAATTCTTATTTGTATATGTTGCAAGAATTTATGTTTTTCTCTGCACTTTTGTAGTGAATTGACAAGCGAAAGCTTGGCTGTTTCTTGTTACTCACCCTGTTATCCAGGAATCTGTTACTGCGGACTCTTGTTAAGAACTTTTCACTGCTCTCCGGTTTCCGGCTGTTGCTTGAGTGCTTGCTTTCTTCCTTATAAGCTGCCTTAGCAATGATTTGCTGATCATAAGGGATGGTGGGTCCTGGCAGGTCTCTGCTCACCTGTCTAGCAGAATCTTTGGGTTTGTGGAATGCAGTTTGAGGTTCTGTCTTCAACTTCTCATTCTGCGTGCTGCGAAGAGAGTTTGCGCCTTGTCAGTCATGAAGAACACTCATCACGCACAAGGCTGGCATGAGAAGCAGAAGGTGCTAGTTACTCTGGAAGCGTGAAGAGCAGAAACAGCCCTGTGGGATGCAGTGGGAAACACGGCTCTCTGTCTAAACATCACGTACCAGAGAGCGCCCAGGCTGCTGTCTGTCTTCTCAGACTTTCTTTTCTCTACTCACTTCCTAATAATCTGAGTGTCTTCTCCGGAACACTACTTATCAGAATTGGACAGAGTCAAAGATAAACACCCACCACATCACTTATAAATGAAATAGGTATTTCTCAGCCTCTGTACCTAGAAATGCAAGGAAGTCAGAATGCTCTGCCAGGCGCAGACCTGCTGTGTCTCGCCTCAATTCTTTTACCCCAAGACTTTTTTCTCTCTCAACAGTCCTCTACTTAGTTTTTATGTGAATCGAAAAAAAAAAAAAGAATAAAACCCATAGGAACAATTAAAATTTAAATAATAAATAAAAGTCAGCTTTGTTTAATAAGTAATGAATTATGATAAAAAAAATAACAAGAAATAACTTTATATGAAGAAAACTTCTTTACCAATAAGCTGAAAGCTAGCAAAATGGCTTAGTTCTTATAACCTGAGTTCAACCCCCAGGGCCCAGATGGTAGAAGAAAAATGGCTCTCACAAATTGTTCTTTCACCTCCATACAGTACTTGCCCCCCAGAAAAAAAAGTAAATAAATGTAACAAAAAATTAAAAAAAAATGTCAATGACCACAGGAACAAATATAGGTCTTAAAGTGGTAACTTGTAAAGCATCCAAAGATCAAATGGCTGAAATTCTTTGATGACATATTCTCTCTCTCTCTCTCTCTCTCTCTCTCTCTCTCTCTCTCTCTCTCTCTCTCTCTCTCTCTGTATATATATCCATATCTCTCTCTATATGTGTATATATAGATATATTTCCATATCTATGTCCATATATATTACAATCCATCTTGAAGGGAAATGAGGCAGGAAGCTGGAGTCAGAAATATATCTATATCTATATATACACATATATACAGATATATATATATGGGGGCGTAGAGAGGGAAATGCAAAAGAAGTTAACATTTTATTTAGTAATATGTGGATATATTGAAAATTTCTTCTGTGTTTTATGACTGAATGCATGAAACCATTAAAATAGTTGTAAATAAGTTTAATGGTACAAATGTTCAATTATAAAATAAATGAAAAATAAGCAGCTCAACTTTATAAAATGTATGCACACAATGTGAGAGTATAGTAAATCTAAAAAGTATTCCAGAAGCTGATAGTAAGTATCTCTGGGTAAGAAATCTGGGCTGTTATGTCACCTCTGTGAATTAACATTCTGGCATAGTATGTTGTTATTCTATGTTTCTACATGAGAAAATGTTATTTATCAGAAATAATTTTGAAGCAGTGCCTTGTGCCAAGAAAGTCTTCTATATACTGTACTTGTAGTTAACGATGAAGAGGATTTGTTTTAAAATAGGACTTGTGTCTGAGCATGAAACCTCAGCACTTGTTGATCTGACCCTGGTTAAGCTATGAGCGGTCCTTTGAATACATTTGTAGATTTCACGGTCATCCTTTTTTGTAACAGCAACATGAAACGAAAAAGAAAGTTTAGAAAGGACTCAGATCAACGTCTACGTAAAAGAATGGAGACAATTCCTAAAAGGTGAGTAGAAAAAAAAAATGTCTGGGAAATCAGAGGGAAATCCAAGATCACCGGGTCAGCAGCAAAACAAAACAAAAGGCCGTTTCTAGAAAGAGGCCCAGACAACGATTTCCAGTGCCAGTGGGTTCTGCAGTGCGTCTCTAGGTTAGCCGTATGGTAACTGTCAAGAATCTTAACACGGGGTGGGAGAGCTTGTTTCTGCAGAGCTAGGAGAAATGGACACTCGAGTGAAGATGGTGGTGGGAAGACAGAGATGGGGAAGCACAGGCAGGGGAGGCATGGCGAGTGTGTGGAGAAGCCCAGTTGCGCAAGTGGAGGACGGGTAACAGCCGCAGAGTCTGGGTGATCAGACAGCTCTCACCTACTGTGGTGTTTAGAGGTGGCAAAGATTTCCAGACATTGCAACACTAATGTGAAGGAGAAGAATCCAATGAAGAAGTCATGTGACCAAGATAAAATAAGACGTCACGTCAGAGAGGCCCAGTGCAGGAAAGACGCAATCAGGGACATGTGCCGTCAAATTTGTGTGTTTGGTGGCAGCAGGTTAATAGCTGCTAACACCTGCCCATCCCCCTTTGGTAAGAAGACAAGTCTTAGCGATAGGTCTTACTGACAAAGTAGGTGATGGAAAGTCTGAATTATGGAGAATTTATTTGAGTTATTGGGTATGAAAAGTGTAAGAGAGACCTGGTCGCTGAATGGGAAACGAGGACAGTTTGGCAGCCAGTTAAAATGGAGAGCACAGACATCTGTGACATCAGCTTAGGAGTACGCATGCTCTCCCCTGAAGTGCTCAGTATCCTTCAGGGAGATTCCCAGAAAGGAGGCAGTGAGGTTTCATCCAGAACTATGCCTCTTCCATACTGGTGAAGTCCAGAGACAGTAGTGAAAGGCAGAATGCTAGCAAGAGTGCGTATTTGTCAAATAGTTCTTCTAGAGAGAATAAAATATATATATATTAAATCCAAGGTACTTAAAGTTTTATTAAAAATAGCACAAACTATAAAGTTTAGAACTTTATGGTTTAGAGCTGATCTGAACTTGATTATAGCAGTCAGGATAATAGTTACCTGGGGCAGTGTGTGGGATCGTAATGGCCCAGGGTTGCAGAGGAAAGGTTGGGGAAGATCCAATCCAGGACACCTCAAACCGTAAGAAGGCAAGAGTTGGATACATCCCTCCTCCCAACCTGGTACCACGAAGCTGGCCACCCCACCATCAACCCTGGTGAGGATGCGTTACCCTGACTGTTAGCAAGCTTCACTCCTCGTTTAACCTGAAGATATTTTCCCCTGGACCCTACGGCCCCTGAATACGCAGATCAAACATCTTCCAACATGCTTGCCACACAAACCTTGCCCTAGAGACCCTGGCCACCCCCCCAGGAACAAAAATACCTGCCCTGCTCCAATTAAACCGAATCAGCTCTCTGAAGCTGTTCCTGGTGTGTCCTTTACCGGCTTCCCTCCTGAGACCCTGCACCGATGGGCCTGGCTAAGCTTCATTCCCTCCAGCCCAGTTCTGTGTACAAGGACCAGGCTACCCCTGGAGGTGGGGAAGCAGATGTGGAATGACAGGGATCAAATGTAGGGTACAGGAAAGACTGTGTGGGGCTTTGGGTGTGGTGCTTTCCCCTTTCTTGAACTGGGCACTTGCTGCATGACTGTACATTTGTGAAGGACCAGTGGGTGGTGGACACACAACATATGCTTTTTTGTCAGGGCAGAAATAGTTCTTTAAAGGGAGCAGAGAAATTGACATGAAAGTTGCAAATACACCTGCCTAACATCCACGTGTCTAGTGAGCATTTCAAAGAGTTAGTACTATTTAGTGTTCAGAGGAGAGAGACATGCCTATGGTCTGTAGTAACTAGTAAAATAATTGTATTTACTGACTGTTTACTTTCATGACGCCTACTCTATAGCTCTTTCCATCTCGTAGTTAGGTCCTCAAATCAATTCCAAAAAAAAAAAAAAAAAAGGTATAGTATCCTTGTTTTAGGATAGAAATTAAGGTTCCGAGATTTTAAGCGACTAGAATGGCTGGGTTTACATCCTGTGAACAATGGGGTCATGAGGAGAGCATGAGGGCTTGGCGTTGCAGAAGAATCCTAAAACAAAGGGCAGACGACCAAAGCAGCAAGCACAGACTTTGAAGGCCATGGAGGCCTTGAAGGCCATAATGCTCCTGAACGGAGGCAAACAGCCTATATCATCTTTGCTTTACCTGCCTTAGTAGATTCAAGACAAAAATGCCCAGGAAATTCTGCAGTGCATCTGCCTGTCTTTTAGAACAACCACCGTAGATGCGAAAGCAAAAATAACCTGTTAGGTCTGCTTCAAGTCGAAACTATCTTTAAAAAAAAAAAATACATAGCACTTTAAAAATTAGGTTGAAATAGACTCTCCAGCTGAGAAACGACATGTGTCTCTGCTTAACACAAACAATTCTTCAACACACATTCCTTGTTGTGTTGTTCACAAACTCACAGTTCTTTCTCCTAGGCAGTGTGTTAGCTACCTACTTTACTGAAAATAGAAGCTTGCCATTTTAAAAGGAAAGAGAAAACACGCCACCAGTCGTGTGTGGAAGCCAGGCAGTTAGCTTCGCCACGTGTGCTTCTGGCCCCAGCTTCTGATCCTAGGGGCACTGTGAAGAACTCAGTGGCACCCTGGGCTAGAGCAATTAGGAGTGATTACAGTGCTGCTGAGTGATCAGTAAATGAGGGGAAACTGCCCAACTGTTCCCTCTTCCACTCTGGAGCTTGCTGCAACCAGTCCTTCAGGGCTCCCCACTGCTGAAGCTCAGGGTCCTGGGGTTAGAGGGAAACACTGCAGGCTGAGCAGCAGCATCCTTTGCCCTGGTGATGGAGGGTCCCTGGTGGCCCTCCCGTGTAACTCTTCCTCACCAGATCACACGTCTCATTCAGATTACATGGAATCTCAAATAGAGGACCCAGGGGGCTCAGCAAAAGGTCACCAGATGCCATCCTAAAGGTCTGCCAGCCTTGGCAGCCAATCAATGCCTCCAATTTCCAACTGTGTGCCAACTATCCTCCAGAGCAGGCAGCCTGAAGTGTAACAGCACAGGGACTGGTGATCTAATTTTCATTTTAGTAAAATGTTCTTATTTAATGTCGTATGAGATCATTAGTAAAACCAGGGTCCTGCCTCCCATCTTAGTTTTTAGAAAGACATTTAACATAAAATAGCAATTGGGGAGGGAATATACCTGAAATATCACGGTAACTGAAAGACAAAGTCTGTGATAAAGCATATTGAAAATGTTACTGTGAAAACCTGTGAGGGTTTTAATTTTTTTTTCTTTCCTTTTTAAGCCACAGGGACACAACAAAAGAAATTTGGCTTCCAAAAAGATGTTAAAATTATCTCATACTTATGCCCAAATCAAATCACTTCACCATCACTATCAATGCCATAAACATATACATCACCACACATAAAGTCACACTTCATGCTGAATTAGTGATTTGCAAAGTAAGTATTGGTAAAAATAGATGTTCATGGATGTTAAGTAATTTGCTCAATGCTAGTCAGTACAGATTTATGACTTTAACCCAGCCTCATATAGCTCCAAAACTTGTGTGCCTCAATTTCACACCTATAAGTTTATAAACTATTTGAAACTAAGCAATATAATTTTTAAAATATGAATGCAAATTTTGGCAAAAACCTAAGCTAGAGTGGTATCTATTCTATCTTCTAACCTAGTGTCTTTGTACAGCATCAAATTGCACATTCAGCCTGTATTGTACTTCCCCAAAGACAGAGATGTTACAATCCCTAAGTAGCCTAACTCTTTATAGCACTGGGCTAAGTTATGGCATTAATGAAAATTGTTTTCATCAATTTATACTATATTTTTGGAGAATATAGCAGATTTCTCAAATTAGTGTGATTACATAGAGGGTATAAAATTAACTCAACCAGCAAATGTCATTTGCTGTGATTTACTTTTAAATTGTAAATTATGGGGCTGGAGAGATGGCTCAGAGGATAAGAGCATATTCTGCTCTTCCAGAGGTCCTGAGTTCGATTCCCAGCAACTACATGGTGGCTCACAACCATCTATAATGTGATCTAGTGCCCACCTCTGGCAGAATGCTGTATACATAATAAATAAAAAAATTGTAAATGGTGACATATCAATATCTCTACTCTCCTGAAGTCTTTCTTCATCAAATGCAGTTGGTAGTGTGCACCACGGACCTTGTCTTTTGTTTGCTGTTTGGTTATGTAGCGTGCACCACGGGACCTTGTCTTCTGTTTGCCATTTGGTTATGTACTACTTCCTCCTTATTCTGATGGCTATAGATATCCAATCTAGCCATTGCATTCCTACTGAGTTTTCTTGAAGATCACATTAAGTAGGGGAAGTACATATTTAAACAGAAACATTCAGTAGCATGAAAACTGAATAAAAATCTAAGTTATATAAAAAGCAACATGAATCCATAGAGGAGGTTCAAAATACACCCATTTAAGGAAGATAAAAATTACCTCTTTAAAGAATTATGTATCACTCAACATTAAAAGAGAAAAGAAGAAACAAAAAAATATTCTAGGATAAATGGATCAATTGATTCTTGGGAAAGTGGTAGTATTTCCCAAGCTATGAACCTGGTTCATATCC
This sequence comes from Acomys percivali, assembly GCA_907169655.1. NCBI lineage: Eukaryota > Metazoa > Chordata > Mammalia > Rodentia > Muridae > Acomys > Acomys percivali. Next base: position 155,915,210 of record OU015743.1, read on the forward strand.
ATGTACCACAGAGTTCAAGGCCATCACAAACAACTTAGTGAGACCTTACATTCAAGCAAAACTGCTAAGAACAACAACAACAAAAAAAAATGGCTGTAGATCTTGTTCCATTGTGGAACACTTGTCTAACATGTGTGAGGCCCTACGCTCACTCAGTGCCGGCACAGAAAGAGAACACAGCACAGCACTTCGCCTAGTGCTCGGTGGCCCCAACCAATGGTGACTCAAAATTGCTTGTTATGGTTGGTGCTTTACCATCATAAACACCCCCCTCACCACCCAGGTCCATAGCAGATGCCTTTTCCTCTTGCTTTCTAGAGTTCGCTTTACTAACACGGAACCGAAAGTTCAAGTGCACAGCATATGTTAGACTGCAGCAAAAGGAAAGCTGCACAGCTGCAAAAATATCTGACTATCCTGATATCTTGTTACCCGAGAATCATACTAAATACAAGCTCAAGGACTTGCCAACTTGGAAAAAAGCAAAGACTGGTTAGTACTAGAGCCGGCTTGTAAAAGATAGGATTATTTAATTTCATAGAAAATCCCTGAGCAACATTGCATTATGGTGTTGGCAGGTACGTTATTTTCAGATCGTGCAATTTTGGTCTCTGTGAAATGAGTAACTATTGGAGGTTTTGTGTCCTTTCTACTTGTTTTCCCTCCCATTTGGCTATTACAAATCGAAACAGAATGTGCAACTGCACGTCCTCTTCAGCAACTATCTCCACTTCAGCGCACTGAGTGAGATCCAGCTGCACTAGAAGGAAACAGCACTCAGGTTCTTTCTGTAGCACACCTCCGATCAGAGGTTCTCAACCTGTGGATCCTGACACCCACCCCCATCTCCACCCCCACCCCCATCCCCATCTCCACCCCCAGGCCCTGGGCCGCAGGGCTGCATATTAGATATCATGCATATCAGATATTTATATTATGATTCATAAGAGTAGCAAATTATAGTTATGAAATAGCAAGGAAATAACTTTACGGTTGGGGGTCACCGCACCATGAGGAACTGCGTTAAAGGGTCGCAGCATTAGGAAGGCTGATAAGTATTGACCTAGATGCTATACACGGTCTTACCAAGTAGAATCAGTAATTATTGCCACAATATTTTGTTTGATTGAATTAGACTAAATCAGGATATGTAAAAAAAAATCATGGCTTTAATAGTATACTGTGCAAATATAAACTTAGTTATCTCAAAATTTTAACCAAATATGTCATATCTTCATAAAAAGTTTTAATATACACACACAGAGATACTTTTGTTTCATTTAGATTTTAAACCAAAAGGAGACAAAACAGCAGAGCAATTATTTTAAATTTCTGGTTAACAACATAAAAAGGGTAAACTTACACATGAATAATTTCTGTAATAATTTAAATAATTAATAGTTTCACATGGTTTCAATATATGAGTTTAACCTATCCTGTACTATTAAAATTTACTTTGTCACAGTTTTTTTTTATTAATTTAAACATTCTGTCCTGTGAAATATATTCACTGGTGCCTAGATCCATGTTACTCTCTTGCCTAAGAAACTGACCAGGTGGACTCTTAGCAGCTCCCAGGTCTTTAGCTTAGCCTAGGTAGCTTTAGCAGTAGGTCAGCCTTCCTGTGCCTCTGTGCTAAAGGCCACTCCTTATTCTGGTGGCCTGGGGTGCATAATGGTCCATTTAGTTTCTGTGACATTCTTCTTGTGATCTTTGCAGACCTAATACGGGTACCCACCTTGCAGATGCTGACTGCTGTGCTGCGTGTTGCAGTTTTCTTTGTGTGATTCTGTAGCTCTGTTATTAGTCACATCATAGCTAAAGCTTCCTAATTGTGGAGAGGAAACCTGTAAGTCTATTTCCTACTGGGATCCAGTCTTATAATTTGTGGAAGTTTATGAAGTTAACCAATACATTCAATGATGAGTACAATGGCCACCAGGTTCCTCAAAAGATGGCCTGGGCCCCCCAGTACTAGAACTTGCCTCTCTGCCATCTTCAGCAGCTGCCAGGGAAAGAAGTCCAAGCATCAGTATTTTTTCTAGTGCTCGGAGAACTGTCCTAGTTAGCTGAACACAAGCTAGAGTTATTTGGAAGAAAGGAACCACAATTGAGCACACTCAGCGCAAACACAGACAAAACTTAAGTGTTTAACTCATATAACCATGACTGTAGACTTTCATGAACAGTGTTGATTTGGTTGTTCGTGTATTTTCCTGCCAGGGTCCCTGAGCATTTGCTACCTGCATCTTTACTAGGACGATTACCTGGTTTCCCTTGATTGTATGTTAAAAAGTATCACACACTAATCCTCCCCACTTCCAGGAGGTAGAATTACCGATCATTTCATCACTTAACAGCAATTATTTTGATGTGCACTTTATTTTCATACAGTCTGTGCCCTCCCAAACTCATGCTGGAGTTTACTCCCCATTGTGAGATACTGAAGGAGAAAATATAACCAAGCTGTTATTTTTAGAGTGGGAACTATATGAAGTGATCTGTACTAAATAAAAGTGTAGAGTAGAACCGTCCACACAGAAGAACCCTGAGATGCGAAAAAGTGGAAAGAATGGGTAAAATAACACGTGTATACTTAAAAGAAAGAAAGAAAGAAAAAAAAAAACACCATGCATATCTGTACCACTTAAGATTGCCAAGAAGAAAATTATCATCAGACATAGACCCTCAACCTTGTACCTTTAGAACTAGGGCACAAATAAATCTGTTTTGCTCAGATTTGTCTGACTTGTGGGACTGTGGTGTTAGCAAGAGCAAATGAACAGCAGGGTATCTCCAGCCTCAACACTACGCCTTGTGTCAGGCCATTGTGAGGAGAATGACCCATCAGAACAGGCAGTGCCACTCCCTCTCATTCCCTTCCCTTGGGCTGCACCAGTGCATCAGTGAGGGCATGGACTGCATACTTGAAGCTGCTCTTAGTCAACATGCGCAGACCCTTGGAGATTACTGCTTTCATGGTTAGTTCTCATAGATAGATAGATAGATAGATAGATAGATAGATAGATAGAAAGATAGAGAGAGAGATAGAAAGAGAGAGGGGGGAGAGAGAGAGAGCGGGGGGTGGGGAGAGTTTGGCTATAATTTATTCAACGGTTGTTCACAAGCCTCTGGATTTCATTCCCCATTCTTACCTATTTTTTTTTGGAGATGAAACAGAGGCATGATCTTCCCTTCAAGGGACTATCAAACACTATTCAGGAATCCTGAGTAACATCTGTATGCTATTTGAAAGCTTGGGATCTCAGGCCTGCATTCCTTTAAAGCAGCTAAACGCTGTCTTTTAGATCTTTACTTTTCTTGGCAACTGCAGTGCTCTGATTCACTTGCTCAGCTTTCAACACGTGCAGGACTTTGTCCTTTGTGCGGAGGATACAGTTTTGCGCATAGGACTTCACACTTAAAGGGAAGAGACAGAAATACGGGAAATACTACCATGATAAAATACTCGGGGGTGTTATGGAGCTATCAGGTACATGGGATTTGTATTTTAGGAAGATCTTCCTGGCCATGGTGAAGCATGGGGATTCTTACACTGAAAGGTGTAGGAGTCACTTGGGATTCCACTTAAAAAGCAATTCTGGCTGAGTGCATCTGTAGAGGGAGCTTGAGATCTACTCAGGTTCTCAAGTGGGATGGGTGCTGGTGGCTCATGCACCAAGCTTTGAGAGCAGGGCTTCATACAGACCACTAGGGCACAAGGAATTCCGAGACAAAGAGTTGGTTTGAAGGCTTGGATAGAACCTTACAGGGAAACGATGATAGTGAAAACCACAGGGCATTTGCTTCATTCTTCAAAGCTCATAGATTGATCTTCTTTGTAAAAAGTAATTATGTTAAATGGGTGTTGAGTATTGTTTTTAATCTAGTAACATCATCACAATTTGAATGCACAAAAGAAGGTGGCGACATCTATTTCATCTTAATTATAATAGCTCCCCTCAGTTATCTTATTTGTGGCACAGATGGCTGGTTATTATGGGGTGAATTGCGTGAGTGTTAAGATTACTATGTTTGGCTGTGAGACTCAGCTTCTGCTTCGGCCCCCTGCTGCATGGAGTCTTTCATGGACCTCTATGTTAGGCTCCCATCCTGTTCCTTCTCTTCAGCCGCTTCCAGTGTCTAGTCTATTTGACCTACTGAGTGAGAATCAAGCATCCTCCCTAGGGTTCTCTTTGTTACCTAGCTTTTTTACATTTTGGATTGTAATACAGTTATCCTGTATTATATGGCTAATATATGCTTATAAGCGAATATATAACATTCATGTCCTTCTGTGTCTGGGATACTTCACAAAGCCAAACTTTAGAAAAAAGAGCATGAAGTCTTATGGAAGAGTGGGGGGGGGGGAAGGGAGGCTACACAAGATCCAATAAACCTGGGCCCAGGCAGGGGAAAGGGGTGGGGGCACGGCAACAGCTGATGCATCAAACAAGCACCATGCATCTGGAGGACCTAGGGCCCCTGCTCAGTCTCCATAGGGGTCCCCTAGAGAAGAGATGAGGGGCTGTCCCTGCTGTGCCATGGATTCTGTTGCCTGCTCTTTGATCACTTTCCCCTGGCAGGGTGCCTTACCAGGCCACAGAAGAAGAGGATGCAGGGGGTCCTGATAAAGTTTGATAGGCTGGGGTGAGTCAATAGGGGAGAAGGGCTTCCCCTCCTTGAGGACAGGAGGAGGAGAACTGGATAGGACCAGGGGGACAAGGGAGGGGGCGAGGATTGGAATGTGAAGTAAATAAAATTTAAAAATTTAATTAAAAAAGACTCCTATGTTTACGTCCCAATCTTATACCTCAGAATATGGCCTCATGTAATATATATATATTCATATGTGAATATAGTGGGCCAGGAGCCAGTTGATTGCTATCTTGATAAAGAGGGAATATTTGGATACAGGTGTGAACATGGAAGGGCCACATAGTACCAAAAGCAGATTAATAAACAAGGGTGCACAGGACGCATTGAAAGCCTTTTCCGGCACTTCTGGAGGGAACTCAGCCAGACGCTTACCTGAGTGTTAAATTTTTAGTATCCACACCTGTGAAAATATAAATTCTGTGTTTTCTGGCACATTGACAGAGTACCAAGCTCACAGGCAGTTCTAGATCTGCAAGTTTGACATAAGATTCCATCTTCAACAATGTCCTACAGAAAATCTATGTTAAATGCATCTCCACTTTTCATTATTCCTTTGTGCTTCTCTTTAATTCAGACTTTGCTTTGTTAACACCCCCTTTGCTATCTAGTTAAGCTTCTTATGCAGATTTTTACTAATTGGCTCAACTCAAAAGACACAGCCTTTTCTGCAGCCCTGGGTTAAGGCATTCTGGACAAGAGGGCTGTTGAACTCCTTTACCTCTGCACCAGGTAGGCTTTTGACAACTGCTTACTTTTGAACTGCAGGAGATTATTTTGGCAAAGCATATAAACAGCCTTGTGCCATCCAGAAACGACAGCATTAGGTTCATGGAACACCTGTTTTACAAAAAAAAAAAAAAAAAAAATAGTACCACTTTTATAGTGTCTCAGGAGCAAGGACTGTGGCTTTTATTTGAATATACTTAACCTATCTTTTACTCCTTTATTATTTAAATTAAGCGAGGGTTACTCCTCTTTTTCCTCTTAGGAACTACACTTGAAATCCTTAAAACAGGAGACTTTAAAGGGGACAGCATTGTAGAAAGCTTCTGATCCCAATTGGTCCAGCATCTCAGAGTGTCCCACACAGGACTCTTATTAAGCCTGGCATGTCTCAACATTTAGAAACTGGACCACAAATGCTATCCCTGGCTTTCTTCACAATTTCCCCCAATTTTGGGGGGGCCCTTTCAAAGGTATTATTTGCCCTAAATCAGCCTGAAGAAACTGTAAGAAAACATGTCCCATTTCCTCTGGGGGGGGGGGTTGGGTAGGTTTCTGTTTGCTCTCTTCAGTTGGTTATGTTATTATTGGTCTTATACAGAGAGAAAACTGGGTTGGACGAGGGATGTCTCTCCTTTTCTTTATCTTTGTTTCATAGGTAAGGAGATAGGAGCTGAAAAGAAAGAAAGGGGGATATAGAAATATAGAGGGAGGACAGAACAAAAGGTAGATGATTGAATCTACTCCTCAACTCAAGGCTTTCATTGTGACTCACAAATAAGGTTATTTTTAATTCATTGGTATAGAATTTTGTATATTGATGCAAATCATGGTCATGTCAAATACAGCTCTAATTTTATCACAAGAATAAATATCCTAGGTCCAACAGATAGATATGATTCTATAGATATATAAGGTAAAATAGTTAAATAAGGTCTTCAAAAGCCTCAGAGACCTACAAAATATGTCACTTAAGATGTTTTTATTATTCTAAAGATTCTTTGACAACAAGACAAGTTAACTCCTGGCAATACCCAGCCTACCTCAAAGATGATGATGAGCATCAAAGAACCTCCTTATGGAGATGGCTTCAAATGTGGCAAACCAGCCACTGGGCAAAATGTCCTCATTTCTGCCTCAGAAAGAATTCTTTCTAAAGAGAGCTTAGATGTAGGGAAGAGTTGATGGCCTAACTCTGCCAAGACAGGGTAAGCAAGTCCTCAATAGTTCCTGCCTGACAAATATGTCTGTCAGATATATTGGGCTAGAAAGCTGACAATGATGTTCCAACATTATAGAGAGTGTCGGTCCAACATTATAGAGAGTGTCGGGTGACTGTTCGGGAAGTAAACTGTCTCAGTCATTTTTTCATTTTGGAAGCTGCTGACCTGCACTTCCGGTTCACTCAGGTCATTAAGTATTATTCCTTCTCAAGTCTCTGATGGGGTTGAAGACCAAATAGTTTAGTCTTACAAATAAGCTTAGCAGGTTAGGGGTTAAGAATTTTTTAGATCAAGATAGATGTTTTAAGTTAATAGAGATGAGATATGATAGATATCGATCTTCATATGGAAATTTAGACCTAAAAAGATAGGAAAAATGTTTACTTCAAGTTTGGCAAATACAAATAGCCAAATCACTATGAATGTAACATTTATGTAATTCCTGATTGTCTCATGGTTCTTTCTGCTGTATATAGTTTATTTTATTCATGTGTGATAATATAAATGTATATGTTAAAAAGAAACATAATAAAAATGGAAAAAAAGGGATGGGGCTAATCTGCCTCAGGAGGAAGAGAAAATAGAGATGTGCTGAGGTTGTCTTCCTAGTGATGTGTACTCAATGCCTAATTTTCTTTGCTTTTCTCAGAGTGACAAGGACTTGGTAAAAGATCTTGAAATGGTCACTTACCTCATTTCATCATCTACAAAACAGAACATATCTTCCTTCTTAGGCATGGAATATAAATGCAGTGGCAAGCATATCATAGCATTGTATTTGGTTTTCCTTAAACACTGTATCTTTGAAAGGATATACTTCAATAGCAATGGCAGAATCATTTATGAGGTACATGAGATATCCTGGGCACTGGAAGATGCCCCACATACTTTGTTTTTCTTAATCCTCTCAACAATCTACTAAACAGGTGTCATTAAATTCCAGCTTTATAAAAATAGAACAGAATGCAAGACATATCACTGCACTTTCTCAACATCAGAAAATCAAAGCAAAACAAAACGAAGAAGAACAACAAAAAAAAACAGGACTAGTATTAAACCGCCCATCTCTCTGTTCTGCAGTGATCACAAAATCATGGAGCCCACCCTGCCATAGTCACTTTCTAGCCCACTCAGACGTGACTGATGACAGCATTCATGTTGGAATTGCTCTGGGGGGACAATGCTAGTAGTGGAGCCGCAAAAGCAATTGGTGCTGCTGATCCATGTTAGTGACAGTGGCCGTAGGACATTCATTCAGAGATTCTCAGTCAGTTTGCCTTGAGCTGAACTCCAGATGTTCTTTGCTAAGTGTGCTTTGGGTGGATGTCTTGACTTTGTAAGTACTACTACCTGCATCTGTGTCCAAGGATGCAATAGTGTCAAGTGCCAAAGAAATCATCTTTGGGGGGGAAAATCAACTAGCTACAGACCTGCCTAAAGAAAAGAGCTCTAACTGACATTCCTTTCTTTCAAAAAGCACTAAAGCTCTAGAGGAAAGATACTGTTATGCTCTTCTGTGCCAAACACCTAGTAAATGTTAAAGATGGGTGGTGTGTGATGACCCTCCTCAAACCTGTGTCGTTAGTGGTAGGGAAGACAGACACATCAGCCACGCTCTGAGAAGTTTGCTTAGAGAAGGAACAAAAGGAAAGAGAGTAAGTGAAAACCCTACACATTGTGATTCCTTATTAATCCCAGTCCTGTAATTCACAACAAATTGACTAATAGCCTGGCTCCCTGACTCCCTCCCAACACCAAATTACTGCATGTGGTAGATTACAAACTTGACTAGGAGAAGCAGCAATATTCCATTAATATTTATAAGAGTCATAATGCTCATATTTCCCATCTATTTGGAAAATCAGCCCAAGAAATTAAAGAGAATTGGGGAATTATAAAGATGAAAACATCAGAAAAATTGCTCACGGACTTATCAACACTATTTTATTTCTACTTCTACATCTTAATGACTCAATTTAGCAAAGATGGCACTGTTAAAATTTCTTAGTTGGAAAAACAATTTCATTATTATTCAAGGAGCACAGTAATTTTTCAGAGAAGAAACTTACATCTGTGGCTTCTCTACAAGGTATCGAAAGTGCTTACTTCCAATAATTTTTACTATGACCTCTGGCATTGGCTCTGACACGTAGTGGGTATTCCAAGCTGAGGACATGGTCCCTCTCCAAATCTTGTCAGATCCTGAGGGGTAGAAAACAAACAAGCCCTTCCTGTGGATTTCCCATCAGGTAGTTGAGTATTTCTCGTCAACAACATCAATAATGACATCAGGACCCACTGGCATTGTTCCTGTGACGTGATTATATATAGACTACCCTAGGATAGTGACTAAGTTCAATATACTTGAAAACAGAAAGATTATTACAATCTATGAACTTTTTTCTAAAACCAGATGAAATTATGTGAAAGGGACAGCATTCTTGTCCTTTGAGAAGTCATAACTACAAGTTTGAAAACTTGTTAGATAACTCTCTTAACCCTCCCTAAATAATTCAGTTGTTTTGTCACAGCTAGTCCTTATCTTGTTCAGACATAAGCAACTTACTCTAAATGCTTTTGGGAAAGTTTCATTTCCTTACTGGGGTTTGGGTGGGAGCGTCTATGTTATGTACAACTTGTAATATATAAAACATATGCTTCTCCCCTGTTAACTTTCAGCATATTGTGGGGCCTAGGAAAATTGGGTATAAATGATGTTACCTCTATACCTCACCTCACTTAACACTCCCAATAAGATTATCTTTTACACTTTTAAATTTACATTCTTGTGTATGTATGTGAGAGAGAGAGAGAGAGAGAGAGAGAGAGAGAGAGAGAGGAGGAAGAAGAAGAAGAAGAAGAAGAAGAAGAAGAAGAAGAAGAGGAGGAGGAGAAGGAGAAGGAGGAAGATAATAATAATAATAATAATAATAATAATAATAAGAGGAGGAGGAGGAGGAGAAGGAGAAGGAGGAAGAGAATAATAATAATAATAATAATAATAATAATAATAATAATAATAATAATAATAATAATAAGAAGAAGAAGAAGAAGAAAAGAAAAAGCTGCGATCAGTGTTTTGCTTCTACAATGTGCATCCCAGGTAGAGCACTCAGGTTGAATAGCTCAGCCATCTCCTCAGCCAGGGTGGGAGGTCCTCCTAACAATCATGGCCCTTCTTGATTCCCATCAAGGGAAGAGGTATGTATAGCTGGCGCTGGCAATCCTAGAAGGACTGCAAGGCAAGCACTCTGATAACTTAGGTGACTACATCCTTCTGCACTACAGACCTGGCATGGGACTGTCCTGGGGCCAGAGCAGAAAGCCTGGCGGTACTAGGACATTCGAAGAATCGATACTCCGCTCTGCTGCTCCTGTTCCTCGTCTATGGTCTCCGAGTGACTCCTGGTAGGCTCCCAGACTTTCGGTGAATGCAGAAGACCGAGTGCTTTAGGAAGCACTGGACATTATCTCCAGTCCCTACCCACAGACTCTGCAATTGAGAACCTGCTCGAGATGACCCCAGAGTGTTTAAGCCCGAGTGATGCTAGGCGAACCTGGCTGGCCACTTCTGGTTTCAGAGAGTTAGGAGTATTCTAGAACTTACTGTGGTTTAAACACTGGCTTTACAGAGTAGGGAATTAAGCCCCAGAGAGGGCATGCTATCCCACCTAGGAATTCCAGATTGGAGGCAGGAAGGGCAGAGGTCTTTCAGGTGTTCTGCTATGATAGCTACAGCAGGGCCCTTCCTACAATTCCAACTCACTCCGCGGAGCGCTAAAGCCCCAAAGAGACCCCATTCAGCCCACCACAGGCTCTTTGAAGCTATGGGTATGGAAAGCCAAAAAAGGAGTTGAGACTATCTGGGATGTCCCGCAATGGGACATTGGCCTTGAGACCATCCCCAGCAGCGATCAGAGGGGCAGACAGTCTTACCGCGAAAGTCGTACTTTCTACTCAGGAAATTCAGAGACGCAAGCGCTTCTGTCTAAGAAGGGAGCCCGAATGGAATGTTGTATTGGAGCTCTGGAATCCAGCCAATCACAGGGCCTGGCTCGAGGCTGGGGCCTTGCAACCCTGTCACTAAGGACGCAGAGGCTGTTGCTGGGTGGAAACCAGATTTCTCCTCAAAACTGTCAACAGCTAATCCTGGAGGGTGGAGGTTGGGGGCCAGGTGTGGCTGCTAGCAGGAAGGAGCTGGGTGTTTTGAAGTCTGTGCTGTAGGATCCCTAAGCCTTTCTGTAAACTCATTTTACCCTTTTGTGGGCTGATGCTGCCCGCCCTTCCTCTTAGACTTCTGCTTTGTGAAACCAGTGCAAAGCCGGAACATTTAGACCGACCCACACTGAGAGTGGCGAGGTTTTGGGTTCAAGTCTTTGCTCCAGGACTGTTTCCCAGCTGTACAGTGATACAAAATGACAACTTGGTGACATCAAATAACAGAACCCTCGCTGGTGTAACTCAGTTGTCAGAGTGCTTGCCTAGCGTGCGTCAAGGTATTGGCTCAGTCCTCAGTATGAAGATCTGGCTTGGCTCCCCATTGCCATACAAAACAGTTGTGATGGGCAGTGTCTGTAGGCCAAACACTCGGAGGGCAGGAGGACCAGAAGTCCGAGGTCATTTCAGCCACCTGCTCCGGGTTAGCCTGGGCTACGTTATATTCTGTTAGAAAATAAATAAAAACAAGAAAACAAAATAACATAATTCTAACAACCTCGGATGTCATCGATAATGCCAGATTCCTTATTTGAACTGGATAAGAATTGCCTTATTGACAACTGCCACTAAGCATTTTACATTTATTTTAAGGGAAGAGAAAATAAAGCTGGGATGTTGAAAAAAATTACTCAGAAGCCCAGAGGCAAGAGAAGGATCTCTGCTCGTGTCTCAAATATCGTTTCAGGTCTAGAGGACCATGGTTTGCTTATTTTATTCTAAAGGTAGATCTCTCAACTCCAGCTTAAACCCTGAGATTCCTGTGTGAACAAGCCTCTAGTGCAGCGGTTCTCAAACAACCTTCCTAGTGCTGCGACCCTTTAATACAGTTCTTCATGCTGTGGGGACCCCACCAACCAAAAAAATTACTTTGCTACTTCATAACTGTAATTTTGCTATTGTTATGAACCCTAATGTAAAATTTAGATATACAGGGTCCTTCAACCGGCACGGGGGTTGTGACCCACAGGTAGAGAATCACTGCTCTAGTGACCAGCTCAACCATTGGAGTTGGATTTACCCAGTTTCTCAGTATAACTTAGTATATCCAACCTCCTGGGTAGCTTTGTCACCCAACCCCGGTTTCTAGGTTCTCTGTATTGAGTTTGAACATCTGTAAATGCAGGTAGTGACACTTTAAGTTGACTCCAAAGTGGCATCGTTGTTTGTTTCATCCCCAACACCCGAAGATCCATCTTCAGCGCCTAGTTCTGCTGTGTTTGCAGTTTTGCTGCTGTCTCTGCTAGCAACTGCAGACAGAGAAGGATTGCCTTACGTCAGGGCCTAACTCTCTGGAGGTCGAGAGACACGGGCACATCTCAGGATACACACTGCCATGGGAGCAAGAGAGAAGGGCTTTTTTTTCCCTTCCAAGTAATCTTTGTGAGGTTGTCACTTAAGTTGCTCCTTCAACACTCCATCTTCCTAGGACTGATCTGATTATTGATCAACAGGAATTGGAAAGCACGGAGGCCTGGCATGTGGTGGAGCTACCAGTGAGGATGGGTGTTGAGATTTTGGGTGCATGTTTGTGTGAACATATTCTGTCAGGAAAGCTGGTCAACAGAGGGAAGCAGAGCTGAAGATGAAGCCAGTGGGAAGGAGAGGGTGGGACAGAGCCTGGATCCAGCTGTGCCTGAAGTGGGACTTAGCAATCTCAGACACTGGTGTAACTAACTTCCCTTTTACTGAAGATGTTGAGACAGACCTTAATTGATATTTACCTCTAAAGTCACCATTGGTTCTCTTGAAAGTTCATATTCTCGTTAAAATTTAGATGTGGGGTGCAGTTAACCTGTTGGATGTAGACTCTAAATCTGACACAAAGCTTGAAGGAGCAGTAAATTATATCCTTTAACTTTGTCTTAACTTTATAGGCTTTATCATGGCCAACTTCAACTAATGACCTTGGCAGGATCTACTTGGCCCTTTAATTAATTTGGTTGTTTTCAGATGAAATTTGATATATTACGATCCAAGGGAACTCCTGCTTTGCCACTTCTGAACCCACGAGCATGAGCTGCCACTTATTTATTTTGTCTGTAAGGTGGAGACAAAGAATAGTGGCTATATCAGGATTGCACACCAAGCACTTGGAAACGTCCTCAAACCCAATAGGTTGACGATAGACTATGCATTTACTTGTAACAATGAAAACAACACAGTGACTATGTTCTAGGAACTACAGTAAGATTTTTACCATCAACACTGCATGTCATAGTCCCAACATCTTTACAAGGACTATTCATTCTCCCATTTCAGAGAAGAGGAAGCCCGGCTTAGCAAAGACACCTTGCTTGTGGGAACACAGTTGGGAACTCAGACGCTCAAGTGAAGTCCAGGTGTGCCCCACTCCAGGAATAATCAGCTCTTCCCCCACACAATCTCTCTAGCTGTTGTCATTGTAGCTGTTCACCTTGTGTTCCTGTTGCTGTTATAACCATGAGTGTCCCTGTTGGTGGTATTTTGAAGCTGATATCTCAGGCATCACTGCCGAGGATGCAGTGATCCTGAAGTAGGGCTGGGGACTTTTCGTTTCTCACTTTGCTTTATGAAACGACATAACCAAGAAACACCTCTCCTGTGGTTTATATTAAACAAGGCAAAACAAGAGGCTCCGCAGTAAATGTCTTCCTAAGATTAAACACTGTGGTTAACACCGCCTTCCTTCCCTGGATTCAGCAGCTTTAGACTACGAGTCACCGGAGACCGATTCCACAGAAGCGTCGCCATCCTGCAGTCAGCTCTCTCCTTCGGCCTGAAGAAAGATGAATTGCTGTAATATGAGCGCCGAAGAACGCCCCCTCCCCAAATGTCAGGACTTTCCGTTTACCACCACACACAGGTGGGGGAGGAGAGTGGAGTCTAGTGCTCTGCTTTGGTCCATGTAAGTCAAAGCGGAAGGAGAATATAAAGAGGGAGCAATAAAAACTGATTTTGAACATCTTAATTATAGGTCTATTAAAAAAATGAGGGTCTTTGTAGTGGAGTCCCCAACCAATAGAGAAGACATCAGTACTGGGCTGTATTGCAAAAATATGTGCGTTGGGCTGTTTCATTCCTTCCTTCCCTCCCTTGCTTCCTCCCTCCGTCTGTCCCTCCTCCTGCCTGCCTCCTTTTCTTATCCTCTTCCTCTTTTCCCCCATGCCACCTCTTCCTCCCTCTTTTCTCTAGGAGATGATAGTCTTTGTTACTAATGGGGACCTCAACTGACAGGACAAAGGAGGGCAGACTGGTTCTAGAACAGAAGGGAGAAGAGAGTAGTTAGCCGCTCTCTTCCTTTACTGCTCTCACAGCCCTGAAAGGAGACTGAGCAATGCTGAGTAGATGGACAAACTTTGGAATACGCAGGGCCAAAGTGCCACAAAGTAAGAAAATTCACTAGCAGAATGATGTCCTTGGCCATCCTGGAGGCCAGCAGTCCTTGTTAACAGGGCTATTTCTGTCAGAGTGTAAAGTACCTCTTAGCTAGTTACTGGTGGCTTGCTGGCCATTTTGGCACTTCTTCCTTGACTTGCAGATTAATTCCATGTTAAAAAAATGTTCTCTTGTGTATGTATGAGTCCATATTTTTTCTCTTTACTAGGACAAAGTGAGAGTGGATTAGGCTCTCTTCTCAGTGTGACTTCTTCTCTTCTGTTACCATCCTTTATACAATACCGCAGTGGGAGATACTGGGGGTCAGGCTAGACTTGTAATAACAGATACAGGGACACACAAGTCAAACTTGAACAAGCTCAGAGGCCTGATTTGCACTTAGTATGGTTCTCTTACTTCTTCACACAAACAACCTTGCTATTCTTTGATCCGATTTCTTCTTGGATAATACTAACCACATACATAAAAGTAGAGGACAAAATGCTTCTAAAAGATGCTAAGAAAAACATTTGGTTCATGCACAAGCATGCTGCCATTACATTTGCCTCACTAATGTTCTTTGTTAAGGCCCCTCTGTTTGGCCCCTAAGCCCTTACGTTTATGTCTAGTATTTCTCCTCTTAGTCAGCTACCTGCAGGCGCAGTCACGCGTTGCTAGGGATTGCCTGCATGCCTTTGCAGACTCTTTGTTTGCTGAGAAACAGCGAAGCTTCCTCATGCCTCAGCTCCTGACTTGTAAGGTTAGCTCAGATTCTCTTTGTGAAGCTGTGACATGAATGGACCCATTCTTCTCAGTAAACCAGCAGTCTCAATGGGACCACTCTTTCCTTCCTAACCACTGCTTTAGTAACCCGGTCCTGCTCATCAGCCTTTTACTTTCTAGGATGCATTTCTATTAAGATCATTATTTAACAACTTCATCCATGAGTAAATTACACTGTGATCACTCTCTTTCCCTGCCATCTTGTATCTCCCTCCCATCTCAATTAGAACCCGCAATAACCAATCCTTCTTGAAGATTCAAGCATACGCCTAGTTATATTTTAGTTGCACTTTAAATTTGGTTATACGAGATACTAGGTGTCCACATGATGTTTTCATATATCCTCTGATTTGGTTAGCCCTCTCCTCCTCTCATCATTTCCTCTGTCCCTTTTTAGCTTTATCCTTTCTATACTCAGTGTTCAGTTGCTTGTACTAATGATAAATTCTATGTCCCATTCACATCATCCATTCTATGCAGAGTACTGGAACCTAGCATATGATCGTGTATGTATATTAAATTCCTAAAAAATGATCAGGTTTGTAATGTAAAATGACGATGACATGTAAACACATTGCAAGAAAGAATCAAAATCTCTATGCAAGGTTTTCTTTGTATGAGTTACTGGACAAGGCATTTTTATCTAGTACCTCATTTAATTTTAGTAACGCACAGAATTGCATTCTCCATTATCGTGGCAGAGCAAGACCCTGCAGCGGTTCCTCTAGCTTATATTCTTGCTGAATTCATTTTAGGTTTGACTAGAATTTGATATTCTTGATGGAGAATCCTATGAAAAATTACGCAACTCTGTTCTAGGAATGTGAAGTCAGGATGATGTCCCAGCTAACTTAGCTTGGCTTCTGTTAAACTTCCTGTTTGTGCAGAATCTCTAGATAACTGCTTATCTTAGCTTCTCTCAAACTGCTTGCTTGTGCAAAACCTTCCCCTGCAGCTGCCTAATGAAACAGTAGGATGTAGCTTTTGCCTTTAAAAACCCCTTCCTCTAAACACTCAGTGTTACACTTGGGTCCCAAATACCTGAGCATAGTCCCAGGCAGCTGGAGTAAAGACTTTCAGTTGGCTATAGACTGTATCTGAGTGTTCTTTGATGGGCTCCCAGTGACAGTATGATGACATGGAAGGAAGCTGTTCTCAGAAAGGATTAACCAAGATGCCTCGTTATAGTAGCAAATAGACTACTCGAGCCAACTCTAGCCAAAGGGAAGTTCTCACGGACTGCAAAGTCAGGGACTCAGAGGAGATTTCCCTGTTCCGATTAGGATCAGCTCTTCTCTGTGAATCAGCTGTGTATATTCTTGCATCTGATATTCATTGGTGTTTTTTTCACCTCTCAGACAATATGAAACAAAATCATCAATCATAGTTACTGGATTTACATCATGTTCATTAAAGAGACTCCAAACCTACAACTTCTTAGTTTGCCCCACTACAGCAAAAGCAATATGGCCAGCCCATGCCCAAGAACATTGAAACCATTCGGGTTTTGTACTAGGAGAAGATGTACAGTGCAGAATCAAACAAACTGCTGCTCACAGGCCCTAGCCAGAGGCCCGGAGGATCAGAAGCCCCAGGAAGTTGAATAACTCGCCCAAGGTCTTGCCAACAGTAGGTGGTACAACTGTGGCCCAGAGCCATGTCTGTTGAATTGGATAACATACTTTCTCCTCAGAACATTATGTTTATAAAGTTTGGAGTGTGATAAAAGAGATAGAGGAAAGATAATTTTTAAAAAAAAAATCCCAAGAATTAACTGCACAGCAGAAACTTCCTTTGCTCTTGGTTGTCCAAAAAGTTACTTGCTTTTATGTTTTAATCTACTTAAACAGAATCAGCACTTCAGACTGAACACACGCCTCCATCACTCCATATGTTGAAATGCCCAGCAAAGGAACCAAGTCTCAGGGACTGAGGCTCTGGAGAAGCGTCTGGTGGCCCTGGAGGCCGCAGAGTACCTGTAAGGCCGAACAGTTAAGAGCTCTTACACTGAGGTCAGAAGCTGTGGATTCAAGAGTGACTCTGCCATGCCTGTGGGCTTTGTGGTCAATATTATGATCCACCAGTAGTAGATAATAGCTACTGCTTCATTCTTTTTAAAAACATTTGTTACTGTAAACAAATATTTACCAAATAGAGACATTCTTCCTGAAAGCTTTATGTACTTACTAACACATTAGTCATCTTCAGAGTAGGGAGTGTTATCCTCACTGAAGGACACAGTGACAGAGAGATATTAGACACTGCATACAAGATGGCAACTGGACTGACTCCTCTTTGTATAGTCATCTTCTGGACATCACCGGGAAGAGCACGTGCACATACAACACATGGACAGCATATGTCACGGTCTGGGTGTACCGTACATCCTCTGTGATGGCCCCTGCCATTGTCAGTCCCAGCTTCTTCCTGCAGTCTCAGCATCATGAGTACTTGATTCATGAGTACTTGAAGAAGAGCAAGGAAGTTGGATCTATTTTCTAATACTATTTCAGGGTCTAAATAAAGGACCTGTGTATATAGTCAGGACTTTTCAATACCTACCACCTCTATCACTCATCAATAAGCATAACCTGTGGGAGAAACAGAATGTGGTCCCAGGAATGGGATGTTTCTTGATAGTACTTCCAAGTGGTCTCAGTTGATTTTTATGATGAAACTCACTGGGAGAGAAACATCTATCAAACAGAGTGAACATAATTTTAAGGCATTATAGCGAGGTGTTGAGGATACAATGGCGAGCCAAACTGCAGTGCCCCTCTCCTGGAGTCTGCAAATAAATATTACATGGGATATAAGGTAACAAGTACCAACAAGAAATAAATAATAAAAATTGGAAGACAGGAAATTTGCTTCTAAATAATGATACAAGGAAGAATTTGTTGAAGTGTTAATATATGAGCTGCCTTTAAAACGTAATAATTGACAGAGAAAAAGAATAGAAAATAAGCAAGATAGAGGGAATAACAAAGCTAAAAATTGTGATAAGATCAAGGAACATTCTACCTTCATCTAGAGAAGTGGGAAGGATGTTGACTATATTGAGTATTAGATTAGAATGCATATATTTAAGTACAGCAAATAGATATGCATATTTCATATGAGAGTGAAATTATCTCTCTAGTGTGTTAGTCAGGAAAAAAACAAATCACATATTACCTATATCTCAGTGCCTAAAAAGTGGCCTGCAAGATGGCTCAGCATATAAAGGCACTTGCTGCTAAGCCTGGTGGCCTTAATTCTATCCCTAGAAACCATGTGGTGAAAGGAAAACACTGGTTTGTAGAAGTTGTCCTCTGAATTACACACACACACACACACACACACACACACACACACACACACACACACGGGATATAATGGAAAAAGCGAATAAAAGTTGAGTTTTTATTCACACAACATGTAGGCATTTTTCTAGGACAGTTATCCTTGATACCTTGGTTCAAATGTCTGGTCCGTGATATCTGTGGAAAGAGGAACAAATGCACTGTTTCTGCTTGTGGCCCAGTGGTTAGAATGAAAGAGTTGGGCCTCCCTAACCACAAAAGAGGGGAGCTGATACTTTGGTTTCCATGGAGCTGGAAAGAGAGATGTGTGTCATGCTGAGGCCTCTTGTCTACCATATTCCACTTGCACAAAATTCACTATGGTTCAGAACAAATTTGTATTTGCAAACAGAATGTAGATATATATGTAAGATTTCTAGTAGACTGTTAATAGGAATTTTTCCATCTGCTGCATTTGCCACTTTCAAAAGAAGGAAATGTTGATTACTGTTTATATCTATTCACAGCACATATTGAGAGAAAGTTACCTACTTATTTCTGTAATCTGCCCGTTATTATCTCTAGAGGGGTGTAAACTGGTGTGCTTTGCACGGGACTTGGGCTTTGCCGATACACAACTGACATCTCCTTTGGATTCAGCTGCAAGTTACCACAGCACGACAAGAGAGAACACAGTGGTTATAGAATAAAGCCCACGAATGCAATGTGAGCATCCATCCATACACACATAGCCTCTGATGTCTGATATTTTGTTATTACCTCAAAATACCTTCATTTTCTATGTGGTAAAATGTAGAGGTTACATGCTTTAATTGAAAGTTCCTGGACTCTGGAGTTGGCTAAGATGATCTAGGAACCTAAAGTCTTAGTTTCTCTATTTTTCAGTTGTCACTGATAACAATATGTAAGCTAAAAATTGAGTCTGGTGACATTTGACTTTCTTGCTTGCGTGCTCCAGTCTTCTCTTCCCCCTTCCCCTACTCCACATCTCTTTCCCTCCCTGTTAGTGATGGTAGGGCCTTGGGTTCTTGACCTCATATCGAAAGGACTGGCATAGGGACCTACACATTGCAAAAGTAGAGAGAAAAGTTTATGTTAAAGGAAAGCAACAGTTAAGGGTCAGAAATACATTACCAGGATTGACAGTGAGCCACAGAAGTGACTGTCCTCGAGGATTCAGATTATGGTTTACAACTCTTTTTATGGGATTCAAGAGGAAGAATTTGATTAACAGATGAGGTCAGATGATGAATTTTTATAGTGCATGTCCTTCCCATAATGCTTCTGATTATAACCATATGCATGCCCAACTATTCATAGAGCATAAATGTGAGGGGTCTCCTTAGAAGTTCACATAAGAACTCAATTTTGCTTTACTGTGCATTAACCCAAGATCAGCTCAGGCCGATTGGCTTTGGACACATTGAGGATATATTGGAGAAGAAACTGTTGAAATTTTATTTTTGTATAAGGTGATTGATTAGGTGAGTTGTTTGGAGATTGGTGTGTGTGTAGGGCACAGGCAGGTAAAGGAGTTTGGCCACCGAGAGCAGGGTTAGAAGATGTGCTGTGCATTACCCCATTGAAACAGTCTCATGTTACTGAACTCTGCTTATGCCCTACGTCCCTCCACCTTTCACCTATCTCCCCACCTGTCTGTTTATACATGTCATCTATTAAGCTGTCAGTCATCAACAGATGTGGAGAAAATATTGTTAGTTCGGTTCAGAAGGAGTGGAAGGAGAGGTTCCAGTATGATTATAACCTGGATTTGCATATACCTGCTGGACTAAGCTGGATGTACCACAGAGGGAGTGGACTCAGGAGAGGGCTTCTTCCTTCCCCTCCATAGATGGGGAAAAGTTGCTGAAGGAAAAGAGAGAATAGCTTAATGTGGATAGGACTAAGGCAGAAGTAGGATAAAAATCAGTGTTTATCTAAATTCTATGTCTCAGGTACCCCAGTTTATACATCGCTAGGATATGATTATGGAAAGTGTGTGAGATTGTGAAATACAGTAACTCATGCAATAGTTGTTTGTACAGGAGGTGGTTAAGTATCCCTCAACAGGGAAGTGATGCCATATCCCTCTGCACCGTCATGAGGCCTAGTGTGGCCTCTAACGCTGGGGAGGAGAGCAAGAAAGGCAGCTGTGTGGCCATCTCCCAAGGGTTTGGTATGTTCAACACTCTGGTCAAGAGGATTCTTGGCCGGTAACCAAGATCTCCTCGAGATCCCCCTCCTCTAAGACTGGCAAGACAGTATTGTGCTCACATGGTTTTCTTGATACACTTAAGAGAGGAAGAGAGAAATCTACAGAAGTACAGCAGTTGGTGAGAATGGGTGGAAAACCCACCAGGGATGTGGTGGTTTTATTAGAGGAAATGTCTTTCCTATCAGATGCATCAGTTCTAATTGAGGTCCTGCTGTGAAGACCCTCAGAAATGTGGGTGAGGAAGGAAATAAGGATGCGAGGTTTTCTCTGCCGTCTGGATGAGGCCTTCTGGTGTCAGTTGCGACACTATTGGTATTCTTCATTTTGATGGACTGTCCAGAGCATTGCAGGCCATTTAGGATCACCAGCTCCTGGGAACTAGCTTCCAGAAGTGTGCACCAATTGTTATAGTACTTCAATTACTGACCAAAGGGCTCTCAGCCTTGCTGTGTTGGGTGAGGGCCAGTGCTCCTTTGGGGACCGGTGCAGCTTCTGTAGCAGAGACCTGTTGTGTTTGTGTGCTCAGCACATGTGACTGAGTTTCTCTTTTCTTCAGAGCTTAGTGCTCTTTCAGACAAGAGACTCACTTAACAACCCAGCATTCTTGCTAGGACACTAAGTCTCTCCAAGGTGATATCTGTACTCTGTTGCGAAATGGGGCTTTGTACTTCAATACCACCAGTGTCTTGTTCCGTGCTCAACAGATACTAAAGATCACAATACTGATAAAAATAAATCTGGCATCCTTCTGATCTCCTTAACACTGGGTTCATATCTGAGGTATGAGCAAGTCTAAAGAGCAGACTTCTTTGAGATATAATATGGCTTTAGCCAAGACCTTCTTGGCTCAGTCATGCAGGAATCTACAGAATGTCATACAGGAAGGGAATGCTATCTTTAAGATTGTGGCATTGTCCCCTCACCCAGACAGGGCCTTATATTTGTCCAATGTAGATGTTACTTTTTATGTTGCTGTGACAAAATGCCCCACAGAAGTGACTTGGCTTCAGTCTCAAGTCTGTTGTGTATGAGTGCTGCATATGGCTATGATTGTATCTTTACTTATGTACACATGTAACTCTGAATATGTGATACCTAATATACACGTAACTCTGAATATGAGATACATTGTATACATGTAACTATGAATATGTGATACATCGTATGTAAATATAGACATGCATGCCCATGAATACAGACATAGCTGAAGCTTTTTCAATTTCCTTCAAGTTTTGCCCCTTTGATTGGAGATTCAGACAATTTCATGTCATAAACTCTTTAATAATAATTCTAAATACACACTTCATATATCATTTGACAGTTGTCTATGTTATATTAGCAGAGTTGCCATAACAATGTCCCACAAACTATGTGGCATAAATAAAGATTTTTGTTACAGCTCTAGAAGCTGATAGTCCAAGTTCAAGATCCAGATAGGTTTGATTTCTTCCTCTCTGTCCTGTGTATAGGCACCAACTTATTGTGTGCCCATGTCCCTGGTGTGACTTCGTTCTTAAAGAACACCAGTGATAATGGACAAGACTCTACCTGGTGACCTTACATTAGCTTAACTCTCTTTAAAGCTCCTCATCTGCATAGTCAGATTTTGAGATTCTTTGGCCTATACCTTTAATATATAAATATTTTGAGAATATAGTTTTGCTCCTAATATGCTGTGATGTTAAAATACCAGAAATGTTGTCTAAGGATTGGATATACAAAAGTCATCAGAGCAAAGAGGTCTAATACTGTTGCAATAAGCCTGCTTTACAGATCAGTAAGCTGAGGCAGGAGGATCTAGAGTGCGGAGCCATCCTGGGTTACAACAAGATAAGACTGTCTCAAAAATGAAAAAAAAAAAAACAAAACAAAAACAGGCAGACAAAAAGAAAAACAAAATGTTCTTTGCCAAAACTGAAAGCCAGAGAAACTGAATTACTCAAAGATAGAATGTCCATTTGATGTTATAGGTTGTCATCCACATGATGGCCTAATATATTCAAGAGAGACTATGTCTTACGTATGTGTGTATCTATATGTCTTTCCATGCATGTGCCTGTGCTTTTTGGGTCTGCGAGGGAGGTGTTTGGGTGAGGCTGACAGGATGGACCTGGCAGGAAGCAGAACTTCCTCTCAACATTGGTTATTTGCATCTTAAAATTAAGAAGAAAAACACCCTCCCTTCCTCTGCTTAAAATACCAGCAAGGATGCTGCCAATTCTAATCTAGACCACTCGGTGGCAGTAAAATAGAAATGTCTGCAGACAAAGTAGAAATCCCTTCAGAATGGTAATACATTTTATAGAGCAAGACAACCGCAGTTGTAAAACATTATCATGTATCAATTGGCATATTTTCTGATCAAATCTTTATAAGGCTCAAATAGGCTCATAAATACTGAGCTCTCTGGTTTGGCTTGCTCATGCTTCACGCTTCCGTTCAAGATATTTTGGAGGGATAGAAATCTAGCAAATGGTTGAAATATCAAAGCAATATGCCACTGCCAATTTGTTTTCCTGCAATCGAGGGAAAATATATGTGCCTCGATTAGAAACACCACCCAAACAAGAAGAATCTGCTACGTTTGAGACTGAGCTCATTTCACATGCAAAGCACAGCCCAGGCTGGAGTAAACCAACAGCTAAATCATTTTGCTACTTGATTTTTGTAAGTAAGCTCCAATTTCTGTTTCTACAGGGTATCATTATGCAGGGGATTTTCTTTCATAAATAGTTATTGCCTGATGATAAAATCAGCCTTGATGATAAACACTTAAAATCACATGGCAGAAAATGTCAGCAAAGCAAGCTTTCACTAAAACCTTAATCATGTATTGGTTGAAAAGAAGACTTGGAAGATGTGGTATATATACACACAACGGAGCTTTATTTAGCCATAAAGAGGAATGAATCACCGTACTTCCACGGAAATGGATCAAACTAGCAATCATCATGTTAAATGAAATAAACCTGACTCAGAAGGGCAGCCAGCAGGTTTTCTTTCACATGCAGAACCTAAGTTTCAAAAACTGGCATGAGAATGAAAAGGAGACCACTTGGGAAAAGGGAGGAAACTAGTGGGAAGAAGAGGTGAGGGTAGGTACGGAGGAGATAAAGCGTGCCTACAGAAACGGCACAGCAAATTCCGAGTTTTCCTGCCAATTAAAGACATGAAGAAATCAGGCATGGTGGCACACACCTTTAATCACAGCCCTCATGAACTAGAGGCCGGCTTAGTCTACAAAGCAAGCCCAGGACAGCCAAGGCTACACAGAGAAACTCTGTCTCGAAAAAAAGAACAAAAAAGAAGAAGGAGGTGGAGGAAGGTGAGGAGGAGGAGGAGGAGGAGGAGGAGGAGGAGAAGGAGGAGGATCGGGTTGGTTTATGACTACCCTAACAGAACAGTAGTGAAAATGAGGCCTGAGTATTCAGTGACCTCCCACGAAACACACCTCAATGGGGTGCCGTATGGCAAGGTAAGACGTCCCACGAAGCTGTCTTAGGCTGTGGATTCCATTTATTTGGACGCACTCAGTAGTGTCTGTGAAGCTTGTGAGTGGCTGAGGGTTCTCTGTGCCTGTGTACACTGATCGTTTTAGAAAAGGAGGCTGCTACCAAGAAAGCTCTCCCTTCACCACAGGGGCTACCTACGTTCTATTAGCACCTTCAACACATGGGGAGGCGCTTATATTATGGCAGCAGCTGAGAGCTCTATCTCCTGCAATCAGCTCCCTAGATTAGGTCCAGGCTTGTATATCACCTTCAGCAGATCGGTTGCTTCTCCTGTGTGCTTCCAAAAGGTCTGGTCTAGGTACTTTACCAATAGCCGAAGAGTCCTTTGTTTTTCGTTATGCTCGGGGCCGAGACTATGTCTGCTATATATTACGGGGAGTTACACAAACGACCCTTAACTAACCTGTGTGACATGAGAGAATGGTCCTTCTCTTCCCTTTACAGAGTGGCTCTCATTTTAAAGGGGGGAAATTTATCCAAGAAACCTAAATAACACACAGTATATAAAGTTTGAGGCATGTTATATATTATACACCTATATTTATTTTAAGAACTAGTCTCTTAATTATGTGCATGCATATATTATAATTATGTATATTATCTATGCATTTTCATCTGTAAGGTATATTTACATATATTATTGTTTATTTTGCTTTAATGATAATTGCTGACATCCTGGTATTCACTGGCTGTTATAGAAGGTCTTTTCATATATTGACATTATTTAAAAAATCTCTGAATATAAACTGTTCCACTTAGGAACTAAGCACACAAAATAACTGTGCACCTTGATACTGTTCACACCCATAGCTGCTCTCCTCTTGTATCCTGCATAGCCAACGGGGCCCCAAGAGGGAATGTGACTTCCTACATTGAGACAGTGGCAAAGCTGAGTGGTTCACTCTGGGACTTCAAACTTTTCCCCAATTCTCTTCTTTCAGCATCCAGAGTCTATTTTGTATAAAGGGAAGAGGAGATGAGAATTTGTGTCAATGCATCAGGAGCAGTGCCTCAGATTTCAAGGTTCCATGAGGCCCAGGCTTTTCACTGGTCCTGTTGACTCTGACAAGCTGCCTGGGACCCATGGCTTGTGGAGTTAGCTCTCTAACAGAGCCCTTCACCCTCATGACTCTAACTACTGCAAAAGTTTACAACTAGGAAATGAGGATTTTTGTAATTCATTTGTTTGCATGCAAAAAAAAAAACGTGCTTTTCAGCTCTCTTGATCATGAGTGGCTTTCTGCCTAAGCCATCTTGCTGTGCATTTGTTGAGGAAGTTTATCATTTCCAATTTGGATAAAGTCACTGTTGTCAGAGAAAGCTAAGCACCAGAATTCACTGAAAAATGTATTTAAAGCAGTTTAAAAATGGGGATGACTATATTTTCTCATAACAAGCAGAACAATTTAAAAAAAGAATCAATAATAAGAACAACAACTAATGGCGATAATGTCTTCCCTGACTCACAGGGATATTTAAAAGTAAAATGATGTAATTGATGGGAAACACTTTGAAAAATAAAAGCACCACAGAGCGCAAGACACTATGATTACCATACGATTGTCCCTTAGCACAGCTAAAGTGAGCCTTTGTCTCTCTGAGGACCCAATGTCATCCTTGATAAGTCGTGTACATAACTCCCAGAGTTTAAAGGATGTTGGTGGGGCTCCAGGCTCTCATACTTGTTACAATCTCTATGCTGATGAGTTCAGATATGTGGCCAAAGGCAAGGCGCAATCTCTCTGTGCCTATGTTCTCAATGCTTACAGATGTGGATTAGTATCATTAACAATTGCTGCTATGTACAGAGCATTTCAAAGCATCATGGCAGTTCTCATCTATTTGATTACAACGGTCAAGTAAGTACTGTATTTAATTTATAAAGAAAATGAATCACAGACTACTGGAATATTTAGACCAAGTGACACAGCTGGATTCTGTGAATTGTCTGTGTCAATCCATGGATCTTATCCTTAGAGACGCAATGGGTACTGACTTCCATGATCAAATTTCAGCTTTCCAGCATGATTTTTATCTAAACTTTCTGTTCTTGAGCGATGCCTCTTTCTACAACACATGTCACAATTTGTGATGGGGCTTCAAACGTAGATCAAGTGCCCTCACGTGTCCATGGGCAGAAGTGTGGCCAGGCTCAGCTAAGCACAACTGGCCGTTCATTCTAGTCCTAATAAGTGACTCCAGGGTGAAAGAGTCACCATTAGATTCAGTGGGATAAATATGAATAAAAAAGTAGGGACTATGGTCCAGAGGGTTGTTGTCAAAAATGTTTTTTAGAAGTGAAGAGCAGGGTCAGCACAAGACCAAACAAGAGATGGAACCGTCATGATGCATTCTTTATACTTAGCAACTAATTCATTAGCCTAGACTTTCAAAGTACATAGAGTCAATATTCAGGCTTTTTTAAACAATCCTATTTTAAAGAATTCATGGGTGCAGCTTCTATGTCATATATAAAACACCCTGTTTTAAAACTGATGCCAGGTCCCCTGGCTCTTACAGATCCTCCTCCCTCTCGGACAGGCTACTCAGTGGGAAGTTAATCATGCCTGGTATAGTAAACTTGGCCATTTTATCCTTCTCTGGTAAGTTGACCTTCCTTAAAGGAGCATGTACACCTGCCACAGCATAGTCTCCATACTAAAAGTGTACTCATATACTGAAATAGAAGTGGGTAAAGCTTCTTTCTGCAGCAAATGTAGACAGAAATCCAGAAAAAGTCAAATGCAGAGGACAATGGACATGGAGTGCCTCTGCTACTTTTAACTGAGACAAATGAATCATTCCTCCATTAGGAAAAAAAATAAAGGCAGCAGAAGAATGTCCATAAGTAGATAAACTTAAATGAAATTGTCTTGTAAAATAAAAACATTGATGTTTTGTTCAATGTATTGTGGGTGTCTTATATTGTTTGGCATAAACAGTAAAATATTGGAGAGATGACAACATGATACAAATACAAAATAAATTTAAAAAGTATATTTGGTAGTGTAAAAAAAGTTTACTTTTGCATTTCTTAATATAAGCCATTTGACAGTGTTAGAAGGATCCAATGGGTCAGAACGAGCAGCACATACTGCCTTTTTTTTTGTTTGTTTGTTTTGAATATTTTCTGTTGACTTATTTCCTAGTTTATATCAAATTGTTGTTTCATATCAAATTACTATTATTTAGTTTCTGTGTCTTTCCTAGAGTTGACTGTTAGCCAAGTTTGGCCTTGAGCTGAAAGCAAGACTCCTGCCTCAATTTCTCAAGTGTTGCATCATGCTGGAGTTCAATGTTTTTTAAGATTATCAAAGTTTTATTTACATTTTCAGAACACTTGAAAATAAAGAATATACTGTACTTTGTTTTTATTGCATAACTTAAAAAAATGCTCTTAATTACAATTTGCCATCAAAGGTTACCCCACACACAATGTGCTGTTCAGTCAGCCCTGAATTACTTCCTAACTTCTCTTCCAGGTGGCTGGGGAGGAGGTAGGTTGCTGACATCCCTGCGAGCAGGTGGCTTGTTTCTACTCAGTGTGGTGTCTTTTCTTCTTGTTGTGGCTCTTGATTGCCCTTCTCAGGGCCTCATCTGGAATGAGATGCGAAATTCTCATGCCTGTGTGACTACAGCCAATTTTGGGGCAACAAGCCTTCTTCTTCTCCTTGTGCTTGGATTCGATCATGCAAACAATGGCTCACTGCATATTGAGTTGTAAAGATGTCATTTAATTTTCATATGTTCTAGCACTCTGATTACATTTTTTGTCTTAGGGCTTGTTTAAAGCACTGTAACCACAGTTCCTTAGATTTCAAGTCTGATGACTGTAAATCAATCATCTCACTCAGAGTCTTGATGCTCCTGGTGTGGGCAGTCATTTGTCACATAGCTTGTATGATAGCTTATGGTCTTTCTGAGTGATGTCATTCTTCCCTAGAGAGGTTCATCATATCTTCACATTGTCAAGGAAAGGATGGGTTACTTTGGCATAGTCTAGAACTAACATGATTTGAAGCAGGGTTCCTTTTTGATACGTCCTCTTTCCCTGTACTTCATTCTCCAGAACGGTGCCCTAGGACTATTATTATTTTGTTCTTGTGTTATAGCATACAGAATTCATTTGACTACTATACTATAAGAAGCTGGTTCTTGGCATAATTCATAGACTCATGCTATTATTGGATCATCAAGTTAGCTTGCCGTCTCTGAAGTGTTCTGAGCTTTGCTCTTATGATGTTTGCATGCTGGGAGCAGGGCTAGGCATTGCACTTTGCTGACACAGTCCTGAGGAATAGAAAGAAGACTCACCTTTACAAAGCTCTATGTAAGTGTGAACAATCCACTTTTGTAAAGGCTTCTTTTCTCCAAAGGCTTCACCATATACCAGCCTTTGCCCAGAAATTAGTCACATACCAATGCCCAAACTTGATTCTGCCAGAGGAAATATTTGGCTTATGTACTGGTCAGAAATAACCTCTTAGACACGGAAGGAGATCTTGTATTTGATCACATAGTCATGGTGAGAATGACTAACCAAAATTTGACTTTATGAACAAAAAGGGAATGATACACAAATGCCATGTAGGCTGACAGCTCTCTCCTTTCCAGAAACCCTCTGAAGAGCATGGTCCAATCATCTGCTGAGTTTTCAATGATAGGAACTCTAATATTTGAAGGGTTTAAATGCCCAGCACAAGTTTAAGTATATAGAATCGTGTCTGTCATCTCTGTTTAAGTAAACCTCCAATTCTGTGTCTTGACCTCTTACATTCTATCATGTTATGACTTGAATAGATGTTTTTCTTTGAGTCCTTATTTTATAACCATCCCTACATTATTTCATCTTCATCCATATAAACTAAGATAGGCAGCATGATTATTCTTTTCCTACCTGTCCAGGTTTTACTATAAGCATCAGGTAAGATGAAGATGCTGTGTTTAAAAAAAGTTAATCACATATAGGTCTAGCATTACCTAAAACATTAACTAATGTGTGTATGTGTGTGTCTGTGTCTCTGTGTGTGTGAGTGTGTGTATGTGTGTGTATGCTTCTGTATATGT
>OU015743.1:155944278-155957739 GCA_907169655.1 Acomys percivali
TGTGTGTGTCTGTATGTCTCTGTGTGTGTGTCTGTGTGTGTGAGTGTGTGTATGTTTAGGAAGCTCAGAGGGAGTGTGTGTGTGCTGCTGACATTGTCCTGGCCATGTCAAAACCCTGGCCTCAGGACGAGACAGAAATGCCAAAAACAATAAAATAAATAACAAAGCCTTCCTTTCTGGTCCATGTATAGATGTTGATAGTGTGTGCAGAAGACGTACACCATAGCTTCCTTTCCCCGAATATTTACAACCTGAAATCTCTCCTACAGAGACCAGTCCTACCAAGATTAGCTATTTTTCCTCCTTGATCTAGCTGTATGCCATAAATCTGCTTCCTTTTTTGTCTGTATACCCCAAAATGCTCTCAGCTCATACACTGTATGCGGTGGCCTCTAAATAATAAACAGGTTGAGCTTCAGAGGTGCGGTGGTCTCTCCACCAGAGGGGCAAGTCCATCTAACTTGTCTGTGTGCCCATATGTCTTTCTTTTCCTCATTCTTCACTGACGCAATCAGGTCTGCCCCTGTATTTGTGCTGGACATGGCACAAATAACTTAGTGGCCATTCCTCAATATGTATTGGCCACATGCTACTTCCCCCTGCCCCCTCTCCCCTCCCGGGAGTCTAAGCATAAGAAGGAGTTGGTATGCAAGCTGGAAACACAGGGACTAATTAGATTTTTTTTTCACTTCCATTAGCAAATATGATTTGTGTCCATTCCTCACTGCCATTCATAATTCTGAATTTCTCTCTACTTCAAATGCTCCCTCTCAGTTTCAGCTGGGTGATTTTCACAGAAATTTGTCTCTCTGAGAAGCACCCTTAAGTGACTGATTAACTTCCCTTACAGCCTTTGCTAAGCCTGAAGAGCACTGGCCATTTGCATTTCCCTCTGCCCTTCAGAGCGGAGGTGGGGAGATAAGGATGCCTGCAGCTCAGGCTGTGAGACAGACCAGATCTATGATGATGCAGCTGGTACCAAGACGTCTTAGCCCTTGAGAAGCAGCTCATGCCATGGGGTCAGGGGAGCAGCATTTTATGTTCCTTTGTAGAATAAACTGAATATTTTTATAAGAAACAAATCCTCCCTCTACGATCCTGTTCCCATTAGCAGGTCAGAGCAAGAGCAAACCAGAGCAACTTAATTTACTTAGAAGACATTCAGTATAAAGACTGTGTTCCCTTGTGCTGTTAGCCTTAATATGTGCAAGCAAAGACGGCTTAAGGTTCTGATAGGCCCAGAGACCACTCTTCCTGTAACATGGTGCATCTCTTAGGCTGGATGTCAGGAAAATTCAGAAAGTCGACATCAACACAGCATGTATTTTCACTCCACTAAACTACTCTACAGTCTGTAACTGCTAACCCCACAAGTTTGAAAGTTTACCTTAACATTTGCGGGAAACAGATGGTTTCCATAGACTGCCAACCTGTTGTTACCAAAGCATTTTCTAAGAATTGTTTTCCAACCACAGTCATAAGCATAATTAACCTTTCTGTAGATTGAATAAATAAGAATATGATAACTAGTCCGCCAGAAAGTTAAATATGCTATTGAAGCCTGCCTCAGGGCAAGCCCCAGGAAGAACGTGAAACCACACACATTGCACTGAAGGATCCACATTTGGTATGGCTTCTCTGGATGCCATTCTTGCTTCTCCCCCCCAGCAGTCATCCTGTCGTGCCCCGCCTCCCCGTCTCTTTCTTGTTACATGCTCCTATATGTCTGCTTCTCTTTGTCGTCATTGGCCTGGCTTGCCTCTGTGATATTTGTTCTCAATGGAATAGGAACCAGGGAAGACATTTTTAGGCTGTCAGGGTGATGGCCTGCGTTTCACTGTCTTTGGATGCCCATGGGGTCCTGCTTGCGCCTTTGTCTTCTTGTCTCTTTGCCTTGGTTTCTGATCTAGTGGATTGATGAACCTTGTATCTTTATCTGTTTGGCTAATGTTAAGTGTTTCTCATTATTTTCTTTAAATTTTTTTTTTCTGTTTTGGAGGAAGTGTAGTCTTGTAGAGTCACATGATATTCTCTTCCTGCCTACACACAGACAGATATAGGTAGAGACTCTGATGTGTCTTTGTGATTTCTAGGTCTTGCATTCCTATACTAAAGCATGCCAGTAGTAAAGCAGCATTGCTACAATCTGTGGATCTGTGGAGTTAGACCATGTTTTTATCAGTGTGTGTGTGTGTGTGTGTGTGTGCGCGCGCGCGCGTGCGCGCGCCCTTGTCTTTGAGACAGAGTCTCATGCATGCCATGCTAATTTTAAGCCTTCTGTGTATCTGGGGTCTTGAACTGATCTTCCTCCTAGATGCTGTAATTTCTGATTGTTTTTATGGTGCTGGGGTGCAAAAGCAGGGCTTTGTGAGTGGTAGATGAGCATTGCACTGCATTTGTGCCCTATCCCTGCACTTGAAGAAGAATCTTGAGTGATTTGCTCAGCTTTTGCACGGCACAGCACCATATTCAACAAGCCGTTGTTAACAATGTGTGCCAGTGTTGTGCGGTGAGTCACACAAAGTTGGTCGGTTGCTGTTTCCCAACAGTCTTTGAAAGAGGAGATTGATTTGTTTTTATTCTAGAGGGATTCAAGAAAACTTCAAAGACATTATATAGGCATCCCGAGGCCATCTAAGCAATAGTCTGCTCTGCTCAGTAGTCACCTTCCTGGTCCTTCAGCCTGACACAGATCGTGACTCTGTTTACACAAGCTGAGCTGTGCATTTCCCAGTTTGAAGAAGAGAGCTTTGTGGGAGATTCTGCCTTGCAGCCACTCTGCTTCCTAATTGACAGCGTAATGTCTGTGTGGATGCTCCTTTTGCTTTTTCGGTTCTGACATCTGATGGGGAACCGGTGCCCAGTAGCCCATTATGGTGTTGGCTTAAATACTGGCAGAAGTTCTGAAGTTCTTCTATGCATGAATCTGGTTGATCTTCCCAGCATTGAAGGTGGGGCTGGAACTTTCATTCCCATTTTGTAGATGAGGTAATCAAAACTCTGACAAGATGGAATGAGAAAGTCAGCTGAAGGCGGAGTCAGAACAGGACACGGGCCTTTTCTGGTGCAAGCTGTGCTGCTGTTACAAATTCTGCTTAGATGGGCTTGGCTGATCCACAGTGACAAGTACAGATAATTGAACACCTATCTTGTTCCATAGATTTTTCAAGGCTCCTTACATCCCTTGAACAATTTTGACCTAACTGGCTGTCTTATCGAGTTGCGTGTTACTGTGATCCCTAGTCTAAGGATGACAACACAGACTTAGATCAGGAACAGTGACAAAATTAGTATTAAAATCTGACCTTGACTCTCAACTTGAAATTACAGACTATACTGACTATATGTTTAGCTTTTTATTTTTATTCTTCTCTTACACATTACATCTTGACCACAGTTTTTCTCCCCTCCACTCTTCCCAGTTCTCCCCTGACCCATTTCCTCTCCCCCAGATTCACTCCTCCTTCATTTCCCTTCAGAAAAGAGTGGGCCTCCCAGGGACATCAACTGAACACAGCAAAACAAATTACAATATGAGCAAGCACAAGCCCTCATGTCAAGGTTGGATGAGGCAACCCAGTAGGAGGAAAAGGACCCCAAGAATGGACAAAATAGTCAGAGATACCCCCCCACTCCCACTGCTAGGTGTTCCACAAGAACACCAAGCTACACAGCTGTGACATATGTGCAGAGGACTGAGCTCAGTCCCACACAGTGCCACGGTTATCGCTTTAGTCTCCATGAGCCCCTAAAAGCCTTGCTTAGTTAATTCTGTGGGATGTGTTCTTCTGCTGATTTCAACCCCTCTGGCTTTTACAATCATCCCCCTCCTCTTCCATGGGGTACCCCCATGTTTGCCTAATGTTTGGCTGTGAGTCACTGCATCTGCTCCCTTTCATTGCTGGATGCAGCCTCTCTAATGATTGTGCTAGACACCAATCTAGGAGTATAGCAGAATATCATTAAGAACCATTTTGTTGACATTTTATTTTTCCCAGTTATATTTGGCTCTATCATAGGTCTCTGGACTATTTGGCCTCTGCTTCCTTACTATCCATGCAGGGTCAGGCATGGCCTCTCTCTCATGGTGTGGAGTTAAGTTGGACCAGTCATTGACTGCTTTAACAGTGGTAAATAGTTACCTCATGTTGCCTCTAGATATAAAAACAAAATGTAAAGGTTCAAATAAAGTTATAAATACTAGAGGGAAGAAGATATCAGAAGATGAAAAGATCTCCCATGCTCATGGATTGGTAGAATTACATAGTAAAAATGACCATCTTACCAAAAGCAATGGACAGATTCAATGTTATAGCCATAAAACTTCCAACATAGTTCTTTCAAAACTTGAAAGAACAATAATCAACATTATACAGAAAAACAATAAACTCAGGATAGCTTTAAAAACCTGTATAATAAAAGAACTTCTGGGGGGTATCACAAGCCTTTATTTGACTTCAAGTTCTAGTACAGAGCTATAGTAATAAAACGGCATGATATTGGCAAGAAAAATGGACACATTGAACAATAGAACTGAATTGAAGACCCAGACATAAATCCACACACTTACAGACACATGGTTTTTTTTTTTTTTTTATAAAGAAGCCAGAATTATACATGGAGAAAATAAAGCATCTTCAACAAATGGTGCTGGTCTGACTGGGTAGATTCATATCTACCACCGTGCACAAAACTCAAGTCCACATAGATCAGAGACCTCAAAATAAAACCAGAGACACTAAGCCTGATAGAAGAGAGAGTGGGGAGTATCTTTGAACACATTAGCATAGGAGACCAGGTCCTGAGCAGAACACCAATAGGGTAGCCATTAAAATCAACAATTAATAAGTGGGACCTTGTGAAACTGAAAAGCTTCCCTAAAGACATTGTCAATATGACAAACTGACAACCTACAGGATGAAAAATTATCTTCACCAACTCTATATATCAGATGGAAGGTAATTTCCAAAATATGTAAAGGACTCAAGAAACTGGAGATCAACAAGCCACATGACCTAATTACAAAAGGGATGCAAAGATAAACAAAGAAATTTTTACCAGAGGAAGCTCAGATGGCTGAGAAAAATTTAAAGAAATGTTCAACTTCCTTATCCATTAGAATAAGAAACACTAGTGACAGCTCTTACTGGCAAGGATCTGGAGAAAGGGGAACACTCCTCCATTGCTGATTGGAGTACAAACTTACACTTTGGAAATCATTATGGTAGTTTCTTAGGAAATTGAGGGTGGATCTACCTCAAAATACAGCTATTCCACTCCTGGGCATATGCTCCATTCTACAGCAAAGACACTCGCTCCACTATGTTCATAGCAGCTTTATTCATAATAGCTAGAAACTGGAAACAGCCTAGATGTTCCTCAACCTAAGAATGGATAAAGAAAACATGGTATATTTAGACAGTGGAATATTACTGAGGTTTTAAAAACAATTTCATTGTGAAATTTGCAGACAAACAGATGGAACTAGAAAAAAAAATTGTCCTAAATGAGGTAACCGAGCCCCAGAAAGATAAACATGGCATGCACTCACTTGTAAGTGGATATTAGCTGTGAAATAAAAGGCATCCCGCTACAGTCCACATGTCCAGACAGGCTAAGTAACAACGTGAACTTAAGTCATGGTGGTGGTGGTGGGAATACAATGATCTCCCTGGGAAAGTGAAATAGAATGAATTTTCCTGGTAGCCTGTGGATGAGTGAGGTTGGGAATAGGAGGGATCTGGTGGCAGGGGTAGGGGTAAAATTCTGTGAGAAACAGATGAAGTTGGGGGGGGCCTTTAAGGGGGTGAGGTGGAAACCTAGTGCAATGGAATCTCCATGGAATCTACTGGAGTAAGGCTTGCAAAAACACCTAGCAATAGGGGACACAAAGCCTGTACTGGCCATCTTCCGTAAGCAGGCAAGAAACCAAGTGGTGCACTGGGACACCCGCCCAGCCACAAATCCTTCAACCTACAATTTGTCCTGCCAGAGATGTGTGCTGGGCTAGAGGTGGGCACAGAAATTGTGGGAGTGGCCAACCCATGACTGGTTGAGCTTGAGATCTATTCCACAAGAGGGAGCCCACCCTTTACCCTGCCTGGGGACCAGAAACCAGAGACTGCATATCCCAGAGACCTAGGATAGAACCAAACATGCCTGGCAAAAGACAAAGCAAATGAAATTATTCCCAATTTCTGCAGTAGTAGTAGACAGGGGCCCGTTGCGATAACCATCAGAGGGGCTGCCTCCAGCCACTGACAGGAGCAGATATAGAGAACCCACAGCCAAGCATTAGGTAGAACTCTGTGAATTCCATGGAAGAAGGAGAGGAAGAGCTGTAGGAGCCAGAAGGGTCAAGGACACTACGAGGAAACCCACAGAGTCAACAAACCTGGACTCAGAGGGACTCACTGAGAGTGAACTGACGACCGGGGAACCCTCATGAATCTATCCTAGGCATTCTGCATATATGTTACAGCTGTGTGGCAGAGGGAGTGGGGGCTGTTTCTGATGCTTTTGCTTGCTTTGGGGACCCTTGTCCTCCTACTAGGTTGCCTTGTCCAGCCTTGATGTGAGGGAGGGTGACTGCCTAGTCTTATTGCTACTGGATATTAGCAGTTGCATATCCCTGGGAGGCCTGCCCTTTTCTGAATGAAAATGGAAGAGGAGTGGATGGGTGGGGTGGGGGTGGGGGGAAAGGGGGAGGGGGGAGTGTGTTGGGGACATGAGATAGTGAGAGGAGAAGAGGGAGGGAACTGTGGTCAGGATACAATATATAAGAGGATAAATTAAAAACAAAAATAAATTTTGAAACAATTACCAATAACTAAAAACTATCAGAGCTCAGATACAAATATGGACGACCAGCTTTCCATAATGGTTCAACAGTACTGGCCACCAATAGGTGGAGGAGCATGTGGTTTCAGGTTTGCAACTCTTTCCCATCAGCCTTTTTCCTTGTGGCCCTTAATTCTCTGCAGACCTAAAAATGTTTGTAGCTCCTCAGAGGACCTATTAGAGGGATGGGATTTGGGGTCAAATCCCTGGGTAGAAATCACAATTGGAACTTTTCCTGTGAGCCTCTGGAGGGCTTCATGGTGAAGCCTATGCTTTCTCTTGTGTGAGTTTGGAATGGGTTTGACCAACAGAGTATGTGATTTTCTAGGTTGTAAAAGTCATTCAGTTTATGGTCTGGTGAAAACTCCCAGCTAAGCCCAGCTTTCCAGCTCTCCTAGCCAGGGTGCAGACACAGTAAAGCTGACATCAGTACTGTGAAGGAGCCACACCCCCCCCCATAGGAGTCCACAAATATCCTGGTGGTTCCTAGAGCCCAAAGCAGCTCAGTGGAGTCCTGCTCAAATGTTATTGTTATATCATGGGATAGTATTCATTGGTTTCTTTTTACATCAAGCTAAGCTTGTTTCAGCAAGAAATTGGACAGAGGACTCAAGACTCTGTGCCCCAGTATGATTGTTTTTAAAATAGAATTAAGAAAAGTATGCACTCTGACCTTTTTACACTGATGAAAGTGTGTGTGTGTGTGTGTGTGTGTGTGTGTGTGTGTGAACAAAGGAAGGAATAAATCGAACTATATGATACAGTATCATGTAGTATTCAGGTAAGATTATTATGAATTCTAGAAGACTTATGGCTTTGGGCAATCTTTCACTCTTTAAATTTGTTCTTTAACAGGTTTTTACATGTATGTAATCCGTTCTGTCCACTCTCTTTCCTTTACTCTCTCTTATCCTTTTCCCATCTTGATTTTACCTGTCTTCATCCCAGCAAGCTCCTGTCCCACTTTCGTGTAGTTTTGCTCTTATTTTGCCTTCAGAATTACTGAGTATGAGCATGTCCACTCTCATGGCCATGCATGAAAAGCTATGTGCCAGAGCATGGTTCCTCCGTGGTGGCATCGAGAAAGACAATGACTCTCTTGCCTCTAATAGCTCCTGACTGCCATTCACTCCAGAGAGTTGGACAGGGCCACACAATCCCTGACAGAATCTTTGAGGGACTGTTACCTGGCTCAGTTGGTGTAGGCACTAAGTAGTTAGTTCACGGTTGTCTAGGCCACCTCATGGAAAGAAAGAAAGAAAGAAAGAAAGAAAGAAAGAAAGAAAGAAAGAGAGAAAGAAAGAAAGATTTTTATTGTCTTATTCCCATTTTCTTCAATGTCCTCTGAGGTTTAGTGGGATGCTGTAGGTTTCCTCTTTAATGATGAACACTCAGCAGTCATGGGTTCTAGGCATCTTGATTGGTCATGACCATGCACGAACCACTGTCCCAGTTCTCAGTGTCCTTATCTCTGTAATGGAGACATTAACAATGATTGCTGATTTGGCCTGGTTACTAAATTTTTGAAGGAAGTCATGCCACTGCAGATCCCGGACTCTCCTCTCTAATCACCAGCATTTCCTTTTTTTCCCCACCATAAATTAAGTGTAGTGGCTCTGTGAATCTAGCACCCTGCTTACCAGTTAATCTCTGGGCTGGTGAAACTGGAACCTTCTTTCTCTGAGGATCACCATGCTGAAGTGAAGTGTCTTAAATTCTGAGTGCAGTTCATCCAGATGTCATGGCTGGATCTCCATCCAGGAAGCAGATGAAATCAAGCCAGCAAAGTACTTAAGTCTTCAAGAAAGGATGCAGGGGAGAGCAATGAAAATGGAGGTAGAGGCCCATGGATCTAAGTCAAATTAACTTACATAGCTCAGAGGAAGGATGCTCCTTGATCTATTCAATAGATGGCTTTTTATGCTCATTTGAAAAATAACTTACTGCAAAGGTTTCAGGTTTGCTGCTTGAGCATTTGAGGCTGCAGATAAAGGCTTCAGAATGCCTTCTGCAGCCTCTACCTGGCTTCCCCTTACAAGATTAGATCACTTGTTCCCACATGTGCTTCTGTTGTTTGCTCTGAGCTTCTCAGCCTCCAGAACTGTAATCTGAATAAAGCCCTCTACAAAGTTAGCTTAACTCAGATGTTTGATTATAGCCATGAAAGCAGATTAATTCAGCTGTGAATGTAATGACAGCTTTTGGGTTTTGCCATTGCGAATGCCACCCTGAGCAATGAAATCTACCCAACCTTGGTTAACTTTCACCCATCTTTCAAGACCTGCTGTTTGATTTGTTACTAAAAAGCTTTGCTTAGGCAGGTTACACAATGTTCTGTTTTTCCTAGAGCCAGCATGGGCATTGGGATGGCTATGAACTACTTGATTATTGATAGTCCCTTCTAGAATGGAAGCTGTGCTGAACTCTGCTGTGATAGTCACTACATGATACTGGGCTCATACTTGGTGAGAAATTAAAAATAATTCTTTTCAAAGCTTTTTAATAAGAAAATATAAACTCAGAGACTTAGAAGACTTAGGAAAAGGGAGTAATAATTTACTCACTATTTATTGAATGTGATATATTCAAATATATGTATTCCCAAGTTAGAATACTTTCATGATTCCTCATAGCACTTTGTAGAGAGTATCATTTTCATTTGACAAAACAAGAAGGGAAATGCACACAAGTCACAGAAATCCCAGTTAATCCAGAAATCACTTTTAAGCACATGTATTCTCAGTGCTTTACCTTTTGCTCTCTTCTCCTCTGGCCCTGGGTGAGGTCAGAAATTGTAATTTGTCTGCTTCTTGTGCAGTGCTTTCTGGAAGCCATTCATTTTGCTGCTTTCTGTTCACTGATTAAGGATGTTCAAGCACCTTTGAAACTCCAGGACTGTCTTTACACAGCAACTTGCAGGTTACATCCAGCATACAGAATTAGAAGGCTGTACATCAAACAGTGCGTATCAGCATATAGAACAATTGTGCTTTGTTCACATATGTTATAGATGCTATAAGCCACCATTTTAAAGCATGTAATTAGTTAAATTTTGATATATAAATATATCTGTGACAAAGCCGTCATCACCCCCATGTCAGTCCCCCAAATTCCCTTGTGTCCTTGGTACGTCCTTGAAAAGAAAGATCAACACGGATTGGGGAAACCTGTCCTTGACATTTTTCTCATCTTAGGAGAAAGAATTCAATCTCTTCTCATTTATTAAGTGCTGCCAACTGGGGTGTGTGTGGAGATACTTTTCTAATAAAAACAAGATCAGTCTTGCCTGCAAGAGGTGTAGGGATAAAAATGGAGCAGAGATTGAGAGAATGACAAGCCAATGGATGGGCCCACCTTGAGACCCATCGCATGGTGGGGGGAGCGCAACTTGAGACCCATCACATGGGGGGGGAGAGCGCGACTTGAGACCCATCGCATGGGGGGGAGGAAGAGTGCGACTTGAGACCCATCGTATGGGGGGGGGGAGCACAACTTGAGACCCATCGCACGGGGGGGGAGGGAGAGCGCCAACTCCTGAAATTATCAATGATACTTTACTATTGATTGCAGAAGGGAGACTAGCATAACTGCCTTGAGAGGCTCCGTACAGGAGCTGATGGAAAGAGATGCAGACACCCACAACCAAACAATAGATTGAGCTTGGGGAGATGTTCCATGCAAGAGTGGGAGGAAGGACGGAGGGAGCCAGAGGGGTCAAGGAGACCACAAGAAGACCTACAGAGGAAACTAACCTGGGCCCATGGGGTCTCACAGAGCAGCGTGAGTTGGACCTAGTCCCCCTACACATACGTAGCAGATGTGCAGCATGGCCCATACGTGGGTCTCCTGACAATGAGTTGGTTCCTGCCTCTGACTCTGCTGCCTGCCTCTGGTTCCCTTTCCCCTGTCTGGGCTGAATTGTCAGGCTCCACTTGTAGAGTATGTGTTTAGTTCTGCTGAGAGTTGAGGTGCCAGGGTGTGGGTTGGTACCTTTTGGGGGGCCTCCTCCCTTCTCTGAGAAGAAGGACACAGGGAAATAAGAGGAGGAAACCTGAGGGTGGGACTAGGAGAAAAAAGGGGAAGGGGTTGGGATCAGCCGCGCCCCAAAATAACCATGTCCCCTGGAGGGGGAGACCTGGTGGCACTCAGAGGAAGGATAGCAGGTCACCGAGAAGAAACTTGATACCCTATGAGCATATACAGGGGGAGGAAGTCCCCCTCAGTCACAGTCATAGGGGAGGAGAATAAGGGGAAAATGGGAGGGAGGGAAGAATGGGAGGATACAAGGGATGGGATAACCATTGAGATGTAACAAGAATAAATTAATAAAATTTAAAAAAAAATTAAATAAATAAATAACAAAATCAAAATTAAATGTTGGGAGTTTAGAAAAAATAGTTTTTGAGATGATGAACAGATTTCCTGTTACTGTCTTAACATAGCGGAATTACTACCAAGATGTCAAATTTTATTTTAATTATTTATTTAATTAATATGAGATAGGGTTTCATGTAGCCTGAGTTGGCCTATATAGTTGCCTATGACCTTGGAGTCCTCCTGCCTCTATCTCCCTTATAGGAAAATAGATATGTAAGACCACGCTGAGTATATATCTAACTTACGGTTCTACAGTTGAGCTGTTTAAATACTAGAATTTGTCTCTGTCAAATTCTAAGTCAGTGTAAACCCCAGTGCTAGAAAATAAACATGTAAGTGCAGCACAGGCCTCGCAGGGGAATCTACAGTTGGTAGGTACCTAAGGAAACCCTTCTTATTTTATCCTTGCCAGTTGGTTTGTGTTAAAACTGTTCCTGCTTATGAAACTTAACCAGTTTCAAATGGTTCTATGCGATCACTCCTAAAAGTGAAAAACAGAAAAAGGAAAACACAGAGAAAAAAAAAAAGAAAGAAAGAAAGAAAAATATTTGTTCTCTTTTGTCTTCTCTCCCTCCCTCCCTCCCTCCCTCTCCCTCCTGTCCCTTCCCTTTCTAGGCAAGTTTGTTTCTTCCAACTCTAATATGTTACATGACCCTGTATTAGAAATAAAGGTTTATTCCTAGCTATCAGAAGTTTTGCCTTTCATTGACTACTTTGATACGTTGAGTTTTTTCTCTCTATGGATTCTCCGACCCTTTTGTTTCCATGTAGCGTTCCTTGGTCTTGAACTTGCTATGTAGCCCTGGCTGCCCACAAGGAGAGACCATCCTGTCTCAGCCTCCCAAGTGCTGGAACTACAGATGTGTACTACCACATCTGGATCAAAAAATGGCTTCTTTTATCTAATAAATTTGCTAATGATTTTTTGACATTGTAGTTTGTATAAGTAGCTTTAGTTCCTTTTTCCACCAATTATTTGAAAGGAAAGGGCAAGAACTACTGAGAATTAAATATATTTAACACCTAAATTTGGCCAGGTATCTGGTAATGAAATAAAGGTGCTGCCTTCCGTTTTTCTGTAACTACAAAAGCACAATTTCCCATCCCATCAACACGTAAAAGAGGCAGTGAGTGAACTGAGACCTAAGAGGTGATGATGCTTTCATAGAATAAGGAGTGACTTTTCCACGGCCATATGCTTGCTGTCTCTAGCCATAGCCTCTTCTCACTTTCTGGCTGTCTTGTAAGATCAGGAGTGTTTCTTTAAATTCCTGGTCTGAACAGTAGGGTTGAAGTATATAATATCAGTGTGTGTGGTTTATATACAGTCAGAGTTAAGAATGCAGTAGTTATGCAGAAATACAGTCAGTGGACTCAGTTTCAATAAATAATTACTGTTTTTTCTCTCTACAGTGAGGGAAATTTTCACTTCAGGTTTCACTGACCAGGTACTCTGACAAGACAGGCAAATCAAACCATTAGGGGGGCGCAGAGGCCGAGGACCCAGAAGAGCTTAGCTGCGACAGGAGAGACACAAGGAGCCTAATTTCAAAGCAACAATTCCCCAGGTTTTCACTAGCCCTCTGTGACTGCAGAAAGTAATGCTGTCTTCCCATGTGCAGTATAGGTAGTTGAATATATGTTAGGTTTTGCTTATGGATACCACTAACTATATGTCACTATTCCATAAAGGACAGGCAGCTCATGCCTTAGTGGTCTTCATCGGGTCCTAGGGAAAAGAGGAGGTTCTCTATATGGTTTTGAACACTTATGAGTACATCTGAGAAGTATCCTAAAATCAGAGAAGGGGAACAAGTCATCCATACAAATCATCCACACGTCCACAGTCATCCACACATCCACACACACACACACACACACACAGAGTCATACACACACACACACACACACACACAGAGTCATCAACACATACACACACACAGAGTCATCTACACAAATCATACACACACACACACACACACACAGTCAACCCCCCCCAGTCATCCAAATACACACACACAGTCATCCACACACACACAAAGTCATCCACATCCACACATACACAGACATCCACACACACACCCACAGTTATCCACACACACACAGTCATCCACACACACACAGTCATATACACACAGTCATCCACACACACACACAGTCATCCAAACAAACAGTAATACACACACACAGTCATCCACACACACACACAGTCATCCACACACACACAGTCATCCACACACACAC
>OU015743.1:155957749-156000563 GCA_907169655.1 Acomys percivali
CCACACACACACAGTCATCCACACACACACAGTCATCCACACACACAGAGTCATGCACACACACACACACAGTCATTCACGAATCCTGAGGAGAAGCTGTGGGGTGTTTTGGAAAACTGATATTAAGATTGTGAAGGGAAGCTAGAAGTAGAATAAGGTAGAAATGAGCAACTATTAGATACTGATTTACTGATGTGTTTAGTGAAAGCACCGCTTGCACTGATTGTTGTCATCCCTGACCTGACCTTGCTACCTGAAGCAGAATGAGCTGAACAAGACCAAAGAAATCTAAAGGTCCCAACACCACGCTGCCCACGAAAGGTTACCCCTGCCAGCTGTGACATGTGCCTTTGAAAAACAAAAGCATTGTAACAGGAAATATGTTTATCAACTCAAAAAATATCTTATCTAAAATTCCAAATACTTAACTTTGATTTTTTTTTTACTTATTTATTTAATCTTTTTATAGCCTGATCCCAGCCTCTTCCTGAAGGAGAGACAAATCTGTTTTTGTTATGATCCCAAATGTGGGATCACAATGGTCTTGTGAGAGAACAGGTGAGGTTAATCCACTAGAAGACCAACAACCTCATGCGGGAGCTTGATTGTTGCCAGCTGAAAAGATCCCGTGAATAGACTCTGGGAGGAGATATATAAATGAGCCCAAAACTAGAGGCGGGGCTTTTGGAGACCTGGGATAGTTTTTGCTGTTCATTGCTTTGAGATGGTCCTAGAGAGAATGCTCAGCTGGATGGAAGGCTTCAGGGCTCCAGGCTCCTGCTGAGGTTCCGGATTCTGGATACTCCAGGTTCCAGCAGATGAAATCCTGCTGACGATGCCAGGAGAATCATTCAGTGGAATTGATATCCTTACGGTTTTGTTATTCTTTAATCCTCTTTTCCTACTGTTTTGGTTAGTCGGGTTATAAGGGACGTACGCTTGGTTAATAAGTTGGTAATAAAATATACAGTCATAGGGGAAGGGAGTGAGGGAAAAATTAATAAAATATATT
Source organism: Acomys percivali (assembly GCA_907169655.1). Lineage (NCBI taxonomy): Eukaryota > Metazoa > Chordata > Mammalia > Rodentia > Muridae > Acomys > Acomys percivali. The sequence continues at coordinate 155,958,762 of OU015743.1, forward strand.
AAAAAAGAAATATATATTGGTTAAGAAAACTGAACCTTCCCTTTTCTCCTCATAGTCCCACCCTTAGGTTTCCTCCTTAGTTGTACAATTTTTTTTTGTCTTTTCTTTCTTTTTTTTTAAAATTAATTTATTCTTGTTACATCTCTATGGTTATCCCATCCCTTGTATCCTCCCATTCCTCCCTCCCTCCTATTTTCCCTTTATTCCCCTCCCCTATGACTGTTCCTGAGAGGGATTACCTCCCCCCTGTATGTGCTCATAGGGTATCTTAGTTGTACAATTAAGCTTAGTTGTTTAGGGGTTAAGATGTTTTTAGGTCTAGATAGATGTTTCACGTTGATAATGATGAGATATGATAGATATTGATTTGCATCAGGAAATGTAGACTCACCAAGTTATGAAAGATGTTTCTTTCCAAGACTGTCAAATACAAACAGCCAAAACACTGAGAATGTAACATTTACATAATTCCTGATTGTGTCATGGGTCTTCCTGCTGTAAGTAGTCTATTGTAAATATGTGTAATAATATAAAGTTATATGTCAAGAAATAAAAAATATTTAAAAAATAAAATAAAACTCTCAACAATTAAACAAACAAACAAACAAACAAACAAAAGCAAAGCCCACAAGCCACGCAGCCTCAAAACCTCTGCTCGCTTGCTCACCGCTCCTTACAGCTTCAGAGTAGAGAAGGAGAATGCATTTTGGGGAACCCGATGTCTTTCAGGAGCTCCGCTGGCTTCCTCCCATGAGTGGACACATCTATCTTCTAGTCTCATCGATGCTGGAGTGTTAGTTCTAGAGAGACTCCTGCAACAGTGAAAAGTAAAGTAACCCAAGGCAGCAGGGCGCAAACTGCTAGGCAAAAGCAGCTGAAACTTACAACCAAAACTGTCAGGAGCGCGTTCGCAGCAAATGTCAGTCTCCAGACGCCAACTGCTAATGTGTTAGAGAACATTGATTAGGGATCACGGAAGCTGCCTATAAACTTTCTGTTACCATTATTTAAGAACATCAGAAGTGAGCTGATTCTAATTCTACCAGCATTTTATGTTTGTCTTGTAGGTTTTCAAATCTGAGAAAGTCAGCATTTATATTTAGATGGAAAGTGTACTTATGCTGAATACATTATTAAAGTAAAAAAAAAAAAAACCAACTTCTAAATTAATATCAGGATCAACTTTGTTCATAGGTACTGTATTGATTTAAAAGTAATTTCCAAATTGTGCAAAATTAAAAAATTTAAAAGTCACACCTCCTTAACCCTGTCCTTAGTGAGCATTAAACCTGTGGGGGCCAAGAAACCTCTGTCAGCCATTACAGCAATGCTCTGAGCAACTAACCTTTGTCCTGGTTAGTTTGTGTCAACTTGACACCAAGTAGAGTCACCTGGGAAGAAGATGCCTCTGTGGAGAAGCTGCTTCTGTTAGACTTGTGGAGGGAAGACTTTGGGGGCATTTTCTTGATCAAATCATTGGTGTGAGGGAGCCCAGGCCACTGTAGGTGGTGCCACTCCTGGGCAGGGGTCATGCGTTATATAAGAAAGCAGGTTGAGCAAGCCACAGAGCAAGTCAATAAGTAGCATTTTCCCGTGGCTCCTGCTCCAGCTCTTGCCACTAGATTACTGCCCTGAGTTCCATGTTTGGCTTTCTGTGATGATAGATTATGACCTTCTAACTATGAAATAAACCTTGTCCTCCCCACATGATCATTGGCCTATCGCAGTAATAGACAGCAAACTAGGACAATCTCCAAATTGGGTAAGTTCTGCAGACGTGGATGCTTGCTCTCTGTAAATGGATTTATACCAAGTCTGTAGAATGTTTTGGTGTATGGAATACAGTTTCAGTAGTAAGTAGCATTTGAATTAAAGTAGAATATAAGACAAATAAGAATATGAGCACGCAAACAAACCCTATATAACTGCTATGGTTGGTGCTTTAGTTAAGGTTCAGGGCCACACCAACTCACATAAAGGAAAACATTTAATTGAGGCTGGCTTGCAGTTTAGAGGTTTAGTCCACTGTTGTCATGGTGAGAAGCATGGTGGGATTCAGGCAGATATGGTATTGGAGACGTAGCTGCGAGTTGTAAATCTGGGTCCACAGGCATCAGGGAAAGAATAGAGACACACTGGGACCTCAAAGCTCACCCCTTAATGACACATTTCCTCCAACCAAGACACACCTATTTCAAAAAAGCCACCCAAACTTCCTGTTTACTCCAGTAATTAATTTTACTCCTTCTCCAGTCTCTGATGGAGTTGAAGACCGAATAGTTTAGTTTCACAGTTAAGCTTGGTTGTTCAGGAGTTAAAATGATTTTAGGTCTAGGTGTTTTAAGCTGATAGAGATGAGATATAGAAATTGAGTTACATTCAGAATTTTAGACTCACCGAGATAGGAAAATGTTTCCTTCAAGGCTGCCAAATACAAACAGCCAAAGCACTATGAATATAACATGAATGTAATTCCTGATTGTTCTGTGGTTCTTCCTGCTGTATGTAGTTTATTTTATATGTGTGTGATAATATAAATGTGTATGTAAAAAAATAATTAAAAACTGTAAATAAAAAAATTTTAAAAGCCACACCTCCTTAACCCTGTCCTTAGTGAACAGTAAACCTGTGAGGGCCAAGAAACCTCTGTCAGCCATTACAGTAATGCTCTGAGCAAGGAATTCATGGCCTCTAGGGCACACAGAGCAAAGGTCTCTAAATTAAAGTTGAGTGAGGATGTGCTTTCCAGAAGAAGCAAGTAAACAGTAGGCTTTTAAAGGCAAGTCTGAGTTGACTGAAGAATGAGGATGAGAAAGGTGCTCAAGTCTTGGGTTCTCAATTCATTTGCTAAGTAGATGATATGTTGATGACTAAGCCATCTACTTAAGAGAGGAGAGCAGCGTGGCAGCAGGGAAGTGGTGAACGGCCCACAGGGCTAAGCCAGGAAGCTTCAACTCTATCCTGGAAACTATCAGCAGCCAAGGCCACCAGCAAAATGGAGTCTTAGTGGCTCCAAGCAGTTCTTCAGAGCTGGCTGAGGAGCAGCTTCTGTCATGCTCCTTTTGCTGTGAGACAGTTTCTCTCCCGCCAGATGCACGAGGAATTGTCTTGCTTTGGTGCATCACTTTGCTGGAGCATCCCTTGGGACATTCCTCACCCCTAGGGAAAAGAAGAGACTTAGAGAGGGCAAGGGACTGAGCAACAGGTGCAGCAATCGGGTCTCCCAGGGAAAGACGACCGTAGACAGGATAGGAACTTTCAGCTGTGTTCAGGTTTCAACTGAGGCAACCTGTCACCTGGGGAAGCTTATGCAAACTTTGTAAGCCTCAATCCACTCTTGATATAAATCAGCCAATAATGACTGCTTAAATAGGCATACTCGATGCTGAAAAACATGGCATGCCTATGGCTTACAGATGCCCCTCAGAGAGGATATAGTTGATATCAGATTCTGAAACTTCAGTAATGCTTTCTTGTTCTATCCAGAAGCCATTTTGGATTGGTGGTGGCCACATTGCTTGCAGTGGTCTGTCTGTGAGTTCGTGTAGTCCACAGTATTTCTCTGCCTCCTGGTTCCAAGACCCAGGGGGGACTCTTTGAGTCAAGGTCATTTTGTCCATAGGGAGTTCGGAGACAGCCTCAGAGCAGCAAACTTTTGAGTTTATGGACAGGTAGCAGGAGCACGTGTTTCTCATTGCAAACTCTGGGTGAACATTTCAAATTTAGCACAGCCAGTGTGTGCCTGCACACCCTCAGTTGGAGGCCGGAACTCATCAGAACCTGAACACTGGCCGTGTGATGATGGGGCTGTGGAAGGGACAGTGTTATGCCTGTGCGGGGGATGTGGTGTGGGGGGTGGGGAGTGGGTATGGACTTCACTGAGGACGTGAAGGCAAAGGCAGATTTTTGAAATAAGTTTTTCTTAAAATCAAATCACCCAAATGAAGTCATTATAAAGCTAACCAAGGATAACAGCTCTATCAGTCAAATCTCCTCCCTTCAGGGTTGAATGACATCTTTTCTTCCTTTTATAACCCAAACTGAGAAAGTCGCTTAATTTCCCAGTTAGAGGCAAAGGAGTCTTTTTATTCGCTCCTTGCTCCTCACCTCCACCGAGCAGCTCACTCCGCTTTAATGCTGAGCTCCATCATTCGTTTCACTAGTACAGAAAATTGTTCAGAGGCAGAGTTGGGTGGGGATGGGAAGTGCATCAAAAAGTATTAGGATTTTTATGGGAAGAGCTAATCCAATTTTAGGATGACACACCAATGTGCTGTAGAATTTCAAGGCAGGAGGTTAAAGTAAGATGTCCTCCCCCATGGTTCAAGAAGCTCATGGTGAGTTAAGAATGAGTTTTCAGGGCTTTAGACGGAGGCTTCAAAGAAGGAGCCAGAGAATCCCACTGTGTAGCAGCAGGGAAGAAGCCAGCCTCCTGTTAGGATCATTCACTTCTGAAAAATTGCAATATCAACCTAATATCTGTAGTGTATTCTTTTTTTTTTGGTCTTATTCTAGGAAGAAATGAAGTTATTACAAAAGAGGGTATGCCTTGAAAAGAATAGCTGATGAGATAGGTTGATTATGGCAGGTGATTAAGGCAGATTACATTTGCCTTATTGCATTTCACAAAGCCCAAAATACACAGTAAAACTCTGACCAAGTCAGGGTCAGCCCATACTAGAATCCGGTACACAATAGTCAGACAGCACGACAGGCATGCGAAGGTTTTCCCAGATATTATTTCTCTGAATATTTAGTGATTTCCAAAACATAGGGGAGATAAACAAGTATCTTTAAGAAATAGGGAAATCAAGTAAATTCTTAATTTGGGGCCTCCCTGTTTAAATAAAATTTATTATTATTACTATACTTCTTTTTTAACATGTGAATTTATATTAGTACACATGAATAAAATAAGCTACATACATGAGGAAAAACCATGAAACAATCAGGAATTATATAAATGTTATGTCCATAGTGATTTGGCTATTTGTATTTGGAAAACTTGAGGTAAACCTCTTTCCTATCTTGTTTGGTCTAAGATTCTGAATGAAAATCAGTATCTATCATATCTCATCTCTATTAACTTAAAACATCTATCTAGATCTAAAAACATTTTAGCCCTTAAACAATTAAGCTTAGCTATAAGACTAAAATATCTGGTCTTTAATCCCATCAGAGACTTGAGAAGGAAAAACACTTAATTACTTGAGTCAACCAGTCTGCCACAGACAAAATTCTGTGTAAAAATGGACAAGCTTGGATACAGGCAGAGTTGACAGCCAAACTATGCCAAGACAGAGTAAGCATATCCTCAATAGTTCCTGCCTCACAAATATGTCTGTCAGAGATGTTGGGCCAGAAGACTGAAGATGATGCTCCAAGGTTTTAGAGAGTTTTGGGTGATTGTTCAGGCAGTAAACTATCTCCGTCATTTTTTCATTTTGGAAGCTGCTAACCTGCACTTCTTGTTCCCCCCCCCCCCCCCCCGTTTAAACAGAAGCACCAGTGGCTGAACACTGTATGAATTATTCAACATCACGAGGTGTGATCAGGACCATAGGCAGCTTTTGAGATCATGCCTTCAGATTCAGAAGCGACCTCCCACTGCAGGCCATAGTTTCTGAACACTGCATGGTTTGTGGATGACACCAAGAGTCTGAGGAGTGTGAATTGAGCAGGAACTTAGTATTTGTGCTCATTTAGTGGATACTGAAAGCTGTACCTTAAAGTTATTCCTTACTTAATTCAAAGCAGTTTGATATATTTATGTAAATTTCCGTCTCCAGGTTCAGACGCTGTAGTTCAGAGAAGTTGACTTGGCTAAGCCACAAGGGATGGGACAGGGATAGAATCAGGTCCATGTCAGCAATGCCCCAATTGTCACAGGCTAGCTAACAGTCTAGCAGATGAGTTAAAGGAGGTATCTATTTTTTATTGAAGTAGAAATAAAGGAAAACTGAATTGTACCTTTAATCCAATGCCAGAGTGATTTTTTTTTCTTTGCAGAATCCCTGGCCACTATTCATGAGTTTCTATTTGAGTGGCCACAGGCATGAAGAACTGGCTTCCTTACAAGATATATAACCATTGTACATATGAGCTATGAAATTTTCTCATATTTGATTCATTAGTCTATCCTTACAATAACCTCTAGTTTCTTCCGTTGGGTATCTCACACTCAATCATTTATTTGTTCATCCAAAAGTGTATTCAACTGTACCTACTAAGTATGTACACTATGCTCTCCTGAGAATACAATACTACTATAAATATTATCTTTTGTGTGTGTGTGTGTGTGTGTGTGTATGTATATGTGAATAATGTGACTGTGGATGCACACATGCCATTGTGTGCATTTAAAAGTTGGAGGACAGCATATGGTGTTGTTCTATGCCTTTCTCCAATTTCCTTGGAGACAGAGTCTTCTTGAGTTTGCCACTGCATGTGCTAGTTTGGTTAACCTCAAATTTTCTAGGCGCTTCCCTGTTTCTCCTCCCATGTCACCATAGGAATGCTGCAATTACAGCCTCATGAGCTTTATTCATTGAACCATCTCTCACAGACCATTGTTCTATCCATATAATTTATATTTTTTAAGGTCATGTTTTTGGTATAACTCGTATATAAAATGGGGAATATGGATATCAGAATATACAGAAGTTTAGAAAGGACAGCCTGGATTTCAAAATGCGGTTTACACAGCCATCAATAAAGTATTTATATAGAAGGTCACTGACATGCCTCTGAGAATGTCTTAGAAGATGATGTGTGGGCAGAGTTTTTCCTATGAAAGTAACAACAACAACAACAAAAACCTTTGCTTGGAGCCTTGAAAAGTTTCCTCAGAGATCCGGCTGAGATATGGCTGAAGACATAGAAGAATCCCAAGTAAAGAGCCTGGTTGTTTTGCCTCAGATAAAATGTGTGAGAGTTAAGGGCTCCCACTGTGCAAATGGTACCCTGTACACTGATGTTGTGAGGCAGCATCTCTTCAGACTTCCTAACAGAAGGCTAGCCAGTGAGACATGTCTTCTGCATGGCAAGATTTGTATGCCAGGCCCTTTCCCTAATTATTCCCCATAATTTATCAATTATGATGGTTTGAATAGGCTTGTGTGTTTTAATGTTTAATCCATACAAATTGGCACTATTAGAAGGCGTGCCTTGTTGGAGTAGGAATGGCCTTGCCAGAAGAAATGTGGCAATGTGGGGTAGGCTTTGAGGTCATATATGGGCACGCCATGCCCAGTGTGGTACACAGTCTCCTTCTGCTGCCTGCAGGTGAAGATGTAGAACTCTTGGCTCCTGCAGCACCATGTGTGCCTGCACGCTGCCATGCTTCTCACTCTGATGATAATAGACTAAACCCCTGAAACTGTAAGCCAACCTCAGTTAAATGTTTTACTTTATAAGAGTTGCTGTGGTCATGATGTCTCTTCACAGCAATGAAACTCTAAGTAAATAGCATAGTGAAGGAACACACTTTCATTTAATGAAGTGGGCTCTTGAAAACTGTCTTCTCTCAAAGCTCAAAATTCATTGGCATTCTCAACCATGTGTCCCATCTATTAGCTATTTTCTCTCTCTCTCTCTCTCTCTCTCTCTCTCTCTCTCTCTCTCTCTCTCTCTCTCTCTCTGACTCTCTCTCTCTCCGTCTCTCTCTCTGTCTCTCTGTCTCTCTCTGTGTCTCTCTCTCTCTCTCATTTTGGTTTTATGAGACAGTTTCTCTGTGTAGCCTTGGCTCTCCTAGACTCACTTTGTACACCAGATTGTCCTCGAACTCATAGAGATCCATCTGCCTCTGCCTCCCAGAGTGCTGGGATCACAGTCATGCACCACCATGCTATTTTTGTTACATTTCTGAGCATACAACCAACCAACTCCTCGATTCTTTGACTTAGGATTTAAGAGGAAGCAAGGTTAAAACTAGAGCAGCCCAAGTTTTGGGATCTTCATTTCTGTAAGGTCCTTTCAAGATTCCAGAGGGGGGGCCTTTGAAACAAAGCCACATATTTCTACCAACCCTGTAAAGATATCTTACAGTTCTTTCCTTAAAATGACCTTTAGATGGGCTGGAGAGATGATGGATTAAGTTAAGAACACTTACTGCTTTTCCAGCAGGGGCCTTTTAGGTTCCCAGCATCTACATAGCCACTCACAACTGTCTGTAATTCTATTCCAGGCAGTCTGATGCCATCTTCTGGCTTCTGCGGGCTCCAGGCATGCATTCAGTGCACAGACATACATGCAAGGAAAACACTCATACACATAAAATAAAAATAAAAAAAATTCTTAAGAAAATAGTCCTTAGATGTGGATATATTTGGGAGAAGAAGAGGGACCAGTGGCAGGGGAAGGGAGACAGCCAAGCATTTTGAGGAATGAATGAGACCAAAGTGCATTAGATAAACGATGAAAGTATCATAATGAAAGTATCATAATGAAGGTATCATAATGAAAGTATCATAATGAAGGCCCTCAATTTGTATAATTGATATATTCCAATGAAAGTTTAAAATTGTGACCAATTTTGTTTCGTAAAATCTGCACTAAATTCATATTTAGAAATAGATCATCAAATAAATATTTATTTAATGATCATACATTCATTACAAAAAGTGTTTTCATGATGTCATTCTCATTTGTGTGTATTATGTACTCGGGTCTTTTGTTCACCCATTACTACTTTCTGCTGTCCTGCTTTGTACCCCAACTGGACGCATTCTTCCCCCAAAGTTTCCCCTATGATTTCAAGTCTTTTTTTAAAATATATTTTATTAATTTATTCATATTACATCTCAATTGTTATCCCGTCTCTTGTATCCTCCCATTCCTCCCTCCCTCCCATTTCCCCCTTATTCCCACCCCCTATGACTGTGACTGAGGGGGACCATCTCCCCCTGAATATGCTCACAGGATATCAAGTCTCCACTTGGTAGCCTGCTATCCTATCTCTGAGTGCCACCAGCCCTCCCCATGCAGGGGACGTGGTCAAATATGGGGCACCAGAGTTTGTGTGAAAGTCAGACCCCACTCTCCACTCAACTGTGGTAAATGTCCTGTCCATTGGCTAGATCTGGGTAGGGGTTCGAAGTTTACTGCATGTATTGTCCTTGGCTGGTGCCATAGTTTGGGCAGGATTCCTGGTCCCAGATCTGCCCGTCATAATGTTCTTCTTGTAGGTTTCTAGGACCCTCTGGATCCTTCTATTTCCCCATTCTCCCTTGCTTCTCTTACCTATAGTCCCAATAGGAAGTCTTCCACTCTCTCCCACTTTCCTGCTAAGTGAAGACTTTCATGGGACATGCCCCTTGGGCTAGTGTCCAAATATAAGTGAGCATATACCATTTGAGTCTTTCTGCTTCTGGGTTAACTCACTCATTATGATCATTTCTAGTTCAATCCATTTGTCCACAGATTTTGGGAATTCCTTGTTTTTAATAGCTGAGTAGTCTTATATTTAAATGAGAGTCATTACTTCTTATTTATATGAACATGTACATCTGTACATGCACATGTGAAGATGCAGATACCCACAGGAGCCAGGAGAAAGCATCCAATCTCTAGGTGCTCTTGCTAAAGGTGGTTTTTAGTCACCTCATTTGGCACTGGGAACTGAACTTGGGGCACTTGAAGAACTTTAAGTGCTATTAGCCACTGAGCTCCCTCTTGTCTTACTTTTAAGTTCAGATTTTACATGAGAGAAAATGTACACTGTTTGTCTTTCCGAGTCTGACTTAGTTTGCTGGCCATGATGATCTCTCGGTCTACCTATTTTTCTACAAGTGACATAATTCCATCAGTTCCCTGTTTAACAGAACTGGGTAACCTGGGAAACTTAGTTATCTAGCCAATGACTGGTGGCCGTGGGACTGGCTGTTAAATATGTACCCAGTGAGACTCCATGGGAGAAAAGGAAGTTTTCCTTGGAGAGTGTTTATCATTTGGAGCTAGCTTCTTGGTTAGGGATGGGGCTTGTTACCACTTCCATATGTTGTGCTTGGGCCTCAGTTGGCTTAGACACGTACGTGCCCATTCTATGCAGCCACAGATCTCTGTGAGATCATGTGTGTGTCCGTCCTATGTGTCTAGAATGGTACTGGTCACTGAGTGGCCTGAGCTATTATCCTATGAAATCACTTTCAGGAAGTCATCAGTTCTGGTAAATGTTACCTGTCCAACACCACTCTTTGCATAAGTATTACCTCCAGGGTTAGTAAGATTTTCATCAGTTTCACTGGCAACTAATATCTTGTTTCTCTCCATATCTTAATTTTATCAGCTGTTTTGCATCTCCATGGAATCATCCAGGGAATTCCATGACCACTCATTCTTCCAAAGAACAACCAGAGCTATCTATAGTAAATTATTTGGCGTAGAAAAAACTAATGCATACTAGCAGTATTAAATCCTGATAGAAGATTACAATGTCATTTTAAAGCCCACATTAAGTATCTGTTCATTTCTAGTTCTACTCATGAGGTAGAAGCATGTGCTGGACTGAGGACTTGGTCAAAATTAAAGCTTAGGCTTCTGTTTCTATGAGGAATAAGACATAACAACTAAGAAAATAGTAAGAAAAAGTGCTATTTATATGAAAATTTGCCCTATGGTAAGAACTAAATAATTCTAGCCTGAGGGACTTGTCAAACAAACCTACAAAAATCCATCTTTTCATATTTTTGTAAAGAAAATAAATTTCCCAGACTTCTCTTTGAAGCCTGTGAGCATCAACATGATCCATGTCCAGGAATCCTCTAAGTCCTGCTGAAGGACATTCAGCCATGCCCAGTTCAGGTGGTCAGCTATTAGCTTAGAAGGCTCACCCCTCTGCCACATGACTTTCAATTTTGTATTTATGGCACTGAGAATTAGTTATGAGAAAGATGGTGAAGATTCATGCAAATATCACTTAACTAAGGTAATTTGTACTTGTGGTATGGGCTAAAATAATCTAGACAGGCTACAAAAAATATTGCAGGTTCTCTTGGAACTGATTGATTCTTTAATTTAACAAATAGTAACTGGATACTTGCCAAATTCAATATACTATACGCATTGGTCACAAAAACATATACCCCACATTACAGAATGTTATAACAAAAGGACAACATCACGTATATGTGACAGAATACTGTGCTTTTTATTATACTTTTAGGGGAAAGATACATCTTTTGGAATGGCCTCAGAGATATATGAGTGGTCTCTCCCTATGCCTCTCTGTATATCACCTTTGCCTCTGTCATATAACCTGGCCTTTTTTATGTTTTAAAAGGATGGAAATCCACCGTTATAAAGAGTTTTGGGTGACTGTTCAGGCAGCAAACTGTTTCTGTCATTTTTTCACTTTGGAAGCTGCTAACCTGCACTTCTGGTTTACTTAGGTAATTAAATTCTATTCCTTCTCAAGACTCTGATGGGGTTGAAGACCACGTAATTTAGTCTTAGAATTAAGCTTAGCTGTTTAGGTGTTAAGATATTTTTAGGTCTAGATAGATGTTTACATTGATAGAGATGGGATATTATAGATATTGATTTTCATTCATAATTTTAGACTCAACAAGATAAGAAAGATGTTTACTTAAAAAGCAAAATCACTATTAATGTAACATTTATATAATTCTTGCTTGTTTCATGGTTCTTCTTTCTGTATGTAGTTTATTTATATGTAGTAGTACAAATGTATATGTAAAAATTAATTTTTAAAAGGTATAGAAATCAGCTGTTCATTACCATAACAAATATCTGAGGCAGACAATTTATAATTTAAAATGAATTAAAAAATTATTTGGCTTATGAATTTAGAGGCTTCAATCCAAGATAAGGCAGAAACATTGACTCTCTGGTAAGTGCATTAGACCATAATAGGGGCATTTGGTAGAGCAAAAAATACTCATTTCACTCCTCAGGTGTCAAAGAAAGGAAGGAAAAGGAGACAAACTACAGAGCATACCCCTGAATCCTTGAAAACCCTCTACTCACTCCTGCCTTAAAGGTTCCACCACCTCAAAAGCACATGTTGGAGAATAAGATATATATATGGAATTTAAAATCCAAAGTGAAGCAAACCACAAATAAAATGATTTAAGTTAATATGTCATTTTAAATTTGGATGTATTAATTTTTACACACCATTTTAGTTGTTGAAGAATAAATGTAATTTTTAGCATAGACTATACAAATATTGTGATTTTTTGACTTCTAATACAATAGAACACACTTCAATGTTAATCAGAAGAAACTTTTTATGAGTTCTCTATGGAGTGTTAGCTCCATTGGCTTTCTCTGCCCCTCTTCTCCATGGAATATCTGTGACCTGCAGGACCATGGTCAAGAGTTAGGGTATTGTGTCTATCTAGTTTCTTAATGTTTTGCATCATGTCCAGATGTTTGGTCCCATCAGGGACACACATTTACTTCAGACAGTGCTGTTGCCTCTGCTGCTGCTGGAATTCCTTTCCTGCAGTGTGACAAGGCCACAAGAAAGGCAGACAGTACATAGAAGTGAGAACGTTTATGTGATTGTCCTTTTGGGAAGAATTTTGGGAAATGAATCTATAGCCTCCCACATCCTGGACCAGATTTCTTGTTTGGAGTCACATTCTTTGGACCCATCTAATTTTTCTCCTGTGGATTCGACTGAGAAGAAAATGTTCTTTGCAGCCTCTTAAAGACTGCTGAATACTAAGCAAATGTTTTTGACAGCAAAAGTCTGTGCCTTTCCCGGCTTTGAGGAAAGACATCTGGCCCAAGCCAGGAATCGCCCGTCTTTTGGCATTTCCTTGCCCGAATTCACCTGTCTTCTTTGTTTTCACCTTAAGGCTTTTGTCCTTTAGTTAGAGTGCCGTCATCTCACTTCTTTTGTCTCTGTCTGTGCGTCATGAAGATCTGGCTAAAATGTGATTCTAGAAAACAGACCTTTAAAACCATATTGCTTCCTGACTAAAAGCAAAAAGTATCCATGGCTGGTAGTAAAATGTTGTGCCGTGTCATCAGTTAGTTTTCCGTTAGTGGATAACTGCCTTTTTCCCACTGAAGAATAAGATGTGGGTGCACAAGAAAAGTGATAGTCTTTAACTGGCAAAGGGGCGGAGTGCATTGGCTGTACGTGGTAACGCCAGAGGCGCACAGTAACAAGTGAGTGACTGGGAGAGTGGTACAGAAACAAGCAAAGGCTCCATGACGGTTAGCCGCAGGTGTCAGACTGAGTGGACTAAGGAGTGGATACACAGGTGATGGGGCATTACTTCTGTGTACGCCTGTGACGGGGGCTCTATGTGAGCCAGTGGTCTAGGAGGAAAGTTTCCTGTGTAGATGTTTCCTGTCAAAGATGGAACCAATTTAAAGGTATAGATCTAGGACACTTGGGTGATAGCAGTTGACTTAACATACATGAAAGTTTGAATTCCAACATGTCTTGGATGTGGTCCGACTAACAGTCACAAATTTGGGTCTAAGATGAAGAATACCAGTGCTTCATTCTCTCCATCTTGGGCTCTGTCTTACTTGTAAAAATGAAGTTCTATAGTGGAAACAAACCCCTTTCCAGGGGTCATTGGAAGAACTGTCCTGAATTCAGAACAATTGCGTTGGGCCAATACCAGGTCGTTGGAGAAGTACATGAGGAAGCACAGCTCTGTGCTGCCCATGGCTACTTACCCTGTCATTGTATGCAGAAGAGGTGTCAGTACGCCAGGCGAGTAAGTTTGGAATCTGGAGAAATCATATAATGGCTAGGTTGTTTGTTCTTTACATTTCCACACTGAGTAATGGCCACTTATAAGTGACCACAAAAATCTCACCGAATAGGGGTAAAACAATAAACATTCAGGTATTATAGGGATCAAGGCATGAACTATCTGAGGCAGTCAAACAACCAAGCCTAGCTGAAACACTAGTTAAGGCTGAAAATAGGTGGGTATATGTTATTGAGTTGTATAAAAAACAAGGCAGTTTTCCCATTCCAGAAGTTATATTACATAGAAGTGATCCCAAAATTAGCCTTGTGAGCTAAAAATATAACACCGCAATCAGGTTGAGATGCTTTTGGGTACATTTGCCGTTCTCAGGATCATAGGACAGAGGACATAAGGAACAGATGAGTGTCAGCTGTGTCCTCTCTATAAATTGCAGCAATGGGGTAGTAATTTGTAGAAATTCTCCCTCTTTAGTCTTTTAAATTTTATTTATTTAGTGTGTGTGTGTGTGTGTGTGTGTGTGTGTGTGTGTGTGTGTATGATGTATGTTTGTGAAAGTGGGTATATACATTCCTAAGTGTGTGGAGGTCAGAGGACAAGTTTTACAAGCTGGATCTCTCCCTCAGTGAGTCTTGAGTCGTATGCTGCAAATGTTTGTAATCACTGGGCGATCTTGGTCGCCCTTCACTAAGTCTTCTTGGAGATCCCAATGTGTACTGCATCAACTTTGCATTAATCTGACTTTTACCATTCTCTTAGAGCGTCTCCATTGAAAACATGGAGCTAGTAATACTGGGCTTCCTGAACTTCATGTAACAAAAGATAATGGATGTGTCCGACTGCTATAGATATTGGCTTCTAAGCTGACCCTTCATCTGCAGAACAGTCTGTTTCATCTGTTTGAATGTTCTGGTTGATGCCTATAGTTTTGTTGCATTCAATAGATCTTTGTAAATCCACCCCAGATGCTTTCCTCAAACTCATAAATGACTATAAGCAAAGGCAATTTCCCTAGGTAGCTCACACTGATTTCAGTTCAGCTCGTAAATGCGGGAATTTGACTTTAAAGGAAACAGTTGAAACAAAATAGCATGACAGGAACATATCACAAAACACAGTAATTCTACTAGTGGTTTCAAAATATTTTATTAATTAATTATTACACAGCATATGTTGAGTAATATAAATATACACCACAAACCACAGTTTCTCAAATCCAGAAGGCACACTTTGCAAAGATGAGAAGAAACACAGCAAAGAAAGCTAAAAAGGTCAGCAATTCTTACGGAGTTGGAAATAAGTTACTTCTGAAGTTTTCTGGCTCTCAGGAATGGCTGCAGAGGAAAGCCACCTAGAAACCCAGCAGCTATAAATTCTCCTTTAATTGCTGACTTGAGATACGATGAGGGACTCTTAGGATAAACAGGAAGTTCCTACTGGCCAGTCTTCTGGGCTAGGACATGGTGGTGACCTCTGACTGTTACATGGCCTCCTGTGTTTTCCAGTAACAACAGCTGTCTTCTGCAGTCCCCAACAGGGACATTTATTAAAATCTGAGGCAGATGTTGTATGTCCTATCTAGTGTGAATGTTGCAGCGGGGAAAGATAAGCCCATTGGCTCTGTGGAGATCAACTTCCTTGCTTCTAGTCTGAAATGGCTATAACTTCAGTTTGAGTCACAGCATGCATTGTTGGTAGATACTCCAGACTCTTTCCAGTCTCAAACATCATAGAGCTTTCTCCTTTTTGCAGTATAAGGCTCATGTAAGCCAGATACTATCTTGCATAAATTAGTGTAGTATAATTGGATGAACACTTTGCAAATGGAGTCATCTCTGGCTGCTAAAGAGAATTTGAGACACTATTGCTGGCTTAAAACTACAAGGGTTCCTGTGACAGAAATCTAAAAGTTGAGGTGCTCTACCATAAAGCCATAAAGCAAACAGAGATCCACTCATGTAGCTTCAAGAAGTAGAATGTTGTTGATAACAGAAGATCTTAGAAATCCTCAGCTCCAGGTGAAAACAGTCTGGTGTTTTACGTTCAGCATAATCAGCTGGAAAGCCCAGCTATGAAGTGCCAAATGACTAGCCTATGGAGTATTATGTACACCTATTAAGTATTATGAATACATATTAGTACAAATGATAAGTATTAGGGATTATATATGGAAGTATATATGTTAATATATTATATATTAGAATAATATACATATATTCACATATATAATACATACATATATGAATAGATTAGACTCTTAAGATTGTTGTTGAAATTAAGTGAGATTCAGTTCATACATTATCAGTGCCATAGTAAATGCCATTTCTAAAGACACAGGAAGATAATTACATCAAACTCCCCAGAAAAGAGAGTCATTTCCCATGATGGAAATTGTGACGTGTAGGGATGGTATCACACACATCTCTAGAAGCAACTGTGACAACTGTTTGGAGAGAAATAGTTCAGCGAACATTATAGGAACAGGTAACACTCTAGAAATGAAGCACAGTGGAAGTCAAAAGATCTAGGGTCACAAAGGGTGACACAAAGTGGCACAGCATCGAAAGTCTGACACAATCTCTTCTAGATTCGCTTAAGGAATCTACAGAGTAGCAGTGGTGCCAAGCTGCCTCTAGCTTTGGTTAAAAGCTGAACAACTTTCCAAATAGGCATTACAAGGTAAAGTGGGTGTGAGCTTGGCTCTGAAGGTCGCCAGATGCCAAATGGAAAAGAATTCATTCACATTTCAGGGTCACCTGCTAGAGCAGCACACATATCTGGGTTTGATGGCAGAGGCTTGCAATCTGATCAGTAGATTGGCTGAAGCTGGAAGGTTGCAGGTTCAAGGCCAGCCTGGACTGTTTAGGGAAACCCTAGCCTAGCCTCTTCACAAAAGAAGTACACAAGCACTGGGCGGAGGGAAGGAGATGAGTGAGTGCCATCTAGGAAGAGGGAAAACCGGCGTTGGGAGACACAGAGGGATACCTGTCCAAAGTGTTCTCTGGCAGGATTAGGGCAAAAACAATATCATACATTTTAGCAGTTGTGCGAGGACCTGAAACTCAAAAGCTGAAGACAGAAGACAGCTAGGTGAGAGAGCTGAGGTTTCCAGTCCTGTCAATGAGTGTGTATTTTTAAGTGTACAAAATGCACTTTAGGGGAAACAAGGAGTGCTACAGTAACAAGTGTGAAGCAGCTCTTACTTGTTGTTTTCAACTGGACATCTATCTGTCCTTTAGCAGATACCATGGACTGAATAAAAGCTGTCATTTCAAAAGGGGCGGGGCTGGAGAGATGGCTCCGTTCTCCCTGAGGTCCTGAGTTCAATAACCAGCAACTACATGATAGCTCACAACCATCTATACTGGGATCTGATGCCCTCTCTTCTGGCATGCAGGTTACATGCAGATAGAACACTCACATACAAATAAAAACAATAAATCTTCAAAAATAGAAAAAAACAAGAAATACATAAATTCAACGATAGTTTTATCATTGGCTACTGCTAATTAGCAAGCCCTCCCTCTATTGCCAAGGGAGAAAAATTAGTCTATACATAATAATAAGACCCACAGTGTCCCACCTGTGCCAATAATTTGAAATAGGAGGGATGTGGAGGCAAAGACCCGAAGAAGACAGAGCCACATGTGTAGATATGGAAAGAACATTCCAAAATGGAGGGATTGGCTTGAAAGGCTCTTTAGGATCAGCTTCCTGCTCTACCAGTCCGTCCCCCAAATCAGCAGCAGCCTCATCCCAATGCCAAGGACATGCTTCCTGCCAAAGTGGTACAGTGTCAGAAATAGCTTCATCACAGCCCTGTGGACAGCTGTTAGCACCCAGCTGAAGCAGGTAATCAGAACACAATTTATCTACTTCCCTTCACCAAGTTTAAGTAGGAGCCATGAGAGATAACTCCATTGGATAACATCTGCCATGATGAATCTTGAAAACATTATTTAGAGTGAAGATGTCAGTCACGCAAGAAGACACGCCCTGTTTTGTTTACATGCAATGTCTAGGATCGGCAATTTCATCAAGACAGCAAGCTGGTTAGCGGCTAATGGGCTAGGCAAAGAGGGAGGCAGAGAAAGTTCTGGAACTAGACTATGACAATCGATTCGTAGCACTGATAATCTTCATAATGGCAATAATTTACATAATGACAATGAAAAGGGTTAAGATAATAAAAAAAGTTATGTTTTACTGTATATGAAAGAAATTATCTCAAAGGCAAGCCTGTCAGGGGCAGCCGCCTAGTTCTGCAGGTTGCCTGGCTCAACCTTCTAGTCATACCCTGCCAAAGCCAACAGAACACAGAAGCATCAGGAGGCTGCCTACCTGTTCTGCTCCTCCCAAACCAGCCTGCTTCTTATGTTTTGGACACTACACAAGTTGTTTGACTGCCCAAGTCTCTTATGGGAACCATATGGACAGACAAAACCCCATACCACCCTGGAGTGGCCCCTTACTTGAAAACCCAGATGAAACACATCCTTTAGCAGCTACATATGCCTCTTGTCTTCCGTGGCAACCAGAAGCCTCCCCACGGTTTTGTTCTTACTGAACCGATTTCCTTCATGCAATGTGTGGTTCTAATTCTTAATTTTAAGGTCAACATCTTTTCTGACTGGTACCGTAAATGTTTAACAGCTATGACTAAATCATTCCTGCCTTCCTACTTTTTCCCTCTAGCTTTCCACAGGAAAGCAGTGAGTCAGGAGATCAAATGCTCAGGTGAATGCTTTGAAGTGGCTCATCAGCTAAAGCCCAGCACCTTCTCCTGAGATGCTGGAGCTTGGGTGAGCATGCGGGTTAACCCTTCATAGGCTGGATTGTGAGGAGTCTTCCATTTCTACCTCCTGGAAGCAGCACTACTGTTTTATGTACCAGCCTGGGGCCTTGGAGAAAGAACAGGCTTTGGAGTCAGATAGGATTTTTATTGTTGTTGGATTTTGTTTGGGTTCTGAGGGTTGAACCAAGTATATGCTTATATACTAACCAAGTATACATTTTTCCACTGAATTAAAACTCCAGCCTAAACCTCAATGTCTTCCAGTCAGCTAACTGCAGGACAATGTGGAAAATTAGATTTCATTTTACTAAAACACTCTTATCTTGAAAACGAGGATTACTGCCTTCGTCTCTTTTCTGTTACTATTAAAAATTACACATATAAATGGATAACGAATGTAGAGAAAGGGTTTGTTAAGCATGCAGTTTCTGAGGCCTGGTAGGGTGATGCCAGTGTCAACGTGACTCTGGTGAGGACTCTGGTGAGGACTCTGGTGAGGACTCTGGTGATGCGTGGCAAGAGGGCGTGCAGAGGAAGATGCTGTGGTGGGACAAGGTGCCAGAGCGATGGTCAGCTGTCGACTCTAACGTGCTCCCACGAGAACTAAGTGAGTTCCTGTGAGAACTAAGCATCCGTTCTAAGGAGCGTGCCTTTGCTTACCTGATGACCTCACACCAGACCTCACCTCTGAAAGACTGTGCTGGTTTCTAGTCTCAGTGGCCTAGAACTCCTGACACAGAAGCTGTCAGGTAGCAAATTATATCCAAACAATAGCTATTTGTTCCAAGAAATTAAAGTACATGCCATGCAGTAACTAACCCAGCATACTTGCTCAATAGACATTACTCAGTAAACAGAAATTTGTATTGGCCGGATTGGTAATCAGGCTTTTCAGAGAAGTGAACGGACGTTTGAGATGGTGATTCAACAACATGAAAAATCATCAGTCCTAACTCTTTCTCAGTTTTGACTGAAAAAACATGTCCTTTATCCTGTAATAAAAATAACCCATTTAAAAAAATGAAAGAATAGGTATCTAACATTCTGGTTAACACATCCTTACAGAGGACATGTTAGGAAAAATAAAGGCATAAGGGCTTTGGGGTGCCAGTGACAGAGGCTATGAGCCCCCCCCTTCCCGGCTTATTGCGCTGCACCTTCAGAGCAGAGGCAGACCTAAATATCTCCCACTGCCCGGGAAAAATAGCTCCCAGTTTGGTACTGAAAATTATGGCTTGAGTTTTATGTGTTAATTTTAGTGTTTGTTTTTCCCAAAAGGTGGTATCCTGGAATAATCAGTTAAAGGCAATAAATAGAAGTATAGTTTCCAGAGGAATAATGTAAATTAATTGGGAGCTATTAAACTCAGAAGGTACTTTAGGTTTACTTTGCAGTTGGGAAGTTATTTCATCTTCTCTTAGAAAGACATAGTGTGTACGCTACTCTTTAACAACACCATTTTTTAAATAACTGCTTTCTGAATCGCTAAACTGTTTGGAAGCCCTTGTCAAACAACTCAATGTAGTAATACTTCACATAGAAACATTGATGTACAGTTCAGGTGTATTTATTGACAGGATTAAAAAGGCTTTCCATATCTGCATACTCTCCCTGCTTAGTCAGACTGTATAGAATAAGAAAAAAATAGGCTTCATTATTACTTATTATTTTTAATTCTTAATATCTGACATAAAGAATCTTAGATTTATCTTGTTTTCTTATGTCCACATATTGCAACAAATCATTTCTTCAAGAAAAAAAAAAGATATGTTTAGTAACAAAAAATTAAAATAAAATCAGGCACACACACACACACACACATTAAAAAAAAAAACAAAAAAAAACTAAGGCCAAAAAATAAAATAACAGGCACTTGGAATTCTTCAGTCATAAAAACAAGTATTAGTATTTTTGAGAAAGTTCTTTGAAATATCATTTCTTGTCGATGCAATTGTCCATGTAAATTAAAAGGGCCTTATTGGATGAGTTAAGGGATCACTTTGCTTTTCATTGATTGAACCCAGGGCCTCCTGCACATAGGCGAGGCACCCTGCCACCAAAATGCACCTCCACAGCCCTTTATACATTTTGAAACAGGCCTTAATAAGTTGTCAAAATTTACAGTGAACTCCTCCCACTTCATCCTATGGAATAGCTAGGATTATAAGCCCACAAGCCTTGACACGGTTTTATTTTTTTTAAGTTTGTCCTTTAACAAAAGGTATAATATATTTGCTCATATAAAATCTCATATTCCTTTAAAATTTTTAAACAGTATTTTTATTAATTCTTGAGACTTTTATGAAGTGTGTTTTGAACTTACTCTCTATCCCGCCAACTTTATTCCTTTATATTCTGCAACTCAAGTACATGATGTCTTCAGTAATGGGGTTTTACTGTCATGTCATGGAAGGCATCTTCAAGAATTGACAAAAGATTATAATTCTTAGAGGCCTATGTGACCCTTTTGGTTAATAAGTTAAAAAAAATGGTAACCCACTACTAGTGATGTTGTTTGTATTTGCTAACATCTAGGTTGTTTGCAATTTATGCCTACTATAGATAGAACATCAATGAATATGATTGAATGTCTTTGTGGTGAGATGAAGGTTCTTGGGATACATGCCTAAGAATAGTATAGCTGGATCTAGCGATGGATAAATTCCCATCTTTCTGGGGAACTATCATACTGATTTCCAGTGACTGTACACGTTGCAGTTCAACCAGCAAGGTATGAGCGCTTCCCTCATCAGCATGAGCTGTCACTTGTTTTGTTGATCTTAGCTATGCTGATGAGTGTTAAGAGGGAATTTCAAGGTCGTTCTGATTTGTGTTTATATGATGACTAAGGATATCGAACATTTCTTTAAGTGTTTCTCAGCTGTTTGACTTTCCTCTTTTGAGAATTCTCCGTTTAGATCTGTACCACCTTTTTAATTGGGTTGTTTCCTTGACTCCTGGCTTACTGAGATTTTTGTTTTGTTTTGTTATATTTTTTTAATGTATTTTGGGTCTTAGCCCTCTGTGTAGTTGGTACAAATCTTTTATCATTTGGTAGGCTTCCACTTTGTCAAAATTTGGTTATTTCCATTTATTTCTGCTTTCAGTGTCTTCATGGTTTGCTTGTACTACTTTTAAATGACAAGTTTTTAAAAAATCACCATGCTTTTGCTGGTGAAAATATTCATTTGTCTGCGTTATACTTATTGATTAGTTTTGGCTTTAGCATTTTTAATTCAGTTTAGGTTCATGCCTTTGCCTGTGAGTTCTAGGACAGCCTGATCTACAGAAAAAGCTCCAGGACAGCCAGGAATACACAAAGAGAAACTCTGTCTCAAAGGAAACAAATAAACAACATTAATTATATGCATCTTTTTGCCTTCGTTTTCTTATTTCTTTTAAATGAATTTTTTTTCTTTTTCTCAAACTATTTTTTCTCTCCAAGATTAAACATTTCTGTTCTCTTATACAGCAATATAAAGACCTTAAAATAATTTGACTTTTATGAATTACTTCCAGGGTTGCTTGTTATCTGTGCTGCTTATCTTTTGTCAACTAGACACAAACAGGGGTCACTGGAAATTGCCTCCGTAGATTGGCCTGTAGGAAACTCTGTGGGGAATTTTCTTAACTAGTGCTTGAAACAGTAGGGCCTAGTCTGCTATGGACAGTGCCACCCCTGGGCAGATAGGCCCAGGTTTTAGCAGAAAGCAGACTGAGCAAGCCACGGAGAACAAGGCAGTAGGCAGCATTTCTCACGGCCTCTATTCCAGGTCCTGCTCTGGGTCCTTAAGTTTCTGGCCTTATTGATGATGGGCTGGGATGTGCAACTGTAAGCTGAAAAACTTTACCCTCCCCAGCTGTGTTTGATCATCATAGTGTTTGTCATGGCAACAAAACTTAACTACAGCAGTGTCTCTTGTAATAGTGAAGTTTTAATTTGTTGTATTTTGTGTCCGTAAGCTGAGTACTATTACTGCTTTGTAGAGTCCATGTTTTACCATCCAGCTCCTCAGTTCTTCGATCAGTATTTATTCTTCTCAATCCACGTTTTCCCTTTTGTGAGACTGTTCTTTCTTTTAGTTTTCCTGGATCACACCTCCTCTAGGTCCTGTTCCTGAGGGCGTCTTAGTGGTAAAATTGTTTAGTTTTATTTAAATCTTATTTGCTCCCTGATCTTGAGAGTGAGTGTCACTGTGTTACAACTCCAGCTAGCTCAGCTAGTACACTAATTACATTTTCACAGGACTTGGCTTCTGTTGTAGCTGTTAAGCTCTATTCGATTAGTCTCCACTTGGGTAGAGTCACTCTTCTCTGTGTTCTTGCTCTTTTTCCATATTTAGGGTAGGTCTGAGTATATATTTATATGTACAGCATGACTGGTAGGAGAGACATAGTAGTTGAATAGGCAGCCATGGATAATTCTTTAATCTTGAAGACAGAAGTCCAGGGATATCATTGGATAGACTGCAATTCCAAATACTTTAGGCCTTTGTATTCTCCATCCTTCATAATTGTTTACAATGCTTATTCCTTAATTGTATTATATCATCAAACATTTCATCTGATGATTAAAAAAAAAGACCTACAGTTGCTCTTCAGCTGGCATATTCAATTCCATATCATTCCTTTCTTTAAGCTTCTAATTTCAAGCATCCCAAAGTCAGCATTTAGGATACTTTTTTATTATTCAAACTTATTTATTTACTTATTTTGTTTTTTTTATTGTGTGTGTGTAATTTTGAGGGAAAATGTGCAGATGAAAGTGTGTGCAAGTGCAGGTGTGAAAGTGTGTGTAAGTGTGTAGTTCAGAGGACAACATCAGGAGCCATTACTAGGGTTCCGTAAACATTAGGGTTGCAGAGTCTCTCACTTAGCCTGGAGCTGCCTTATCTGACTGGTGAGCTCCAGGAATCTGTTATCTCCACCATTGCAGTATTAGGACTACAGGTGTGTGGCACCGTGTCCAACTTGGCTTTTTATATGTGCATCTTGAGGCTCAAACTCAGGACCTTATGAATAAAGGACAAGGACTTTACTGACTGAGATGCGCCCCAAGCTTATGTAATTCAATGATTCCTTGTACTTTCAATGAGGGCTTTTTATTTTTTTAAGGACTACTTTGAAAACATAACCATATTGAAAACATTTGTATACAAAGTCTCTGGGGATTGTTTTGCTATGTGTTTTCTGTGTTCCCTTACTCATGACGGTTTTTGTTTGGGATTCATTAGCTCATGTTACTTATAGATTTTTACTATGAATTTATATTTCCTGTGACTTCTGTGGAATAACTGTGATTGACGAGTTTTAAATGGCTAACAGTGCTCTTAATTCAGAACAGCAAATTTTTAAGGTGTAAATCTGAAGTTTTGGTAGCATTATGTTGATATATGCACTTGAGGAATTTTTCTTTCGTTTCTGTTCACTTTTGTTCGTAAGTGTTGACTTGTGGAATTGGTGCCTCTGTTCCTCTCACAACGTCTCTTCCCTCTGCTCCCCTCCTTTTTTCTTCTCCCCTGCCACACTCTTCTTTATCTTCCCATTTCTCTTCCTTCCTGTGTTTTTCTCCTTCCCTCCTTTTCCTCTTCCCCTCTTCAACCCCTCTTCCTCCTCCCTCTATGTTAACATTTTCATTAACAGCGTAATGATCGGGATCTCAGCGATTTGTTGAGTCTTTATTTCCGCTTTGCGTTTTGCTGTCCCTCAGTCTTAAATCTCACTCTGAGAAGATTGTGGGTTATAGTAAATATTATAATAAGCCTCTACATATACAGAAGGGAGCTATCTCGCCATACTTGCTCACCTTTCTGGATTTACATCAACTCTCTGTATTTCATTTATAATGGATTTTACTTACAGTCTTGTAAGCTCAGTTTTACATTTACAAATAAATTTTTATTGTTCATAAATTAATTATTAATTTTTTCCCTGTTTCTTGAAAATATATTCTTTTCTCCTACAGTATATCTGATTATAGTTTGCCATGTCTAAAGGAGCTATGATGATCTTTTATTTTATATTACACTTTATTTTGTTATGTTTTCTTGCTATCTTTTAGAAGCCTGATCTTTTCTAATGGGAGACTGAAAGGGAGTGGATCTGAATGGGATGAAGTAGGTAAAAAACTGGGAGTAGTTGGGAGGTAGGAACTGTAATCAGGAGATATTGTAAAAATACATTTTAATATCTCATTTATTATTTAGAGGTTTTACAGATTCTAGTACTCCAATTTTTAAAACAAGACCCATAAATTTCTTGGATTTACATTTAAGAACATATAATTATCTACATTATAGTTAACTTAAATATTATTTAGAATTTCACAAATATTATTTGAAGTAATTCTCCCCTGTAATTTCATATGTATTTCATTTGCCATGTTTTCTCCCACTCAATTTTGAGCTAATTAATAGCTAATTACTTTTTTCCAAGGGACTTTTCTTAGATTTATTCAGCAATTATGCCACTTAATTAAGTATACACTGCATACAATTAATTCTTTACTAAAATATTCTAACTTAATGGAATTCTTTGAAATTTTTGTTTGTATATCTTGGCAAAGTTAATATAACTTTATTGTTAGTGTTTTCATCTTGTAACTTTTTGAATACTTCTGGTAGTCTCGTTTTTAAAAATATACAAATTAAGAGAAGACATGTACATTTTCAAGTTTACTTTTGATGTCAGTTCTGGTATTCATTTTTAGTAATGTTGCATTTCATGAAAGTGTAGTATGTAATAATGTTTTCTGAGTTTCATAGAACATTTAAGTTTTTTTCTAAAATAAAATTACTTAATGTATTCAAGTAATTTCCCCCAAGAATTCTTGGGAAAAAAATAAAGGTTGTGCTAATAGAAGTTAAAGTTTGATTTAGCTGATTTTCATTTACTTTTATAGACATTTCTCTAGCTTGAGTTACATCTATTCTTTATGTCAAATTATATGTCATTTTAGCTCTCTGTGCATATAAACTGAAGAAAATATTTGTTCTCCATTCCATCACCAAGGTGTGGTTTGCCTTGAGTTCCAGTCATAACTATGTTCATAATGGTAAGTAAGATTCTCGCATTGATATTTCATAACATAGCATGTTTAGCCACTGCTTAGCCTATAGATAAATGATAACTGAAGAAGCTCTTGTGCCTCCACTTTTCCTCTCTGTGTGTTCACACATGGCTTTGTAGGTGTGGGTGCCCATGCGTCTGCCTGCACACATGTGGGTGCCCATGCATCTGCCTGCACACACGTGGGAAGCCAGAGGGTGACATCCAGTTTCTTCTTAAATAACTTTCCACTTTATCTTTTGAGACAGGGTCACTTGCTAAAGCCATAATTCAGCTGGCCAATGAACGCCAGGGATTTTCTGTCTTTGCCTATGTGATGCTGGCATCATGGGTATATACCACTATGCCCGGCTTCTACGTGGGTGGGTACTGGGATGTGCCCTCAGGTCCCCGCGTGTGTGCCGTGAACACTTTACCAAGTAGATAGCTCTCCACTGTTTCTCTCTCTCTCTTTGTTTCCTTTATGTGACCTGGCCATTCTACATCTATTTATTATTGTTAATTTGCTGTTGCTTTTATATTATCTCACTTTTATATTTGTTCTCAAGACAGTCCTGTAGAAGTCGTCATTGAAGCTCAACTCTCGTCTGCATGGGTCAGCCCTCATTGACAGTCTTCTCATTTCTTTTCTTCCTACTGATGAGCAATGAATTGTATTTGTCCTTTGGATGAACTACGTTTTCATTTAGAGTTTTAAGGAAGGATATTGAAATGAATTATCTTCAGGGACTTTGTATTCATTATAGTATGTTCAATTTTAGCAGAATATGCCCTAAACCAAAAGAACGTCTATACAGCTTAAATAGGATTTTTCTCCTACAAATTATAGCAGGCATATTGTGGAAGGAGCATGAAGAGATAAAATCTTATGTTTTATGGATTCTCTGAAACCGTGCTCTGCAGATGTCATCTGATTTAGTTTTCAGCTGTCCCACATTAGGGGTAGAGTACTCCTTTACTAGAGGCAGGAAGTTACAACTCCAAGGGTAGGGCGATTCTACCCAAATTCTCAGCCCTGAGAGATGAAACTGGCACTGCCTACTTCACTAGTCCTGCCCAGAAGAGGAAGTGGCACGTTAGGGTAAGAATAGAGTGCTGCAAGACTGGGTGTGGCAGCTTTCACCATCAATTCTTCCACTCTGGAGGCCCAGGCAGGGGGGTCATCAACCTAGGTCCAGACTGGGCTACATGGTAAACATCTGTCTAAGAAGTCATTACAGAGCAGCAGATATCAAGTGATGTTTCAGAGGAGTGATTTATTTCATAGAGGTGTTCCCAGGGAGGCAGGAAGGAGAAAATAACCCAGGCTAAAAAGCCAGTAGGAGCAAAGGGCATGTAAGCTTTTATTCTTCACAGGAGTAAGTTTTTTCTTTATTTGATTTACCAAATAGCTTATTAATGAAGGATTATTGACTTTCCTTATACAGTTGTCCTTCTTCTGCATACAGTGTACATGCCATTTCTCTCCCTCATGTTTCCCTACCCTTTTCCCTGAATAACAAAACCAGTTTCAGCAGCAGCCAAATAGGCTACACTTCCTAGCCTGATTTTTGTGGTCACAAACATACTACCGGGTAACTTCTGGGAAAGCGTCTGTTGGAGATGGGCTGAGAGATGGCATTTGCTTTTGCTTCTTGTCTGAATGTTTTGATTCCTTCTCAAAAATCATATATGTCTTAAAGCATAGGGCAGGCTCAACAGTGGAAGCTGCATGTTAGCAACCCGAAAACTGCAGGTCCCCTAGTCACAGCACAATATCTCAAATGTATATTTTAAGATGTGTTTTATGTGAAAAATAAATTAATCTCTTGCTCATCTCCTTGCTCATCATCCAAGCTCTTTGCTGCTGGCAGCCACATTCAACTTCTGGCCAATCTTTTCCATGTTTAACATTTACTCTGAGAATCATAAGGCAGGTCACTGAGATGCTTACAAACTGAAAAAATGTTATTTGGAAAACTCACAGAAATACTGAGAGAATTCCCACTGGGGTCTGATGTCCAAGGCGGACTCAAAGGCAGTCTTATAGCAACTGGGTAACCTGGATCAAAGCCAAGAAGGAGCCTTTCAGGAAGAGAAAGCATTTGTGTGGCTGCTGATACTGCTACAGTTTAGGAGAAACTGTAGGTCTGGAGTGATGACCTTTCAGGAAGAACAAATGTTATTAAATAATGGATCTTTGTCCCACCTCCTTCTACAGTCAAGAGCAAAAGGATGAAAGGGGGATCCCATTCTTCTATTAATAACTCCTTAGTCAGACTCATGCTGACAAAGCAGAAAGCCACTGTAAAATTAGCAATTGTGCCTGCAAATTAGTCCCTGTCAAAGCTATTAAACGTGAAAAGGATTTAAAGAGAATTCTATTAATGGAGTCAAGGATGAAAAACCAGCAGTGTTACAGTGTAAATGCTAAGAAAACCGATGCTTATTTTAAGAAAGGTATTACCCTATGTTAAGAAGCTGGTTGCAGCTGTGCAAAAAGAAAATGGTAATTCAAAGCCCTTGGTCAGTGCTTTTCTTCATGGCTCCGTGGAGCAAACCTATGAGTTTGGAAGAATATGCGATGTAGCTGATGCTAATGAATGTTGCCCTTTCCACCCTCATTGGAGGAATCTCTGTTCCTATTTAGAAAGGCAAGGCAGGCAGTGGAAAGACTTGAAAGTTAAAACACAAGTGAAGTTTAAGCTGGGCCCTGTCCCTCCGCTAACTATGGGAAGGCTTCCTCAACATTTGGGACCTCTATGTTGTCATAATCCCACGTGCATCTTATGAGAGCGATGATTCAATATCCAATATTGAGGAATCATCAGAGAAAGACACTGATTCTTTCACCAATAAAGGTGGTAGCCATCATAAAAAGAGCATTCACCGGAAGGGAGCTAGACGGCCTCCCTTTAGGCTTCCTATACAGCTCAGCTGGCTTTCACAGTCTCAGTAATGTAATCCCTCTTCATCTCAAGAATAATTAAGGTGTTTGGGGCTGTGTTGGAGGATTCACTGAGTTTCAGTCACTATGTCTTAGTCTAAGCAGATATTTTGTATCTAAACTATTCATTTCTCCATTGGCTGAGAGGAGGCAAGATAGAAAAAAGTAACCAATGCATATTAGGGAAAGTGGCTACATGAAGGTGACTAGATCATTATGTCGGATCAAACAGCAATCTAAAAGACCTTTTGCTAATTGGTGGCTATCACTCATGGTAAGGGTGGTGGAGGGGCAGCGGGGAAGGGGTTATAAAACTAAGGTTATACTGGAAACACTGTACAGGGTTCTTTTCAGGTATAGTAATGAAGTCTCGAAATCCTCCTCCATCCAGCTTTGGTGATCTCAAAAGATCATGGGACGTGGCTGAGATGAAGTATGATTTAAGTTGCTTGATAACACCACCACAGAGTTTACTTTCCATTGTGTGTTTTAGCTCCCCCTCACCCCTCAGTCACAGAGACTTCCTCTCAGAGCAGTTTTATACAGTTCAATACGTGAAGTCATCTTTACTTCCTAGTTACTTCCTAGGTCTCAGAAGCAGCACAGCAAACCCATGGACTAAAACAATGGAAGCCTCTGTCCTGGCTCTGGATGCTGGAAGCTCAGTTATGTGCCTGCAGGACTAAGTGCTGTGATGGAAAGGCCTCCTTTGCATCTCCCTGCTTCTGTTGTGTCATGCCACCTGTGACGTCCCTGGATGAAGATGTGCAGCTCTAAGCTCCGCCCACCTCATCACACGGCCATCTTCTCTAGGTGTGTGTCATCTGGTTTTAGAATGCCAACTAGTGCAGTAAGGGCTCCAATTCCTCCTTCAGTGACCTAATTTCCCAATGACGTCACACTTTGTGGTTAGAAACTTAATGTGTTTTGGGGTAACAAGTAAAATTAGAATATAGTGATGATTAAGAATTTGTTCCTGGAATCCTTTAATCCCAGCACTACGACTTACAGAGGCAGGGAGATCTCTGTGAATTTGAAGCCAGCCTGGTCTACAAAGCAAGTTCAGGACAGCCAGGCCTACACAGACAAACCCTGTCCTAAAAAGGCAATTAATCAAACAAACAAAAGGAATTTGTTCCCAATCTTTTTTTTTCTTTTTATTTAGTCAGATTACATCTCAATTGTTATCCCCTCACTTGTCTCCTCCCGTTCCTCCTCACGCCTTATTTCACACTATTCCCCTCCCCTAGGTCTG
Source organism: Acomys percivali (assembly GCA_907169655.1). Classification (NCBI taxonomy): domain Eukaryota; kingdom Metazoa; phylum Chordata; class Mammalia; order Rodentia; family Muridae; genus Acomys; species Acomys percivali. The sequence goes on from OU015743.1 coordinate 155,988,506, forward strand.
TGACAGAAGGGGACCTCCTCCCCCAACACATGGCCTTAGCCTATCAAGTCTCATCTTTGTAGCCCGCTTATCCTTTCTCTGAGTGCCACCAGGCCTCCCCACCACAGGGAAGTGGTCAAATATGGGACACCAGAGTTCATGTCAGAGTCAGTCCCTGCTTTCCACACAACTGTGGAAACTGCCCTGTCCATTGACTAGATCTGAGTAGGGGTTCAATGTTTACTACATGCATTTTCCATGATTGGTGCAGTATTTTGAGCAGATACCCCTGGGTCCAGATCTGCTCATCATGATGTTCTTCTTGTAGGTTTCTAGGAGTCTCTGGATCCTTCTATTTCCACATTCTCCTATACTACTCTCACCTAGAGTCCCAATAGGAGGTCCCCACATCTATCCCAATCTCCTGGTAAGTGGAGACTTTTGTGGGACATCCTTTTTAGGCTAGTGTTAGATTATAAGTGAGTATATACCACTTGAGTCTTTCTGACTCTGAGTTAACTCACTCAGCATGATCATTTCTAGTTCCATCCATTTGCCCACAAATTTCAAGATTTCCTTGCTGTATAGTATTCCATTGTGTAAATGTACCACAGGTTTTTAATACATTCATTGAGGGACAATTATGTTGTTTTACAGGTTCTGCCTATTACGAATAAGGCTGCTATGAGCATGATTGAGCCTATGTCCTACTTGTGTGGTTGAACATTTTCTGGGTATATTCCAAGAAGTGTAATAGCTGGGTCTTGTGGTAGCCCTATTCCCAGTTTTCTGAGAAAGTGCCAGATAGATTTCCAAAGTGGTTGTACTAGTTTGCCTTCCCACCAGCAATGAAGGAGTGTTCCCTTTTCTCCACATCCTCGCTAGCATATGGTGTCACTTGAGTTTTTTATCTTAGCGTATGATGGAATCTCAGAGTTGTTTTGACTTGCATTTCTCTGATGACTAAAGACACTGAGCATTTCTTTAAGAGTTTCTCAGCCATTTGATATTCCTGTGTTGAGAATTCTCTGTTTAATTCTGAGCCTCACTTCTTAATTGGGTTGTTTGGTTTGGTGGTGTTTAATTTCATGAGTTCTTTATATATTTTGGATATTAGACCTTTATCAGATGTAAGGTTGGTGAAGATCTTTTCCCAGTATGTAGGCTGTCGCTTTGTTCTGTTGACAGTGTCTTCTGCCTTACAGAAGCTTCTCAGCCTCATGAGGTAACATGAACTAATTGTTGACCTTAAGGCCTGGGCTGTTGGAGTTCTGTTCAGGAAGTGTCCAGGCTCTTCCCCACTTTTTCTTCTAACTGATTTACTATCTCTGGTTTTATGTTGAGGTCTTTAATCCACTTGGACTTGAGTTTTGTGCATGGTGATAAATATGGTCTACTTGAATTTTTCTACATGTAGACATTCAGTTAGACCAGCACTATTTGTTGAAGATGCTATCCTTTTTCCATTGAATAGACTTGGCTTCTTTGTCAAAAATCAAGTGACCATATGTTTGTGTATTTATTTCTGGGTCTTTGATTCCATTCCATTGATCAATCATCCTACTGCTATGCCAGTATCACACTGTTTTAATTGCTGTTGCTCTATAGTACAGCTTGAGATCAGGTATGGAGATTCCTCCAAAAGATCTTTTATTGTAGAGGACTGTTTTGGCTATTCTATTTGTTTGTTTGTTTGTTTTTTCATATGAAGTTGAGAATTGATCTTCCAATGTCTTAAAAGAATTGTGTGGGTATTTTGATAGGGATTGCATTGAATCTGTATATTGCTTTTGGTAAGACAGCCATTTTTACATGTTAATTCTCCTGATCCACAAACAGTAACAACATGGTTGCTCATAAAAGTTTTCATAAGAAATAACTCTTGTCTTTCAACTGAGCCAAATACAACATCCTGGCCAAGCAACCTTAACCAAGTTACTTAAGCTATAGTTCATCATCTGAAAAATGGAATAAGTTCTTAAAAAAATAATAAAATAATGGTTAGTGCATTAATGTCAAGATGATCAGCATAGATGCTGTTTTTCTCTCCTCATACCAAGACTATGGTTTCATCAACAAGGATCTTTTGAATACTTAATATATACTAAAATCTAATGTATCATAAATACATTTAAAAAAGTTGAACATGGAGGCACATGCCTGTGATTCAAATGCTCAGGAGGAAAAGGCAGAATGTTCTCAAGTTCAGGGCTAGTCTGGTTAAGCTGTTGAGACCATGTCTCCAAAAACTAAAATCAGGAGCTAGAGATATGGTCCAGTACTAAGAATGAATGTTGCTTCTTTAGATGACTCTAGTTTGGTCCCCAGCACATACACAGTAGCTCACATCCATTTGTAACTCCAGTTAATTTTTATTTGATGCCCTTTTCTGACTTCCACAGGCACCAGACGTACAAGTAGTAAATATACATGAAAGCAAAAACTCATAGGCACAAAATAAATAAATTTTATAGATACATTTCAAAGCTCAAAGTACACACAAACATAGATACATACGCACCCATAAGCACATGAACATACATATACATGGGAGGACACACATTATACATGAAGGGAGCAAAATTTACACACTTATATAGAATATTCAATTTCATCCTGAATTTTAAGTAAAGCAATTATTTAGCACAATGCCAAAAGACCTTTAAGAGCACACAACTTCCTAGTTTACAACTGACCACCAGATTGATGAATGGAAAGAGACATAGGGCACATGCCATACAATAGACTCTGTGCTAGATGACTTAGCTGTCTTCTCAGTGTGTCTTAAGGCAACGTGAAGAAGCAGTAACATGGGATTCAGAGTGAAGGACTCTGGTCAGTTACTACCTGCCAAAGCATCTTTCCTTTCTGCTTCTACTAGAATTGTATGTGCCTTGGTTCATGAATTCAGTTATTAGAATATGGGTAGCATGGGCTGCAAGGTGAATGTGAAGACACAGTAAACCAGGCTTCCCCTTGGCAAACTAGTGACTGCACTTTAATGGTAGTTAATCAAAGACAAACCTCAGAATCTACTTATACTCAGGATGACTGCTTTTCTTCCATATGCATATGAAAATAGTTTAAGCAAAGTTATAGTGCATCAAAGACTGCTTACTGCACTCTGAATGGGTTCAGCATCACCCAGTAACACCCTTTCCTATAATCCATGGAAACCAGAGGGGATATAGAGTAAGGGACCAAGTACGGGAAGCCATTACAAGATTTCATCCCCTTGGTTGTATGCTCTAAAGGAACTAGTCTCTGCATTGGCTGGAAGTAATTTTTCACTTTCTAGACTTCCTCGTAGACAGCCAGTCTCCCCAAGGCCCTGCCTTCCTACCTGAGGACTCAGCCGCAGTGCCAGGTAGATGAGCTCTCCAGATGGTTTGTCTTCCCAGAGAAATCCTAGGAGATTTGCAGTTTGGAAGAATAGTGAGACCATGGACCTGACGTCTCTCCTCCTTTTTATGGTCTGTGTGACTTCCATAGTCTCTTGGACACCAAAATGAATCATAAAACCCTTACAGAATAATATATTTCTTCTTACTTACATTTTAGGGTAGCACATCTTAAAAAACATTTTATAGCCACTTTACTCTGAATTTTATGAATAAACTCTACTTGTTCCACTTGTTATGAAATTCAAGCTTATTCAAAGGAAAAAAAAAAAAAGATTTCTAACTGATATTGTTGTCAGTGAGGGTCCTACAGGATAAACAGTAGCTCTCAATGGAAGGGTTGCTATCCCTAGAAGGAGCCTTAGTGGTGTCTGAGGTGGCTTTGGTTGTTTGTCATTACTGGTATATGTTTGTACGTGCGAGCGAGCATGTGTGCATGTGTGCATGCGTGTGTGTGTGTGTGTGTGTGTGTGTGTGTGTGTGTGTGTGTGTGTGTAGGGGATAACTCACCATCAATATATACAAGGTAGAAGAAATAATTGCTTCAAAACACTCAAACTACAGGACATCCTCCCATAGAAAGAAAGAATTATCTTGTCCAAATATCAATTCCAGCAGAGCTGAAAAATCTTCACTCAGAGGAATAGTTTTTCCCATTAACCTTCAGCCGCCAGCATGGAAACTGTGGATACAGATGTGGATACAGTAGAATCTCTAGCAACGTGTGGGCCGGCTGCTTTTCTTACTCAAAATTGAAGTGGCACTGTCTCAAGCAAGATGGAAAGGCAAGAGAGCTGCCTTCCAGACGTGTGTCACGGCACCGCCCTTCTGTAACCGCTGGCTTTTCTCCTGCACCCCAGATCCCAAAACAATGACTCTGAGAGTTTCTTATTCATGAATAAACCCCTTGGCCATAATCTTCTCCTTGTTACCCGACCAGCTCATTTTTACCCGGTTTTCTATTGGATGTGTGCCATGTGGCTGCTGACCTCTCCTCCATTTCATGCCTCTGTCTTTTTCAGGATCCAGGGCGAATCTCCCCTCTGACTCTATCCCAGGGTGACTCTATGGCAGAGTTTGTGTCTCTCTCTGCAGGAATGCTCACCTCGTGTTCCCTGCCTGCTAATAAGCAGTTAGCTTTTTGTTGACAGGTGATGCTTCCATACAGTGCACAAGAGATTCTTTCTACACACATGCTTTGCTTGCAATATTCCACATGAACACACACACACACACACACACATACCACACACACCACACACCTACACACACACCACACACACTAGAGAAGATATGACTATTCATCAGTTGTTAAATAACAAGAACAGTGTAATCCATTCTGGGCCATGGCAATGCTGACTTTAAAATACTGTTCTCTTGTGTATTCTACTGTGTGTGACTTGAAGAACATGCTGTAATTTTAACATGGCCAGACAAAGGAGGAGGAAGGGAAGGAAAAGCCCATAAAGACTATATGGATCCACTTTTCAAAAAGACTCACGGGGCCAGGAGGTGTGTTCTCTTGTCCCTGTTTACTCATTCAGAGGAAATTAGGCAGCGGGTGTTTTCCTCTATCAGCATTCACATTGACCTTATGAACCTGTTGGTGAAGTCGCTGAGTTTGACACGTGCTCCTCTCCAGTGTGAGAGCCTCTTGTGCAGGGACAGCTTTTTGCTTCGCTCATTTCTGTGTAAAATCTGAACACTTGCCGCAGGGCCTTGTGTGTAGGTGGATAGTGAGTATATTATCAGTCAGTAAAGTTCTTCTAGATCATGTTTACTGTACCATCATGTTTTTTTTTTTTTTTCTATAAGGGTGCAGGGACCATAAATCGCTTGTTTGTTCATTGTGGATACTCATTAAATATAGTTAATTGAATAAATAAATGGCAGCAAGTACATATTTTCTGAACTAAACCAATTTTCTTCTAACTATACTTCCCTCCCTTTGAACTGAAATTGCTTGCCTCCCAAGACCTCGTAGACTTATTATGGCCAGCTATTAAAAGCACCAATGGAATGCAGATCCCAACAAGCTCTACTGTTCAACAACAGCAACACACTTAACACTACTACCCGAGATTTGCGAGGAGTCAGGGGCATGATGGGATTGAGGGTTCCGTTTTATTTACTTCTCCCAACACCTCTGTAACTGAACATATTTCCATCTTTTCTTTCTGGGCTTTTACATCCTTTGATTGTAAGCATTAATGGCATTGGGAGTCTTGATGAAAGCCTTTCTACTGGGTGGTTTCTACAGAACTAAAAACGGGCTCAGTGGTCATGTTCACTGCAGCTCTGGACATTGCTGAAAATGAGAGCGGAAGTGGACACAGCGGCAGTGGGATGGAAGGTGCGAGCCCCGGGCAGGCGTCAGAGAATAAGGATCCGACTTGAGGATAGTGCACAGATTATTATTTTGTTTTTGTGGCAGCTTCCAACTTGATTATGAATATTAGAGATAAAATGTAAATGGAAAGGCTCTCAGCTGCCCCTGCATCTGAGTCTGACCTGTTTGTGCCGACTTCACACAGTCTTCTGAATTCATTCTTCTTGGGCTGCCTTTCTGCTGCGTGGGCTGTCTTTCTCCTTGAGTAGTTCTGTGGCTGTAGGTTTTGAGATCTGTGTTCGCACTTACCCACCAGCTTATTAAACATGTTCCGCCCACCAGACTGAAATCTGAGGATAATGCAGGACATTTTCCAGAAGGTTTTAGGGTCCTCTCTGCATCTATTACTTTTAGCATGACCAAAATGAGGCTTGTGGGATTAACCGGTGGGTACATACAAGCTCTGGTTTAGAAAATCCAAATGCAGCAAGAAACCCCTGCGCAGAACCCACAGGAACTGGAGAAACGACTCCTGGGAGCTGCCTGGAAGCAGATGAAATCCCCACACAAATCAGTGACCCCAAGACTCACTAATTCTTGTCCCAGACAGAAGGGAATGGAGAGGGAATTCATTTCAAAGCCAGTAGACACCTAAGTCCTTCCACAGTTTCCAGGAAGGAAGGGGCTTCCAGGAGAGGAGCTGTGGCCAGTCTTCTGAGTCACAAAAAGGCAAGAGCAGAGAAATGTGCAATATTTCCATTTTGTCTGGGCATTGTGGTACGCTGGGTACTTGCTGGATGCTTCCTCTTTCATTTCTTTTGGCAGCCTAATAAAGTATTATTTTCTTCAGTTTTGCCAATGATAAAGACTAAGGCCAAACAGTTTAACTAAATCGTTTTACGTTGATACTGATCAATAATTGATACTGATCAATTATTATTATTATATTTTTTGGCTTCCAAATAGTAAATTTTTCTACCAAATGTTTTTTAAAATTTGTTTAAAGCTTTTTAAAGTAATGTGTTTTCTTTGAGGTTTTTAGTAACCTGTCTGGCCTTGTATTTTTATTTCACATTTTTGTTACCTTCTTAAACATTATTCACACAGTTGTATTTTAAGTGAAGATGTGTAAAATATCTACACTAAAAATGTTACTTTCCACAAATAGATGGTAATAACAACAATAAATAAATGAAAAGATTGTTGTGATAATTCTTATTATAGAGCTTAGGGGCTCTGTGCCTAAGGCACAATTTCTCTGTTAAAATTTGAATTAAGCAAGTGTTTGAGAGCTGCTAATGATATGGAACACCATTCCCTGTAGAGTAATTGAAAGAATTCAAAGATGGAAAAAAATAATTCATATGGTGTACAGCATAGCTTCGTGGCATTTCATTAGGACCTCTAGTCTCTCATCCACATGTGAGGAAACCTTGCTCATGAAAGTCGTGGCAATACAATCTCCACTATATAGAACATCTTTATCTTGTTACCATGCTTCCTCGGTTGAGGAGAAGGATGCAGGAAGTCAGTGGATTTGGAGTGTTGTAGAAACCTCCTACCTGACCTGGCTTTCCTACCGCAAGGTTTCCATGTGATGTGCTGTAACTGGAGGTTATGACTGTTTTCTCCTGGGAAACATGAAGTGGTTTCTTGCAGTGGGAAATTAATTCTCCATTGCTAAGCCTACGATTTAATACCTTGAAAAATGTTAATATGCCCCATAACTGATATTACATTTAAGCCAAAATAAATCAAGTCGAGTCACCCATCTTTTCCCTTGTGTGTTTTCACACTGTCCTGCTTTCTGCTATTGATAACATGTTTTCCATGTTTAGAGAACCTGCCCTTGTTTCCATGGCATACCTGAGTGTGTAACGATGGTAAATACAGAGATGCCAGGCTAGGAAGGTGAGGGTAAGAGGAACACAGTGAATGAACACAGATAACAGGGATGTCTCATCTTTTGATATGGTGGCCCGTTACTGTCTACAAAGTTAATGCTTGAAAACTTCAGAATCAACTTAGCAAAAATCTTTTACGGCATTTAAGTAAGCTAGCTTGGCTATGTGCAGCCTGTGGGTCGTGGGTTGGACATGCTAGGGGATGCCTACTGAGATCAGTACATGAAAATCTCCAAAGAAACTTAGTTGGGAGTATTTCAATGGAGCACTGGGGATATGTGTGGCCTGTGGAGTAAATAGGAGTTAAGTAATCAGAGATAACAAAGCTACTTTTGGCTGAGATCAAGCATGCAGTGGTGGACGTAGAACAGTATTTGGCATTTCTGAGCTTATTTTAAATTACGGGAGGCGAAAAGTTAGAGAAGGAAATACCTTAAGATTTAGAAAAGATGGGAGAGTAGAGAATTAAGAAAATTGAGTGGCAGCCAGGCAAACGTGTCATATACCTTTAATTTCAGCAGCTGGGAGACAGAGGCAGGTGGATCGCTGTGAGTTTGAGGACAGCCTGGTCTACAGAGTGAGTTCTGGTAAAATGATGACTCTCCATGAATAGAATGGAACTGGTAGGCTGATTTTGTGTCACACATTCAGCCGGGAGTAGCTAGCCGGGAAGTTGAGATCTCCCTAATTGTTGATATCTAATCTTGATACAGCGAAAGTCAGAACGTTAATTCTATGTGGAGTCACAAAAGAAGGTTTTTAAAAAGCACATCTGCCTGTGTCTATGCTTGAGTTGGCATCATTGGAAAAATGTGTGTCTGCTCTCTCAGTTTAGTCACAGATTAATTTCCATATGGAAGAGAAAAATCCACCCCACCCCCTGCCCTCTATCTCTGTCTCTTGTCCCCACCTCCTCACTGTGTAGCCTGGGTTGGCTCAAAGTTACAGGCCCCAAGGGCTGAGACAGGAAGCCCGTTTCTTAAATATATAATGTCTGAACTCCTGCCACACGCTGCTACCCTTGTCCTTCAGGGTTCCTCAGGACTCAGATCCCTTTCCATGAGAGTATAATGAATGCTTATTCCCAAACCAAATTCCTAAGTGCTTCAACCATTTTTATTATAGCTTATTTTTTTTTTAGGACAGTTTATTTTCAAAGCGACTTTTATTGGATATAGCAACTTCCATGTAACCATAATGTTCACATGAATAAGAGAGAAATACCATCCCTGATGTGCTTTGGTCAGAGAGAGTTATTGCAGTCTTTATTTCAGACACAGCGTATCATTAAGTCTAGCCAATTTGCTGATTGGGAATCACTGAGCACCAGTTTTATATATGGGCAATCTCCTGAGACTTGAAAATATTCAACCTTATTTAATATTCATAATAACAAACCAGAGTAGAAACTATTAATATTCCATTTCACAGATAAACAATTGGAAGTTGAGATGAGATAATTACTTTTAAGACACCAGCAAGTGTCTTAGCTTGGATCTGAACTTAGGCTTGCTTGAGAGATTAAGCTTCCTTGAGATCCATTACAACCTTAGTATGTGTGCTGGGCTCCTGTTCATTTTCTACCCAGCCTGTGTATTCTAGGCAGAGTCTTTGATCCAGGATCGGAACATCCAGTATGACATACAAGGTACTCTTACCAGAGGAGCTGGATCTCTACAGTGAAGAAACTGACCGCTTCCATTTAATAGAAGAGGCGATTAGGGAGCAGATTAACAACAGATGTTACTTAAGAGTCTGACGTGAAGCAGACCCATCACCTCTCCATAGTGGGACAACAGTGAAACACAGAAGTTTATGAAAACACAGACTCACAGCTATGAGCTTCTAGGTCAAATCACCCTACACTCTTCCACCCGCTTTCCCATCAGGCAAAATTGCCACAATTATAATACTTGTCTAGGAAAGCAAACGTATCCTCTTCCAAAGGCTCTGGGGAAAGACAAGTTCTTCGGGGGATGTCACAAAGTCTAAGACAAGGAGGCCCCTTACCCTCGATACAAACCAGAGTATTTTAAAATTCCTGCGCCCACTGAAAGGTGACCTTGTGCTGGATACACACTAACGATGTAAATGGAGCAATGCCGTTCTTTACACCAAGAGGTCCTGCATAGATCAGGCTGTCCTCAACATGCTTTTAGTCAACTCTCCCACCTAGAATTTCCTCTTCCACCATTTATATAACTCACTTATCAGCAAATATCTGGCGCTATGCTCACAAAAGCTTCTTCTGCACTGCTTTTGACAGGTGACCGAAGCCAAGAATTCTTGATGTGTTTAAGACAGTCACCCTACTGGTAGGGTGATATCTTAGAGGTAAACTTGACTCTGTCTCTCAAGGATTATAGAGTATAATCATTTATTCTATTCTACTGTCTACCAAGGACCCATCTATTAAGATTACAGGGTTTGTGTAGTCTACAGAGTATGCCGGAAAGAAACAGAATGCTCTCTCTTCCCCTCTTCCCCAGAGCTGAAAGCCTCTGCCCCCACTCATGACTCCCAAGACCTTCTTCTCCTTTCCTATTGGATGGAGGTTACCTGTTTCCACCCAGGACCAGTTAATGGGAAAGACAACATCAGGAAAGACTTACAGAGCCTCTCGTTAAATGTCATTGATCTGTTTAGAAGAAAGTTGCCTCATTAACACTTTCCAGCTCACCCATGCTCAAGTAAAAGTAAACTCTAAATCCCCAGTATGAGTATTACAATGGTCATTTCAAAAGAGATAGCTGCAGAGCTGGGCAAAAATCACAGCTTTGCTATTGCTTTGAGCTGTGCAGCACTATCTCACCAACACCTCAGTAGCTTGCCTCGTTATTGAAATAATGTGGGGTATCTTCAGACCAGGTCAACCTGTTTACTCCTGGAATGCTCAAGAAAATTTTCTGATAATAAGATGACTGGAAACTATTGCAGTATGGCCACAAAGGACCATGGTTGTCTCTTAGCAAGATTATGTGACTCGGAGCTGAGCAATGCTTCCACGCACTCAAGCCCATGCTGGAGGATGTCTTGATGCTGAGACACAGGACTGGAAGTGTCTCCTGTCAATTAGACAATCGGATCAGAGAAGATCTAGCTAAATGTGCGGCAGTGAGGAAGTGGCAGGGTTTTATGTCTTATTAATTGAACATTGCTATTTAAACTCTTGAAGACGCCAGATGGCTTTGGCATGCAGTCAGGCCATAAAAGAAATGGACTCAAGAAGCAAAAAAGAAATACTCAGAGCTAGGCCATTTCCTGCTCTTCCTTAGAATCACATACTGTATCTGGTTCTAAGATTTCAAATCTCCCTGGATGCTTAGCACTTCAGTGCTGTTGCTGCTCTCATTTAAGGTCTGGGCTTCAGGATGTGGTGACAGGAAGAAATGCCAACCAATGCAGCTGTTTCTCCTAGCACTCTCTCTCCTCCCTCCCCTCCCCTGAGCTCTCCTGTTCCCATCCCCATCCTGTTCCCTACCTGGTCCCTCTCTCCAGGACAATTGCTTAACTGCGTTCATAGCAGCTTTATTCATAATAGCCAAAAACTGGAAACAACCCAGATGTCCCTCAATTGAAGAATGGATAAACAAAATGTGGTACATTTACACAATGGTGTATTACTCAGCTATTAAAAAAGCAATGACATCATGAAATCTGCAGGCAAATGGATACAACTAGAAAAGGTCATCCTGAGTGAGGTCACTCAATCCCAGAAAGAAAGACTTAGTAGATGCTCACTTATTAGTGGATATTCGCCATAAAGTACAGGATAAACATGCTCTAGTTCGCAGACCCAAAGAAGCTAAGTAACAAGGAGGGACCAAAAGGTAGAAAGCTTGAATCCAACCTTTATTTTAAATTATTCAATTAATGTGTCACTGCTCAAAATTTCAACCAACAAACAAAAATTTACTTGATTCCCTTTTGTCCCCTTTATTAAACAATCATCCTGAAAAGAAAACCTCTACACTAACCGAGGAAGAGGCTATGTTTATGGGGAAGAAGGAGATGGGAGAGATGAGCATAAAAGTCTTTCTAGCTTCATTTCATTGAGAATCCAAACAGCCTTCTGAGATGAGTTCTACTTCATCACATAAAATGAGCAGAAGGGAAGACGCTGACAGCCTTTCACAAGTGTCACCAAGATCCATGCTCCTGACCTCCTCTCCTCCAGAAGATGTCAGGCCAGGGCAACCCTGGTGACATGTTTCCTAAAGAACACTGACTAGGATTGCTGCGAAGAGCTGGTCAGAGAACCCAGCGCAGGCCAGATGAGCCACAGAGGGGACTGCTCAGGGTGATGGAGGGAGAAGAGGGACCAGCCTGCACTTCATGTCCCTGCTCACATCACATGTGCCTCTAAGCGTTCCACAGGTGCTGTCACATCACACACACACACACACACACACACACACACACACACACACACACACACACACACA
>OU015743.1:156000573-156076358 GCA_907169655.1 Acomys percivali
ACACACACACACACACACACACACACACACACACACACACACACACAGACCACACTATTCAGGCAGTTTGAAAGAGTCACTGTCCCCATTTTATTGACAAGGAACCTGGGGCTGAGAGATCTTCAGTGACAAGATGTGTGGCGTGGATGCTATAACGGAAAGAGCTCCTGTCTCTTCTCAAAGTCCCTGCAGTGCTTTTACTCCGCTTCCTGTGACTGACAGCATGCTCAGTCCCTAGCATCTTCTCCTGCTTCTCTCTCAGTGACACACAGTGGTGTCTGGTGACTGTCTCGGCCAGCCATACCTTGGGCTCATGGTCATAGGCTCTGATAACTAATGTTTAACGCACACCTTGGCTCCACCACCACTATTACTGTCCCTGCAGGTTGTTGACACTCAGGGGAGATATGTGGGTGGCCCCACTAATAGGGGATAAGAGTGATATGCTATTACTAATTTAACGCATAACTGAGTACTAACAGTATGCATATTGTGCTCACATGACTGGTATCCCCTCTCATTAGGTTGATCACCTTGAACGTTTCTTGTGACCATCAGCTTCCGTATTCTTTCATCAAAATGGGGCTGGGAATGTGTTCCTCCCTCGTTCATTGGGAGGAGTATGTGAGACAAGGGAGGAGCCTACAGTGCACCCTGTCAGGTTACCAGTATTCACTGGGTGTGGAAGCTCTCACTTAGAGTGCTTGTTTGAAATTAAAAGGTCACCATATTTATTTTAGAGTTGACAAATGAGGTTTTAATCCTAGGGAGAAAATTACGCAGTCCTATGAGAACAGCCAGTCACTTTCCCCCTGGGATGTTAAGGTCCTTTCTACCAAAATATTCTTTGCATTGCAATTTTTCATGTCTTACAAGATTCAATACAATAGATTTAATGATTAATTTATTGTGTTCCTCAGTAAAAGCCCAGAATTGACTTCTTAAAATGGGATCCCTGCATTTTAGCCAAAGGAAACTAATTGGTAGCAATCATTTAGAGGAGAAACACACATACACACACACCATAGTGAAGAAAAGCACTTTGTCCTAATTCAGGAAGGCCACAGTGGAGTGATGGGCTTTCCACATTCGTCCTTTCTGACTGGCTGAGCTTGAATTCGAGAGAGCTGGGCAGTGGCTCTCTGTGTGCTGATGTCCCTTTCGACCCTCACTTCTTGCCCACTGTAAGGGTATCGGATCCCCTCCCACCACACATACACACACACACACACACACACACACACACACACTTCTGTTACTATTAGGTGCAGTTCCACTATTCCTTGGGTTACTCTTTGATTATTTTTGCACTACTGACTATAATCAATGAGCACTCTGGCCATTCATTTCCTCACAGAAACTGCAGAGCTGAATCCATGCCCTACCCAGATTTTTATGATCCATTTTTAGCACTGCAGGCTTTATATTGTTTCATTTCTGAACCTTCATTTTTTTCTATAAGTATTTCTCTTTGCTTCCCTTTTCACAATGGATTATAAAATTGACTTTCTAATGGGATACCATATAATTTTAACATGGTCTGTTAGAATAACTTTCTTTCTTTCTTTCTTTTTTTTTTTTTTTTTTTTTTTGGTTTTTTGAGACAGGGTTTCTCTGTGTAGCCTTGGCTGTCCTGGACCAGCTTTGTAGACCAGGCTGGCCTCGAACTCATAGCGATCCACCTGCCTCTGCCTCCTGAGTGCTGGGATTATAGGTGTGCACCACCACGCCCGGCTTTAGAATAACTTTCTTAAAGAAAGGGATTTATAAACCTATAAATACAACATAGCTTTTTTTTAAAGGTACATGCCCCATCCTCCATGTCACAAACTAACTGGAGTGAGCAACTTTGCTTTTATTTCTATAGAGTACAAAATGCCTTCTTTCATAGCTCCCACTCCTGTGCTTGGCTCTTGGTGGTTGATCTTTTGATAGTGCCTTGCTGAGGAAGTGTGAGGAGGAGCTGGTGAGCTTCCACCTGGAGGCCTTCTGGCAGGTGACTTAGGAAGGAGTCCTGGGGAGGCTCATGTGGCCACATGGTGTCAGTCTTGCTGCGCTGGTAGAAGAACCCTGGCACCCTCCTTGCTAGCAGGATGTGCTCCCCTGCTTCCTTCACACATCCCTCAGGTGAACCAGGGTGCAATAGCCCTCACAGGAGGACTTCCTTACCCTAGAGAAAAGGCAGGAGAGCTCTATTATATGCATACTTCCCAGGCTTCTCTTTCCCTCCATCCCCCCCCTGCCCCTGCCGATTTCTTTTTGTTCAAGGCAATGGGAGTAATTATACTTTTAGAGGATGATTTTATTTCCCTAGAGTGCTCGTGGTATGATCCAGGATCCTCTCAGAAGCCCCCAAGAGAGTGAAGGCTTCTCAGTAACCCTGGACTCTTGCTGGGTTTTACTGAATGTTTTCCCCAGACTACTGCACCCTTAGAAGTTGTGTAACACCAATGAATTTTAAAACATTATCTAGTCCTACGAAATCTACTTCTGAATAATTCTATGATAGTTAAATTTGGTTGGATTTATAGTTCATAATTCGTAATTGATGCTCAATATAGAAGAGCAATTATTGATCACATGTGAAGAACTAATTGCTGCCTAACTTAAGTATAAAACAAGGCTTTAGATCTTTTTCCAGTGCCTTATAAGGCAATGCAGAATTATGTGTAGAGGTGAAGGAGGGGTTGGAAAGGGTGATAGATACAGAGCCGGCCTGTGAATACAGTGCTCAGACGAGGTGTGCAAGAATCAATATATTGGAAGTGCTTCCGACGCGTCATGTGACACCGCTGCTGGACTGATCCTAGCGCCTCCACTCAACCTGGCAGCTCTACTACTTTGTTCTGGTGGCAGCGCAGCATTTGTGAGATACTCACGATGGGCAGCACAGCACTGAGGACAGATCAATCTCTTCCTCTGAAACAACTCACCATCCCTGTGCTCCATGATCACTTGCACCGGTACCGTCAGACTCCCAGGGGTAGAGGCAGACCGCTCACAGGAACATGCAGTCAAGGGCAGGGTTAAAAGATCAGCTCCTGATCTCACTGGTTTAATGAATAAGAATAGCCTTTGTAAAGATAGGAGATGATGACACTTTCATTTTAATGCTTCTTACTGGAGATTAGATAGGAGAGTGCAACAGTAGCACTAGAGGCAAAGGAAGTATGAAGTTTCCATATGCTTAGACTTCCAACAGGACACAGGATGATCCCCAAGGCTTTCAACATGCGTGGGAACTACAGTCAGGGAAGGCACAGCTTCCATTTTGAATATGCTGCCTTTGATATTGTTTGGTGGGCTGGTGCATGTTCCTGAGCAGTTGCATAGACGGTGCATTGCTTCGGAGGAACTCTGCTTGGAGACCTGGAGTCACATCTATTACTTTATTGCACTCAGATAGACACCTTCTCTTTGGAGATCACTGTCTGACTCCCCTCCCTGAACACAAAGGTGCCACTGGTAGGTCCTCTAGGTAGAAAACTGCCCTACTTGGTTCATTAACTCCTGCTGGAGGTCTTTACATGACTGCCTAAGTATCCAGTGAATGTGGGATGTGCCTGGCAGTGACATTCTCCTCTGTGTGCCCTGGTTCCCTGACCTACAAATGGAGGGTGCTGAGATTTTGTAGACTGTAGACTAACCTATGGCATAATGTGGTAAATCGTAGATTATGATTGCAAATCCATCATCTATTTCATAAGTAGGTACCGAAGGCTAAGGAATTCTTTCCATACCTGTGAGGCTCAGAGCCACCACATCAGGCTGGCTTATTACTTGTAAACCAATGGGTCATTGCTCAGAGTGGTCCTAGGTTCAAGTCCAAGCACCCATGGCAGCTCACAACCATAGGACATAAGCCTTCACACAGCCAACTGTGATAGGTAGGCAACAGTCACATTGACTCACAGAACTCTTCATCATTAATATGAATCACTGTAGCACAGACTCAGACTATCACGGGATGAAAATCCCTGACCTTTAAATAGAAAGACTTCATGGCCCACAAAGGCAGACAGATTAAAGCTTTGCAACCCTGTGCTAGCCCATCCTTAGACAATAGTTCTTACCATAAAGGAGAGACTTAATACCCTATGAGCATATACAGAGGGAGGTAATCCCCCTCAGGAACAGTCATAGGGGAGGCGAATAAGAGGAAAATGGGAGGGAGGGAAGAATGGGAGGATACAAGGGATGGGATAACCATTGAGATGTAACAAGAATAAATTAATAAAAAATTAAAAAAAAAAGAAACACTGTCCTGGGTGTTTTATTGCATTTTATTTTTTCATCACAGCAATAATCCATTGCTGGAGACACTATTTGTAATCATTTTACATTGAGGAGATAAGTGCTCAAAAGTAAAGCAATTTCCCTCAGGCTCATACAGTCGGCTCACTTTGGATTTCCCTGTGGTGTTTATCATATTTATATGTCCCCAGTGTGTCCTTATGTCTTTATTCATAGTGAAATATATATTTGGAATCGATGTCATCACTCTTGCCTAGATCTCTTAAGATCTGGCCCAAAACTGCTTCAAATGGGCTGAGTTTTCCTATTCAATGACCCTACAGCACACTCTTTATCTCCTTTATTTTAAAAGTGTTGCTGGAGAGATGGTCCAACAACAACAACAACAAAAGAGTTCTACTTGCTCTTCCCAAGGTCTAGAATTTGATTCACAGAACCCACATTGCAGTTCAGAATCATCTGGAACTTCAGTACCAGAAGATTAAGTACCCCTCCACAGGCATCAGGATAGCACATGGTGCATAGACATATATGCAGGCAAGACACACATAACCATAAAATTACAAAAAAGTAAAGACAAATGTTATGTGTGTAAATCATCTCCCTAGTAACTTCCCATGTCCATAAAAGTGATGCTATCTTCATTTGTGTTGCCATGCCAGTGCACACACAGTGCTCATATTATGAGAAGTACATGTTTGTTAAACCCTGGCAGTTGAGGCTTGAAATCTTTTTTGCACTTAAGAGAACTGAACTGAAGCCAGTTTTCTGTAACTTCAAAGTCCCAAATGGTTTCCATTATACCACACCGCATCCCATTTCGGTCATAAAAGTTCTATTATGTTTTGGCCCAAATAACCAATGTACCCCATTTTTGCTCCCAGTAGTAGTTTATAATTCTGTGGTGAATTACAGGGAACAAATTTAGGAAGAGAACAGGCACCTACACTCAGAGTTCTATGATAGCATGGGTTGCATTAGGCATCTAAATATAAATCCTACCGTACAGGGGTAAGAACAAAGCATGCTCCAAGTAAACAGACACTACTTCATCTTCTACAATACAGAGAATGGGTTGTTATGGTCAAAACACTTTTGTTTTCATAAAGCCTTGAGTTAAAGATTAGATTCCAGCGTTTTTCTTGATGAATGCCTTGACTGACTAGATCAATCGAAAGCTAAGATTCTGATGGGGAGCCACCGTGGCACACATGGACTAAGGCTCTTCTCCCTCACCTTCTGGAGTGGCACCGAGGACTCAAACAGACTCCCTTTCTTCTCCTAAGCTGTAGCAGAGGGGGGGGGGAGGGGCATTTGGCTTGTCTGTAGTTTGCAAATTTGAAATTTTAATTCCGTGAGTTTAGATTCAGTATTTTATTGTTTGTATTCATATGTATTACTCTTCTTTCCCATGATGCTTTAAGGCAAGCTCTTCCTCTAACCCTGAGGATTATTCTTCATAACTGGCTTGTCATATTTCCTGTGACTCACTCACATTCACACAGCCTATGTATCATTACAGTGGGTTCTCAGCTTGTCTTTCTGTCCATGACTTTGCTTACTCATGTGAGTTCCTTGTTTTGATATCACCCATGAGCCCTAGGAAAAAATCAGAAAGGCAACATTCTTTACCATCTATCCTGATTGCTTCTATGTCCATGGCTTCTTTCATGACTCTTGTCTAGATGTTGAGGTGCACCCTGAAATTCTTGCTGTTTATTATTCTGTGACTCTGAACACTCTTGCTGTCAGAAAATTTCTTTCCACATCCTTGGCAATTCCCACTCATTTTTAAAGACCAGCCTTAAGAACTCCCTTTTCTGGAAATCCTTTCTTCCTCTTTGGAGCATGTCTTTAATCCCAGAACTTGGGAGATGGAGGCAGACAGATCTCTCTGAGTTTAAGGTCAGCCTAGTCTACAGAGTGAAGCCAGGGTAGCCAGGGCTATTACATAGAGAAACCCGAAAAGCCAAAAGCCAAAAGCCAAAAACCAAAAGCAAAAAAAAAAAAAAAAAAAAAAAAAAAAGACTGTGTGTGGCCATCCTACTGTTGACGTTGGCTAAGGGGTAATTATTCTCCTGTGTTTAAGTAAAAAGAGAATTCTGGAAATGATGCATGGGGATCCTATTATTGGAGCAACAGAGGAATTCAAATGAGTGCCTTCCACCTTTCAGTTCTATTTCTTAGGTGCCAAACTTTGGACTCTAGCTCTCTTAGAAACATGCAACACATCCCACAGCACATTAAAGGATGTGGCTTCTGAGTCTCTTCCTTCTAAGAAGGTAGGTCTTCTTATGCAGGGCTGGAGCAGCCCATTTGCCCTAACTTTAGCTCTTGCACAATGCAGCAAAGCAGGCCTGTTGACACAGAGTGTGGGCTTTGGAGGCAGTCGGCTGAAGTGCTGATCTCATCTGTATTATTTAACAGGGTGAGACTTCTGGCAAACTCCATGAGCTACCCACGCCCAAGTTTCCCCACGCCAAGGAGTTTAGCGAATCTAGAAAGTATGTCTCTTTCAAGGCACAGAGTACCTCCCTGTTAGTTATTCCTCAGGGAGGCATCAAAGTCATCCAAAACATCATAAGCTATTGACAGTATTTTGTTTATCTACCATAACTAGATTCTAAGACCCCATTGCTAAAAAAAAATAACATTCTTTTTGGATGCAGGGCAGTGAGAAGCCAACCTTGAACTGACCAGGAAACTCTCTCATTGATGGATAGCTTACAATGTGTCAGAAGGTACAATAAAAGGGGGAGAAGAGACATCAGTGGTCTTCCTCAGCCCTGGGCACTCCGTGCTACCACATTGACAATGCTGTCAAGTTGTACCCACTGATACAAAAGTGACATGACAGGGAGATATTCAACTGGTTTCTAATTGGATATGAAGCTGGTTCCACAGGAGGGATTTCCTGCCTAGTTCTGTAGACCTGGCCCAAAGCCTATCACTGGGGAGATTACCATCCTCAGACGTGGTCAGGGATGCTTCTTTATGCAGTGTGAAGTGGTTAATGTATAGCTTCATAACGATTGGAAATGCAGAGTGGAAAACTGCATGCTTAGCTGTGTATGGGCCACCTATATCAACCTCCCACCACCCAAAGCAAAGGGAACATTGCAGAAGAGGAAGCAGAAATAATGTAAAAATCAGCCATGGGGAGTAGAGCTGGCAAATGCAGACTTCTGAGTAAGACGTGGCTGGTTCGCACATCAGCTCCCAGCAGCCAGGGCGATCAGCAGAAGACCTGAAAAAAAAAATGTAAAACCAGTTAGAATTCCTCAGGGACAAGGGATGCATCCCAGAGGCCTATCTCTGGCTGGAAGAACCATTTGCTACTGTGGGAGGCAGAGTTAGTTTCTTTGCAGATAAGGCTACTAGTAGATTGCTTAGACTCAGAGTATTAACACGTACACTGCACATAAAGGCAGCACTAGTTGGACACAGTGGTTTATAGATAACAATAAGAAGACATGAAGTTGTGAGAGAGATGAGGTGAGAGGCAATAACAGAAATCAGAGCGAGATAGTAGAGAATAGTTATTATCTATATGTACTGTATGCATGTATGTATAAACATTTCAATGGATACAGATGTTATTTAAAAACCAAGACAGCTTTTAAAACAATAAAAAACATGTGCCTGTAAATTGGCTTTGACTCAATTCTAATATGATCATTCAATATATATATATATATATATATATATATATATATATATATATATACTATTCATCTCCTCTAATTCCTCCTGTGTCCCTCCAAACACATCTTGTCTTCTTCATAACTTAATGTCCTTCTCAAAACAAACAAACAAAAGCTCACTGAGTTCAGGTAGTACTGCCTTTATGTATACAGTTGTGGCCATCAATTAGACCACGGGTAACATCCAGTGCCCTTACTCTTAGAGTGAATTGTTCTCCCTCGCTTAGCAGAGAGCAAACAAAGAAACACTTCTACGTTCATGCTGGAACTTTGGCTGGCTCTCTCTTGGACAGTATTTGTGCATGTAACCACAGCCACAGTTAGCTCAGGGTGAAGTGTCCAAAAGGCAGCATTTCGTGGCGCTCACCCCATTCTACAGCCATCACATTCTTCTTGTATCCTCTTCCATGTTGTTTCCGGAGTCTGTGGAGGGCAGAGAGTTTGACAAAGCTGCCCCGTTCAGTGCAGAACACTCACAGTGATTTATTCTTGGGAACATGACTACTTAGGAGTCCACATAGACTGGTGCCTATTGTAAAAAAGAAAGTACTCTGTCCAAGGTTGAGTGCAACCCAGGCCTCTGGGCATAAGCATAAATAATTAGAAGGCAATATGTCCTGCTAGCAAAATAACAACAGTGGTTTGAGTAGGAACGGCCCCCATGGACTCGTGTGTTTAAGTGGTTTGCCATAGGGAGTGGCACGATTAGGAGGTGTGGCCCTGTTGTAGTAGGTGTGGCCTCATTGGAAGACGGGTGACTCTGAAGGCTGGCTTTAAGGTCATATATGCTCAAGCTATGCCCAGTGTAGCTCACAATCTCCTTCTGCTACTTGAGAATCAGGATGTCGAACTCTCAGCTCCTACAGCACACTGCCATGCTTCCCGCCATGACAAAAACAGACTTTAAGTCTCTGACACTGTAAGCCAGCCCCAGTTAAACATTTTCACTTATGAGTTGCTGTGTTCACGGTGTCTCTTCACAGCAATAAAACCCTAACTAAGACACCAAGCTTCAAACTAGGGCCTGTGACCTCCTTAACCGTCATGAGCTTTGGACAATGTTTTCAGTTTCACATACAAGATCCTTTCTGTGGAGCAGGCTTCAGTTCCAATCAGAAGGAATCACATAACAGCCCTGCCACCATTGTACCATGGGCACATATTGTCTGACTGAGCAGTATTGTAGCATGCAGGGTCCAGTGCTGGATAAGACCACTAATGTCTTTTCTCCACGACAACAACTCCTGGCACCATGAAAGAAGCCAACTGGGAGGAAGTTTATGGTCAGTTCAAGGTTGATTTCTCATGGTCATGGATCCAAAGTGAGTGGTGTCTTCAAAAACAGTGTCTTACCAAGGACAACGGCACTAGCACATGTGTTCACATCTGTTCATATTCCTCTCAGGCATATGATTTTATCACCATATTTATGTTAGTCAGCTAAACACTAGAAAAATAATTAAAGCCTGGATGACCTGTTGGAAGGCACCATGTAGGCTGGTTTGAGTTAAGGCGACAAGAGAGTGTTGCTAAAACCCATGGTAGATGTAAGAAGGCTGAGAGTCAACAGCTCTGCTTTCTCTTACTCTTGGTGCTGCTGAACTGATGACCTTTTCCTGAGGCTATCTACGGATCATCCCGACTATTTCATTTGTGTCTTTTCATTTACATAACATGCTAGTCTCTGGGTAAAGAGCTAAATCAATGCAGATTTTGTAAGTGGGCAGGAGAGTATGATAAGAAACTATAGGAGCCTTGACTCCCAACTTCTATACTTTCTGCATATAGATTCTGCATATTTTAACTTATTTTCATGTGGCTGCTCATTGTGTCAAATTATAAACAAGCAAGGCTCACATCCTGTGTATCTCTACAATTTCACTTATTTTGGTAGATATTTAGCAAAATCCATCAATTTCAATGTAATTATTTTTAAAAGGCCAGTTGATCTAGTTAATTCACTCAAATTTTAATTTTGAGAATTAAAACCAAACATATTTACTTTATTTACAACTGTATCCAAGTGTACTAAAATTTCCAAGTAGAAGATCCTCCGAGGTCTGTTGTCCATGACGTATCCTCTGAGCCAAGCAACCACCATCTTTGGTACCACAACTGGGACCACACGCAAACGATTATCCAGGTTGGGTTTGCTGACCGTTAACATCAGCACATGGAAGAATGGGTGGGAACATAATGGGACCCTCTGTCGCACGTCCAGTCACTCCATACCACTAATTGCATTAAATTTTGCCCAAATTTCTTATGGCTTCAGAGAGAGGCTATAGTACTTAGGCTGGCAAAGACTAGAGGAGGGTGTGCTCCATCTGGGTTGCTATGGGAAAGCTTTCATACATGGTACAGACTTTCTAGTGTGGTATTTTGAAGGGCAGCACCTGCACTACTGTGTATAGACTCTCACCTATTCTCTGTAAGTAATCCCGGAGTGACCTTTAGTAGAATCATACCTCAGTTTGTTGGTGGGACTTCAGGAGGAGAGGTAGACATTGTTTACATCTCTCTGTGGGAAAGAACTTTATCACCTGGCTGTCTTGATTAAGGCATGAATCAGTTAAGATTATTTGGAGCTAAGAGGCAATGGAGTGTGGTGGGTCTCAGTTTACTGAGTGCGAAAGTCAGATCTGTGTAGGGGGCTGAAATTTACTGCATGTATTGTCCTTGGCTGGTGCCATAGTTTGAGCAGGACCCCTGGGCCCAGATATGCCCATCATAATGTTCTTCTTGTAGGTTTCTAAGACCCTTTGGATCCTTCTATTTTGCCATTCTCCCATGCTTTTATCACCTAGAGTCCCAATAGGATGTCCTCCCTTCTGACTTTCACAGGAACTCTCGTGCCTCATATTTGACCATGTCCCCTGGATGGGGAGGTCTGGTGGTACTCAGAGGAAGGATAGCAGGTTACCAAGAAGAGACTTGATACCCTATGAGCATATACAGGGGGAGGAGGTTCCCCTCAGTCACAGTCATAGGGGAGGGGAGTAAGGGGAAAATGGGAGGGAGGGAGGAATGGGAGAATAGAAGGGATGGGATAACCATTGAGATGTAATATGAGTAAATTAATAAAATAAAAAAAGTAAAATATTTACTGAGTGCTCATTTTAGTTTAACCTTCCCGTTATCTATTATCCAAGCCATCACTTGTAGGCCTCATCAGTTTGCTTACAAAATATGAAACTGGCTTGATCATCATAGACCTGATGAGGAGCCATTCCAGAGCTTGAAGCAAGAGCCCTCCTCTTTTTGTACCCAACCTGTGGTTTGAGGCAGCAGTGAAGGTTCCCAGGGCAAAGCATGCAGCAGGGTCTCTGGGGATGTCTATGGTGTCTGTCAAAAGTTCCACCAAGGTGTCAAAGGGCCTCAGAGGTGGAAAGAGGTGCTCCCAGATTTTAGAAAAGTAGGGAGGGTTTCGCTGCTGTCAAAGCCAGGGCCTGAGAGGAGGATGGCACGGTGATCAGACAGTGCTGCCTGCATGCACAGACATTTGTGAGAAAAGAAGTTAGTGTTACAGATGCCTCCACTTCAGCCCTGGTGGCTGAGCTGACAAGTTAATTACTCAGCTATCAAGAGATAACTTGGTTGCAGTAACACTTGTAACTGTGTAATTATCGAGGAGTTTCCACAAAACAACACGTGTTTGTAAATATACAATTAAGTGGCGTCACTACCATTTACTGTGAAATAATGCCAGCTTCTTGCACTTACGGTGCCAGCTGCTGGTCCCTGCAATTAAACTTTTCTTGAAATAGTACTTACTTTCTAAAAAGTGCCAACTCCTCAGACCCCACAGAAGCACGGCTGATGCTAGCTGCCAATGATTCAATCCTTTGGCCTGAAAAGTCAACTTTCCTATTTCCTCTTATGCTTTAACAACTCCTGTCTATTCCCTGAAGCTAGAGTCAAGTGTCTGTTCTTTTCCTTAAGTTGTAGATTGCTTGAACCAGATGTTTCTTATGCCACTGTTACCTCCTTAGGTCTTTTGTAACTCTTAAGATTTTTAATACATTGAATACATTGCGACCAGACCACCAGGCATGTTTCAGATATTTTTGTGTCTTTGTTTTGTGTTAAATCTATGTTTAAGGCAGTAGGAACACAGTCATTAATAAAGCAGATGATGATGACTACAAACAACATAGAAGGACAAAATGTCAATAGTTCTCTCTCTGTCTCTCTCTGTCTGTGTGTGTGTGTGTGTGTGTGTGTGTATGTGTGTGTGTGTGCCTGCATGTTTGCATGTCACAGTATGTGAATGAAGATGAGAGAACAACTTGGATAAACCACTCCTCTCCTTTCAGCATCTGGGGCCTGGGGAGCAACACAGGTCTTCAGCTTTGGCACAAAGTCCATTTTTGCGCTGAGCTGTTTCACCTGGTAGTATGTTACACGTCTTAGAGAGTGGGAGAAATAGACTTCATCAGAGAATAGCATACCAACCAGCTATCCAATTGGTGATGTCCTGAAAACATACATAGAAGTGCCATTATTTAGACTGAGCAGTTTATATTTGAAATATCTATGCATATATTTACAGGTATACATATAGCAACAATGAAAAATTAAGTGATGAATTTGAAAGAGAGAAAAGAGAGGCATATAGGAGGATTTGAAAGGAAGAAAGGGGAGAGAGATGTGATATGATTATAATCTCACAAAAAAAAAAAGAAACTGTCACCCACTATATTAAAAAGGAAATATTCTATTGTCATGTCATAGAACTTCAGCAGTGATATAGGATTATATTTCCTGGTTTTTCAGTAAAAACATGGCTTGAAAATATCTTCCTTAAAAATAAAATATAATTTAAATAAACTATCATTTATATCAATTCATGAACAATTTTTACCGTGAATAATTCATGGCCAACTTTGATTCATCCTATGCCTGTGGTAGATAAAAAGTAAAAATGCTGTGTTCTCCTATTCTGTACTTAGCTGTATAAACTATCTCCTATATTGTTAAAATCATTCATTTTATTGGATACATTCTACTTCATTCCATGTACGTATATGTGTATTTACATGGATACCTCATTCATGCCTCTTAAAACATTTCATTAACCCAAGACACAACAATCGTTCAGTGAAGACATTTATTTGCAGTCTTCTTATCTGTCAATATAATCTTGACCACTGGAGATACAGAAAAAAAAAGTAATATCAAGAAGTAAATATAAGCTTATATTCTGAAATACTTATATTTTCCTTTTTTATTATTTAATTACTTTGCAACCTGATTCTAGCGCCTCCCCTCCCAGTCCTGCCCTCATGTCCTTGACCCCTACCCTTCCTTTTCTCTTTCTCAGTGAAGGGAGGCCCCTCAGGGGTACCCCCCGACCCTGGCACCACAAGGCACAGCAAGACTAATTGCATTTTCTTCCACTGCGGCCACACAGAGCAGCCCGGCTTGGCAGGAAGGATCCAAAGTAAGGCAGTCAGACACAAGCCCTGCTTTCATTGTTAGGGGTCTGTTACAGATGTGTAGGGAGTCTAGGTCTGGCCCACGCAAGCTCTTTGGTTGGCGGCTCAGTCTCTGTGAGCTCATGGGCGCAGGTTACTCTCTGGGTCTTCTTGTGGTGTCCTTGACCCCTCTGGCTCCCTCGGTCCTTCCACTCTTCTTCATAACTCTTCAAGCTCAGCCGGTTGTTTGGCTGTGGGTCTCCGCATCTGTTTCCATCAGCTGCTGGATGTAACCCCTCAGAAGACAGCTATGCTAGGCTCCTGTCTGTAAGCATAGCAGAGTATCATAAATAGTGTCAGACACTGGCTCTCTCCCATGGGTGAATCTCAAGTTGGGCCAGTCATTGGTTTGCCATTGCCTCAAACTCTGCTCTATTTTTGTCCCTACATTTCTTCTGGTAGGTAGGATAAATTTCGGTTTGAAGGTTTTATGGGTGGGTTGGTCTCCCCCTCCTTCCACTGCAAGTTGTATCTGGCTGTAGGAGGTAGCAACTTCAGGCTCTACGTCACGTGCTGTTAGGAATCCATATCTCCCATAGACTCTCAAGGGGTCTCTCCTGTCCCAAAGATGTTCCCCTATGGATTTCTGTTTTCTCCTCCAGCTCCCTCCTTCCATCTACTTCAGATGTCTATTTATATCCTTTTTTTTTTTTTTTTTTTTTTTTTTTTTTAGTGATATTCAAGAATCCTCCATTGGGCCTCCCTTGTAACTTAGCTTCTTTTGGTCTGTGTATTGCAGTATTGTTATCCTGTAAATTATGGCTAATGTCCACTTATAAGTGAATATATAGCTTGTGTATTTTTCTGGGCCTGAGTTACATTACTCGGGATGATCTTTCCTAGGTCCATTCATTTGCCTCAAAATTGCATGTTGTCTTTGTTTTTAATGGTTGAGGAGTATTCCATTATGTAAAGGTACCACATTTTTCTGCTATCCATCTGTGCTTGAGGGGCATGTAAGGTATTTCCAGTTTCTAGATATTATGAATAAAGCTGCTGTGAACATAGCTGAACAAGTATATGACCAGGAAGAGACCACCCTGACTATCCATTTGAGATTAGTATGTAGGAAAAAGAAGTAATGAATTTAAAGACAACAAAGAGAGGTATTTAGGAGGGTTTAAAGGAAAGAAAGGAAAGGGAAATAAGATGTAATTATAATCTAAAAATAAAAAATAAAATGTCACACACTATATGAAAAAAGAAACATGTTACTGTCATGTATGTTAATGCTCTTACTAGGACAAACTCTAAGTCATAGCTCTAGTCTTACTCACATATTCAAGGATTATTTTTTGTCCTTTTTTTTCCTGGGTAGTTACGTGAACTAAAAAGGACTGTCTCTACTCATATAGACACACAGTAACCTGGAACTCATCAATCACTTTGCATATTTGATCTTGCCAGAGGCATAAGAGCCTGTAGATGTATTATTGGGCTGATCTTTATGAGGTCCAGGGGAATGCATATAACATTTATTATAGTTACTGTTCCTCAGGAGAATAGTGTTCCTCAGTTACTGCATGTACATAAAGACTTAGACAGTAAAGTTTCTAATGTTTTTTCTAAATGTTTTGAAGAAAATAGAAAAACATAAAACATGGGAATTAAAGCAAAAACACAAAAACAAAACCACAAAATTCTCCCACTCGGAATTAATTACTTGTGCGAAAAATTTCGCCTATACCTTTGGTAGGTAAAACTAAAAGTGCTGTGTTCTCCTGTTCTGTACTCAGCTGTATAAATTGTTCCCTATAGTGTTAAAGTCATTTCTATTTTCTTGAATACATTCTATTTTATTGCATATTGTATATGTGTACATGTATATACACATACATATGCATATATACCTAAGTATTAAACATTTTTATTGAACACTTTCTATTTCATTACATGTATGTATATGCATATATATGTATACATATAATATCAGTCATACCTCTTAAAACATTTCATTAATACATAGAGATAGCATTCATTCAGTGAAGACATTTATTTGAAGTCTCCATATCTGTCAATACAATCTTAATTATTGGAAATACAGAAAAAATTAAGATTGGGAAGTAAATATAAGCTTATATTCTGAAATGCCTATGTTTTAAAATACCATTCTGGCTGTCCATTTGAGACTAGATTGTAGGAAAACATCCAGTCATAAGACTGCAGCAGCAACATAGGGTTCTAGCTCCTTGCCTTTCAGTAAAAAATGACTTTAACATGTTTTCCTATAAAAATTCCCATTAAAACTTAAATGAATTATCATTAATACCAATTAATAACAATTCATGAGCAATTTTTATCACGAACAACTCATGACCAACTTTGGTTTCTCTGTCTCTCTCTTTGTGTGTGCGTGTGTGTGTGTGTGTGTGTGTGTGTGCATGTGTGTGTGTGTGAATGTGTGTGTGTGTGTGTGTGTGTGTGTGTGTGTGTGTTTTAAAACAAATTCTAGGATTGGGGATTTAGCCAAGTTGTGGAGTTTTTCTACACTCTACAAAACTCTGAGTTTGAGTCCTATCACCAAAGGAAAAAAATCTAGATACAATATTATTTTTAAATGAGGAAAAGCTTTCTGAGTATAAAGCACAGCAAAATAATCAATGGAAACACTGCCCATGTGCTGACGCCTGAAGTTAGAAGTACGTGGATATAAAGTGAGATGTCTCCTACGGCATCTGAGTCCTACCACCCCCTTCCCTACTGCTCCCTCCCTAGTATGGTCCCGTTTACTTTCCTGGCCTTTGTTGTTACCTTCTGGTTATATGCCCCAAACTGCAGATTCAGAGCTAGAATCAACAAATAAGAGAGGACACCTAATGTTACACATTTTGGTGTCCTTACTTGGTACATTATTCGCCATTCCCAGGCATTTACCTGACAATTTTAGGATTTTTATGGAGGGAGGGTAATACAGAGGGAGATTATAATACTAAGGGTGTTTTTAAAGGCCACAGGGAAACACATTATACTTTAAATATTAAAAAATATTAAATATATGTGTATACTTAATATACACATAAAATACAATTGTATTAACAGGTATGTGTGTGTGTATACTTCTATAGTTATGTCACACAGGAGGATAATGTTTGCTGCAAGAGCCACAGGTTTCCAAACAAAACCCCAAACCCCTCTTTGAGCTGTTGGAAAAGTCCAATGCCTGGGACTTTGATCATGCAAACACACACACACACACACACACACACACACACACACACAAATACACACCACCACACCACCACCACCACCACCACCACCAATGAATGAAAAAGATGTCATGGATTTGAGAGGGAGTTGGGAACTTGGGAGTAGTTGGACCAAAGAGAAGAGAGGGTAGTCGTGGCATAAATCCAATACTAGTGCATTAAATTCTTAAAAAATTGAAAAATATGTTAACTACCAGGACAGCCCTTCAGAAAATGGTTTCAGAATTAATATTTAGTTTTATAATCTCAGAGCTTTTGCTTGTGCTCAGAATCTGGATTCTGAAAGTCAAGCTATAGATTTCTACAGTTGAGTTTTATTTGCCAATTTATTTATATGTTGTAAATAGGTAAAAGTATGTTACCTAAGTAAACTACTTCAGCTACTTTCTAGTTAAACTTTAATAAAATACTTTAAAAATTAAAAATTAAGTTGCTGTGAAAGGTATATATGATAATATGTAAGCTATTCATTTGAGTTATAAAAGTACAATTATGAATGTCTCAGGGGATACAAATGCAAACCTAAGTTAAAAATATTTAAGCATAATGCTAATATTTTAATCACACAAAGATCAAATAAAGGAAACCCAGAAATTACTGTTACAACCAAAGCAAAAATAGAAGCTCAGGTAACATAGGCATCCTGCTAGATGAGAAACAAATTAACGTGCATATGGTTAAGTGGTGAAGAGCCAATTAACCTGTGCACGTCAAGGGCACTGGGGTTACACTGTATTCCCAGGGACCCAGGGAGTGACTCTGCTGCCTTTGACGTTCATTGCAGAAGTGTTTAGAATGCAGAAAAGTGCAGCAAGTTCGCATGCCTGGAATCTTGACTTGTTGTTGAGCCATTGACATAATCAGTAATGGTGCTGTGATTCCTTCATCTGGTCTACTATTTTTCCGTAATTTCTATGATGGTGGCATCCCTGGACCCTGTTGATCACTTAGCTTTGCTACCTTCCCATTAGACATTGGCCTGTGGTTGCTATCTCCTTTCCTTATTCCCCAAATACCACCTAACCAGCAGGCCATTTCTAGTCAGAAGGAAAGTAAGTACAGCCCAACCCCCTGTTCAGATCTAGTCTATGGACAGCGCATTCTCCACAGTTGTGTGGAGAGCGGGTCCGACTCTGACATGAACTCTGGTGCCCCCAATTTAATGACTTCCTCTAGGCGGGGAGCTCTGGTGGCACTCAGAGGTAGGGGGAGCCTGCTATCCAGAAGAGACCTGATAGGCTATGACCATATGGTGGGGGAGGTGGTCTCCTTCTGTCACAGGCCTATGGGAGGGAAATAGAGTGAAAAAGGGAGGGAAGAGGTAATGGGAAGATACAAGTGAGGGGATAAAAATCGGGGTGTAATCTGAATAAATTATTTAAATAAAAATAAAGAAAGTAAGTACAGCCTGAAAGTTCTCTTCCTACAGTGGGTGAATGTAGGTGTCCCACTTCTATAGCCTGAGATTTTTTAGCATTCCAGTACTCATATTCTTTTAAGAAACTGCCATCTTCCTTTCAAGGGGGGCCAGAAATCTCAGGCTTTGTTCTCAGCACTCCCAAAAGCCTATAGTTTGAGATATAGTAAACATTTAAAAATCTTGCATGCATAATTGAAAGGAATTACATGAAATGACAATTTTAAGCCAAACTATTTCATATTATTCTCATTTATTTGTTTCACAGAGATCACTGCATATCTTCTAGGCACTGGCTTCTATGGTAACTCTTAGAGGATGTGGAGAGAAGTGGTGTCTAATAAAACTCCACTATCTAACGTAAGAACAGACATTTGATAAACAACAAAGAGACCATCATTACAGAGATGTGTGTTGTCAACCACACTGATGTAAGATAGATGACAACCAGCTTCATTGGGCACATTTTTCTCACACACAGAGGCAGAGCAGGGATTGGGGAGGTGGACCAAAATAGTGGAATTGGATTTAAGCACTGAGCTCTATGCTGAATGAAAAAGATTAATGACTCTTTTTATTCCCTATTGGTTAAATTTTGTGATTTAGCTCAAAATGTGTAGCTTAGTTAGCAATAAATGGTTATTCATTTTTTTTAAAATTATATTTTCCTATGAAAGATACTTTCAAATAAAATTGTACAAATAATAATGGCTTCCAATTGTCAACTGCCTTCCACATACAAATGCAATCTTTCCTATTTGATGCACATTTAAACGTAGTTAACTAGGAAGGAAGGAAGGAAGGAAGGAAGGAAGGAAGGAAGGAAGGAAGGAAGAAAGGAAGGAAGGAAGAAAGGAAGGAAGGAAGGAAGGGAGGGAGGAAGGAAGGAAGGAAGGGAGGGAGGGAGGAAGGAAGTCAAATCTGAACTTCTGGCAAGTTGCACTTTATTTGTCCTTATGCTTGTAAGATCTTTCTGACTTCCATTCCACTTTGCTCAGCCACTCCTCTTATAAACGCAAACTTAAAATGCTTCTAGTGTGTTTGACTTACTCAGTGACTTCATCATTAAAAGGACACTGGGGATGGAGGCAGGAGTCGTGTTTCCCAGACCCATTATCGTGTGCAAGCTGCCTTCTGCCACACCCCACTCTTGAAATATCACCACCCATTCAGTTTTATGCTGTCACAGTAGCTATAAAGCAGTTCTCTGCAAAAAAATGTGGGAAATTTTGCTCCTCAGTAGAGCAAAGAACTTTTAAATACAAGGCCGAAAGGAAGAGGTATTTTATCCATTTGAAACACAGAGGAAAAAGTGCAAATGTGGTGGTAATATTTGTGTGCATTTGTCCTCAGCAACACTGAAGATTATTGGGCCGGCCGTTAAGTAGGAGAATGCAATAAAATTTGGTCTCCTGCTTAGATTACTTTAAACATGGAATAAAGGGAAAAATCAGTAGACCAAAATCAAACCTAGAGGCACTGTTCATTTGCAATCATTTAAATAAGAAGTGTTCAGAATTAGAGAGGACTATACATACATAAGGATTTAAATAATGAAGCACTTTTATAATTATGTCTTTGACAATTAGAATATATTATAGAATTGACACATACATAGTAAATCTTTTGTTGTGACAAATTAGTTCTTGCTATGTGTAATAAGTCTGTACTAGTGTTCCTGGAGTCAGCTGACAGTCCAGGAGGCGGGGCTAAGGCAAGGAGAAGAGGAAGTGGTTTTGGTCTTCCTGCTGTTTTCCTGCTCATTAAGCGGTGTAAGTGCCTTTTGTTCTTAACTGTCTCTTAGTAAATATGAAGTGTTCTACCTGAAGCTGAATCCAGCATCTCAGCATATGTCCTTTCTCATTTCCTAAAGGGAAATCGCATGTTCCATATGGCAGAGCCCTGGGCAATGAGGGCTTGTTTCAATGGGCAGGTGGAAAAGCGTAGTAGTGACTCTAAAGTAAGTATGACTCAGAATCACCTGGATTGAAGGTGTAGACTTTCTGCAGTGGTTCTAGTGCAGGCGTATTCTTTTGCTTTCTATTGTGGTAAAAACAACATGACCAGAAGCAACATATCATAGTCCTTATTGCGGGAAGTCAGTGCAGAAGCTCAAGACAGGGACCAGGAGGCAGGCGCCAAGGCAGGAGCCATGGAGGAATGACACCGGCGTTCTCCTCATGGCTTGTTTGTCTTGCTTTCTTAAACAACTAAGGGCACCTGCTCAGGGGTAGCACTGCCCACAGTATTCTAGCCCCTCCGACATTAATCATTAGTTAAGAAAATACCCCACAGACGTATCAAAGGGCGACCTGATTTCCCAATGGTGGTTCCTATTCCCAGGTGACTCTTGCTTGGCTCAAGTTGACAAGACTAGCCACCATATCAGAGGAAGGTTGACGGTTTCACGCTTGGGCACAGTCCCACTGGAGGAGCTGGCGCTGCTCCCCTGGGGTTCTTCTTTGAAAACCACAGCATAGCTTTGCTGGTTAGACTGGCTTCCTACGAGAGCTAGCTCTTCCATTTCATGACCCTGAAAAAAAAAAAGCCTACCTCTCAATCTCAGTCTCTTCTGCTAAAGAATGGTCCAGTTTAAAGCACTAATGCGTTTGTTAAACAAAATAACGTACACAAATTTCTTGCCAAGGTGCCTCAGTTTTGATAAGTGTTTTGTAAAGTTTATATAATTTTTCAGTAGTTTGGTATCTCCTCTTTTCAAAAACAAGGCTTATGAGCTATTTTAAGCAGCTAGAGTGTTAGGACAAAGACTATGAAGCAACAGGGTTCAGTACTAAATATGATTTATATTTAGATCACAGTGGATAATCAGATGTCATTGCAGCTTGATTTTGTTCAGGTTGTGTAATAACCATTTAGGAAGCATGCTAAATATGGGAATGGGTAATGAGTGTGCCTATGCATACTGGAGATATTGATATACATATAAATACAGGTATATATGCTGTCAATTTGGACTTCTAAAAACAACCGAAAATATTCCGATGTAATTTTAATTGTGGAAACTACTGGGTCTAGTCATCAGAGTCCTCTGTTCTCAACTGCCCTTGAATATTGTAATCATCCAAGGAGCTTTCAATTTCAGCAAAAAACATTATTTGACATCTTCTGTAGACTTTATACAATGTACAACAGAATCTTTGTGAATTGGATCCTCTCATCAATATTTTAGTTTTTAGAAGACCCCAGGCTATTGTAAATTGATGGCTTCCAGAAGGGACAAGGGATTCAGTGTGCTTCAGGGTCATGCACCACCACATACATTCCCTCCCATGCACATACTGGCATCAACAAGTGGACTGCCTGGGACATTTTAAAAAATATAAATAAAATTGGAAGAGAACAGTGGTGGGGTGAGGATCGGACAGGAATTTCAAGGGAAGATATGGGGGGTGGATTTGGCTAAAATACACACTTATGTAATTATCAAGCAAAAAATAAAAATAATAACAAATATAAAACAGACACTGAATTAGTTATTATGCATGGCCGAGTGAGAGATTTATTGGATGAATATAAATACTTAAAATAATTTTTAAATATTGAACATTACTGCACTGGATTAGCACATCAGGGTGATGGAGACTCTCAGAGGGGACTGCAGAGCTGTATTAGGGATGCGGACGTAGGAAAATCACCCAGAGAATGCCCCACAAGCTGTATTGTTTGATCAGTTTTGGGCCCTACATATCTCAAATAGAAATATGGTTTCATGTTTGTTAATCAGATTTCATGAAAAACAGAGACAAGCTTTCTTGACTTCTATCATTGTTATTTTGATTTGATTTTGGTTGTATTTTCCTTATAATAGATCACATGCTGTTCTTACCTATATATATATATGTTCCAAGGTTTTCAAGGAAAACAGTACATATAAAACATATGTATAATCAACAACAACTAGTAATATAATAAAAATTAATACAATGTACAGTAATAAATGCCCCTCTTCTCTCTCTACTACAAACCATGTTTGGTGGCAAATGAAATAATCTCTGGATAAGGAAAATACTTGTTTTATGCCAAGTATTCTATATATAATCTAATTAGAACCTCCAAAATCATTATTGTTAAGTAATATTTTCTCTACTCTAAAGACGAACCCTTACTCAGATCTATCAATGGTCAGAACAGTCTCCACACTTGAGTGGAGAGAGGGATATGACTTTCTCATGTACTCTGGTGCCTCACATTTGACCATGTCCCCTGGAGGGGGAGACCTGGTGGCACTCAGAGGAAGGATAGCACTTTACCAAGAAGAGACTTGATACCCTATGAGCATATACAGGGGGAGGTAATCCCCCTCAGGAACAGTCATAGGGGAGGGGAATAAGGGGAAAATGGGAAGGAGGGGAGAATGGGAGGATACAAGGGATGGGATAACCATAGAGATGTAACAAGAATAAATTAATAACAAAAAACATACTTTCGTTAAATATGCTGTAATAAAACCTAAGGGTATGTATGCCAATAAATAAAAAATGCACAGTAAGAAAAAAAAATAAAGATGGAGCATACACCTCAATAGAATGGTAATATCCTGTGGCACACAGCTAGGGTAATACAGACCCTACACATCTGACTTAAGAGTAACAATTCATTTGAGCTGGTATCAATTAGTACTTATAAAATTTTTTAAAATATTTGTAAGATATTATTAGCAGAGATGGAATTAAAAAGCATTTTAGAGGAAGAACAAAAAGTTTATTTCAACCTTAAGAAAGAGATGGAGCCTCATCTTGGCTCCTGGGTGGAGAGATCAAAGAGCCTCGACTCCAGTATCTTTCGGTAGCCATGCTCACTGTGTGTCTGAGAAGTAGTTCTGCAAACACGCAGCTTATATTAAATTGATTTGCTTACCTCCTTAGATATTTTATTGCTCTTGCAGTTTTCCATCATCTCCTCACCATTTACAATATTGGACATAAAAGTAAAACAATTTATTGAACAATAAAAATGCCCTTATAAAACAAAGATGGTAAATTCTTCGAAGAGGCAGCACAGCAACACTCCTCAGGAGCCTGGAGAGAGGGCCTAAGTGGCATAACACAATGGTAGGAGAACATTAAATCTTATTGTCAGCAAGCAACAATCAGAGGACCCATAGATGTCTATGCAATGAGGAGACACATGATGCTGTTTGTCAGGGACGAATCAAGACTCTGGCATGTATAAAACCACCCACAATATTTTTGCTTACATATGTTCTGCATTGACATTGAACATTCCAAGGTGTTTTGAGTCACTTTGGTAGAGAGATTGATGAGGTATTGTGTGGCAAACTCATTTAAGCGACAGCTCACCTGTCATAGACAATGGAACTGTTTTAAGAGAGTTTCCATATTCATAACAGTCTCTGTGGCATTTTCTTTTAATAATGCATTGTGAAAAATAAGATGTTTAGCCAAGGCTGATAATTCTTTGAAGCACTAATCATTTAAGCTGTCTAGCCTTGTTCAAGATAATCATTTCTATCCATTATCCATCATGCTAAGAAATGACAGCTCAGGGACAAGGAGACTTTTCAAGTAAATGCTTTAAGACAGTACTTCAGTGTGCTGGCACTGGCCAATGTTAATTAAATTATATAAACAATAACTCATGGTATAAACACAGAACAGAGAATCCTGAAAGAGAAAAAATACAGCCCAATAACTTTAAAACCATTGATTCTTCCGAAGGAAATGAAAGAGGGTTTCTTTACTCTTCTGGATTGGTGCTTATCTTCCTAAGTTTTCAATGGCTAAAATGCACACTCCCTGAAAGTCTCATTCTTTGATTATAGGACAAAAGGATGAACATCCCTTTACTCTTGATTGACACATTTTGAAGGGAGAAAATACACTTTGTTAGGAGTCATTGAACCACAAATAGAGCCTCCTCACCATACTTAAATTTGAAAAAACAATCCTGGCGGATAATGTTGTCATTGTTGTGAATGCCAGTATTTACTTAATATAATTCACGATTGCTGAATAACTACCAGTATTTCTTTAACATGTAATGCTCTTTTCTGATGAGGGTATGAAAAGTTTAGGATGTTATCGTTTCTGAGAAATTTTTATTTTCTCAGATGGATAACTGCTTTGGGAATAAGCATCAATAGAAACTGCAGCCATGACCTTCTACCCTTAGTGCGTCCCCAAAGCAGAATGAAAATATCTCCCAGTCAAGTCATATATTTTAATGTATTACATAGTCAACACCCTGACAGCTCCCTGGAAATTCAGATGTTTGGAGTAATAAATTAACACCATTTAGAAGGACAGAGGTTCCTAGGCAATTCTTGTCTTCTGACATCCCTGTCTGGAAGTATATGTAGTAGAGCCACAGAAAGAACGAATCCTTCACGAATGTCAGAGCTTTCACTATGTGATAGTATCCTGGCAATTGTGGGATGTGGATAAAGTAATGCTCAGGTTCTTGAGGTCACACATACTATCTTATTCATCCTCGTATGGTCCCCAAAAAGGCATCAGAGAGGATGTTATGTAAACTAATGTTGAGAATTCAGTGAGAATGTTGTATATTGTAACTGCTTCAGCTTGAATCCATGGACGTTCACCAGAAGATCCACAGGTATTCAGGAGAATGCATTGTTTAAATAATCCATAAACCCAGAAAAAAGGAAATGCTAAATGAAGGGAATTTGGGGGCCTTATATCCATAGTGTTTGAGAGTGCATTTAAACTCAATTTACCCTTCTGTTCCATTCAGATCCTCTGTAGATTAGATGAAAGTCTCCCACATTGGGGAGGGCCTTCTGCTTAGGCAGGTGCTACTTTCTTTCAGAAAACCCCTCACAAACACCTGCAGAAACAGTTTCACCAGATACCTGAATATCCTATGGCCTAACCAAATGTAGAAATCGAATAAGTCAACAGACCTCCAGTTTAATTCAATTATAACATCAAAGGAATGATGGGTATAATTTCACACATCTCATTCATATTCTTCATTGGTCCAATGCTCTCCAATTTGTGAGTGAATATTAGCTTTCTAAAGGTCAATTAAATTATTAGTGGTAAAAACAAGTAAAATACAAATAAATGAAGAGCCAGAAGGTACAATATAGGAAGCTATGCCTGCAGTGAAGGTTACCATCAGTGGCTGCAGTAACTGGAAGAGAGTTTTGAATTACAATTTAGGGTCCTCCACTAACCTAGGCACAAACATTACATGCTTACCAGCACAGGGGACACTTGTGTACAATAGCTCATTGCTGATGTGACCAACATCACATACCAAACTTGATCAATGTTCTTGATAAAAAGCATAATGTTGAGCAACTCAACAAGAACATTCTCTATTGAAGCCATTACCTTACTCAAACTCCCTTAGTTTCTTCTCTAACCTAAGAGTAACTGTGCCTGACTGGTCAGCTATTATTTGTCTCTATTATGATAACATTATTAAATAAAAGATATGGCAGTATTAAGGATTGGCTGGTGCCTCAATAGCCTTCTCCTAATGATCCTAAAATCATTTCTTGAACCATTTACTTGAGGTAAGTGGACTCTACTCCCTCAGTGGACTGAGAATACTCATAGGAAAGAGGGTCATTTGAACATTTTATTTCAAAGACAGGAAACCAAGTTCAATGTGTGCATATCTAGATGATGTTTGGCAGAAAATGACAGTCAATTTGATAATCGAATCAGGTGATAAATATCCACATTCTCAACTGTTGTACTTAATCTGACTCAATGAATGAGTTACAGAGGAAAAGAAGACAAATGGGAAGAGTAACAAACAGTTGTGTATGTCTCTCTCTATATATAATATGACAAAATCTGTGGCACTCAGCATAAGCAATTATCAGAAATAAATTTATGACTTGAAAAGCATACACCAGAACAGAATGAAGACCTAAAATCAATTGATTAAACCATCAGAAACTAAAAACAGAGAAAATTAAATTCTCAGTAATCAAAAGAATATTAGTAATAAAAATTAGGACAGAAATACAATGAATTAGATATAGCAAATCAATATAAAATTACTTAAACTAAATATTTTACAAAGATTGGTAAAGGCTTGCTATCTCTGCTTCTGAGGACCTTTGCCTGTGCCATGTGCCTGCTCACTCCAAAGATGATCCACTCTTCCCTCTAGGATCATAATTACACCATATGATCTACATTAAGTGTCTGCTTTAACCATTGAAAGCCTTCCATCTCTCTCCCTCTGAGACCCAGAACCATCAGAGGAGTCATTGAGTGCCTTCTCACTGTACAGTTAACACTCCCCTCATATCCCATGTAGAACTCTAATACCACCCTCCGCACACCTATACTGAGGACCTGCTCACTCCACTAGTAGCCTCTATCTCTCCTTCCTTCTGTGACTTCCGAACACTGCCATTGGAGACCTCTATGGAAAACTGCAATGCTCCATTAATAATCTTCATCTCTGCTTCTCTCTGGCACTCTAATCTTGGCATCTGAGGGCCCACAGGGAGAAGCTGCTCAGGTTACAGCATGCTTGCTAGTGGGAACATAAGTTGTTCTTTTCACTAGATGAACAAGGACTTCTGCTTCTTCAATCATGAACTAACACTGAGTGACCCCAGACTTAACTTTAAGCATCATTGAATTGATCTAAAACCTGTCAAGCCAAGGTAAAAACAAATAGGTATCCAAGTGGTCATTCAATACAGTTGGGCCTTAGACACAACAGAACACACCAATGTTCTAATTCCAGACATCCAGTTCTTTTTATATAAGACAAAAGGACAACATGTCTCCTGCAAAAATATTAAGTATCCAGTGATGGTTCCAAGTGAGAGCAACTTGGATTACACTTAAAAAATATGTTAGAGGCATCAAGAGAACAGGAAGAAATGTTGAAATGAAGAAGAAAATAAAAGTAAATGAATTAAAGAAGACAATTAAGGATATGAAAGTAAAATGCATAAAGAGAAATATGGAAACCTAAACAAAAATAAAATTTGAATTAGCAAATTCAGTAAGTCTAGCAAGTTCAGTGGAAAGCATCACCAATAGAATTAGTGATGTTCCAAACTGAGTATGAAGGCTTGAAAACAAGGTAAAGGAATTGGATCAATCAGCAAACCAAGAGATGAGTTAAAGAAATGAACAAACAAAAACATCCAACAACAACTATTAAGGTAACATGGCAAATCTTTGTGAAAAGATCAAATATTTTTGTGAATATGTGAAAAGATAAAATCTGTGAGCGATAGCCATAGGAGAAGAAATCCAATTCAATGATGCAGAAAATATTTTCAATAACATCATGAAAGAAAAAAATTCCCAAATCTAGGGAATGAGATTCTCATTCAGGTACAAGAGACATACATACTAAACACCAAATAAACAGAAACAGATAGAATATCCCCCACATCACATGATAGTCAAAACACTAAAAGTATGGGGAAAAAAGAACATTTATTAAAAGATGAAAAAGAGAAGGACCAAGGCGTGTATAAAGGCAGATCTGTCAGAATAGTATCTGATTTTCAATGAAGACATTAAAATAAAGATGGCACTGGGCTGAGGTACTATGAGGTCTGAATAACCACACATGCCAAACCTGACTATAACATCCAGGAAAAGTGTTATACCTAAAAGGGGAAAGAAAAACTTTACACATTTAGAGCAGACTGAAAAATTTATGTTTATCAAGCCAGTCCTACAAAGGAAAATGGAATGAATTTTTCAAAATGAAAAAAACAAAAAACAAAAAACAAAAAGTTTAATAGGCTATGGGTAAAGTATAAGCAGTGCTATGTTACTTATTCAAAGGAGGAATAAGAAAACTAACCTAAAATATTAACAATGCTATAAGAACTTATACAAATATTTCAGTAATAACTTCGAATATCAATAGTCCCAAGTCCCTAATTGAAAGATAGAGGCTGATAAACTGGATTTTAGAAAGCAGCATCTGTCATTTTATTGCTCCCATAAACACCATTTCACAACCTAAGATAGATACTGCCTTGGGTGAATGACTGGGCAAAGATATTCCAAGCCAATGGGACCAGGAAATAAACAGAAGCTGTTATTCTAATATCTGACAAAATTGACTTCCAATCAAAACTAATCAAAAGACATAAAGAAGATCACAGCATACTGATCAAGGAACAATCAATCATGAAGACATTACAATTCAAAACACATATGCTTGAAACACAGGTGCACCCAATTTCATACAGCAACTGCTACTAGACTTAAAGCCAAAGATTAGTCCAGACACATTAAGAGGGATGACTTCAATATTCTGCTTTCAACACTGGACAGGTCATCCAGACAAACACCTAAGAGAGAAATGAGGTCATTCAAAGACACTGTAGAGCATATAGACCTGTCAGATATCCACAGAATTTGGTAC
The DNA here is from genome assembly GCA_907169655.1 of Acomys percivali. Classification (NCBI taxonomy): domain Eukaryota; kingdom Metazoa; phylum Chordata; class Mammalia; order Rodentia; family Muridae; genus Acomys; species Acomys percivali. The sequence goes on from OU015743.1 coordinate 156,029,006, forward strand.
TCAGATATGAGAGAACAAACTGTCTTATCAGTAGCCCCTGTAACTTTCTTTAAAATAGGACACACATTGTGACAACAAACTAATCTCCACAAATACAGGAAAATTTAAATAACCACCTATAGTTTATCTTAATACAATGGAAGAAAAGTGGATATCAACAGACATAGAAACTACAGAAAATATACAAAGGCGCAGAAATAGAACAGCACAGTAAGTATTGGATCATTAAAGACTTGATACCCTATGAGCATATACAAGAGGAGGAAGTTCCCCTCAGTCACAGTCATAGGGGAGGGGAGTAAGGGGAAAATGGGAGGGAGGGAGGAATGGGAGGATACAAGGGATGGGATAGCCATTGAGATGTAATATGAATAAATTAATAAAATAAAATTTAAAAAAAGAAAAAAAAAGAATTCAAAATGGGGTATCAATAGGAAAGAAGTCAAAGTATATTTGCAGATGATATGATTATATATGTAAGAGACTCTACAGATTCCACCAACAATCTCTCTTACTAAAAAAGCCTTTTAGTAAGTGGCAAATGGCAGGATATAAAATTAACACACAAATTTAGGGGTCACAACAGAAGAAAGGGTGGGAATATCATGAAGTCTAGAGAAGTAATAATTTCCTGTGAGATTGCGTCTCCTAGAAATATTATAGAAGCTAGATCCATGAAGTTTCATTAACACAACTACCTAAGAAAGACCAAAAAAAAGAATAACACCAATAGACATGCAAACATAAAGAGGGAAAATCTCATGGGAATTCCTTGTCCATGTAGACAAATCTACAGACCATTAAGACATTCTGAGAATGGGAGAAAGGGTATTTCCCAGGGAAGAACACACCAACTGGTTACCCAAAACCAACTGACCAGATCTGAATTATGTATATACAACTAATTACACAGACTAGGAACATTGTATTTATATATTCAGAAATATATAAATTTATGCATATAATGAATAATGTATGATTTATTGAATATATCATAACAGCTAAAGAAACAGAGGTCATGCATTCTAGAAAAGCAAGATGGCAAGCATGGGAGATGTTTGAGAGGAAAGAAAGATAAAGGAGAAATTATGTAGCTATATTTTAATCTTGTTGAAATAAAACAACATATTTAAGAAGTCATGAAATAAAGACTCATTCACAAGAGTCACAAAAATAAAATACCCAGGGATAAACCTAACCAAGGAAAGAAAAGAACTCTAAATTGAAGTCTCTTTATCCTAAAGGAAGAAACTGAGGATGACAGGTGGAGATGAAAAGAGCTTCAATACTCATGATAGAGAAGAATTGATGTTGTGGAAACAGCCACTGTACCAAAAGCAATCTGTAAATTAAATGCAATTCCAGTAAAAAAAAAAATCCAGGGCCATACTTAACATACATAGAAGAAGCAATTTTAAATTTTATATGGGAAAAGAAAAGGCCATGAACAGCCAAAATAATACTGAATCAAATTAATATTATGGGAAGTATCACCATACCTAATTCCAAGCTATTTTCTGAGACATGGTAGTAAAAGCAGCTTGATGTGGGAAGAAAAATGTACACATAAGACAATGGAACAGAACTGAGGACCAAGAAATACATTTACATAATGGCATCTATTCTACTACTCAGTATTTGACAAAGGTGCCAAAACTATACCCCAAAACACAACAGATCATTCTGGGAGACTGAAAGTAGCTTTTTATTTATCCTCTGCACAAAACTAAAGTCCAATTGATCTGAATGTATCATGAAATAGGCAAAGACAAACACAATTGTTATGATGCATTAAAGTGAAAAAAAAAAAACTGATGAGCTAGACTTGGTGAAAATAAAGTTTCTCTTCTTCAAGTGACATTGACAGGAGAAGAAAAATGGACACGTAAGCCGCATGCTGTGAAGAAGTACTCGAAGTGAAGAGATCTGATAAAGTACTGTCATCCAGAACCATACAGAACTGATAAAACTCAATTTATACACATATTTCCAATTAAAAAATGGTCCATGTTGGGCTAGGGTGATGGCTCAATGGCTAAGAGTGCTTTTTACAAAATTGTGAGGACACTAGTTCAGATCACAACACCCACATAACAAGATAGATACCACAGATGCCTGTAGCTCCTTCTCTGAGGTGTCTGAGGGCCTCTCCTGGCCTCTACCTGTGCAAAGACTTACATGTATTTATACAAGTGTGAATATACTCTAGGCACATATAAACAAATGAACAAAATAAATATTTGAAAAAATGGGACAACTAGTAAAAGAGACATCTCAACTAAGAAGACCTACAGAGGTCAAATAAATATTTTTAAAATGATTCATTCATATATCCTAAGAGATTTAAACTTAAATAATCCTGAGGTACTTGTACATACCTTCTAGAATGCCCCAAATAGTGAACAATAACAATATTACATGCTGTCCAGTATAAAAGGCAATGGATTATACTAGTTTGCATTCCCACCAGCAATGAAGGAGTGTTCCTCTCTCTCCACATCCTCTCCAGCATGTGATGTCACTTGAGTTTTTGATCTTAGCCATTCTGATAGGTGTAAGATGGAATCTCAGAGTTGTTTTGATTTGCATTTCCCTGATGACTAAGGAGGTTGAGCATTTCTTTAAGTGTTTCTCTGCCATTTGATATTCTTCTGTTGAGAATTCTCTGTTTAGTTCCAAGCCCCATTTCTCAGTTGGGTTATTTGGTTTGGTGGTGTTTAATTTCTTGAGTTCTTTCTAGCCCATGGACAGGACAGCCGCCACATTTGAGTGGAGAGTGGGATATGACTTTCTCAAGTACTCTGGTGCCTCACATTTGACTATGTCCCCTGGAGGGGGAGACCTAGTGGCACTCAGAGGAAGGACAGCAGGTCACTGATAAGAGACTTGATACCCTATGAGCATATACAAGGGGAGGTAATCCCTCTGAGGAACAGTCATAGGGGAGGGGAATAAGGGGAAAATGGGAGGGAGGGGAGAATGGGAGGATACCAGGGATGGGATAACCATAGAGATGTAACAAGAATAAATTAATAAATAATAAAAATTAAAAAAAATAAATAAACGAAAAAAAAAAAAAGGCAATGGAAACATACTTCATACTGGCCAACATTCCAAATGGTACAACTACTACAGAAGATAGTGTAGTGCTTTAGTTATATAAAATGATGCAAGTTAGAGGTTCATGTCAACACAAAATCTTTCATATGAATATGTATAGCACATGTATTTATAATTGTCAAAATTTAAAAGCAATTGAGATGCCATTCAGGGTTAGTGGATAAGCTGTGGTATGTCTAGACTATGGAATATTTTTATTCAATGCTCAGCATGGCCCAATGAAGATTGGAATGATATAGATACTTGAATTCTTATTCAGTAAAAGGCACAAATACAAAAACCCTACATGTATGAATTTACCTGTGTGACACTAAGAAAAAGCCATGAAGACAATAAAAAGAAAAGAAAAATGTTTCCCAGAGGAATAGAGGCATGATATGACGCCCACACCTAATATTTTAGGGCAATAAAACTACTTTGTAGAGTGTTTTAATGGCAGTAACATGTCATTATATATTTGTCTTCACTCATAGGACATACAGAAATGGGTCCCCATGTAAACTGTAGACCCTGGGTAATAATGGTGAGTCCAAGTAAGTTCACCAATTGTGACAACTACACCACTTTTGCGACAAGTACTGATCGGAAGGCTATGCTTCAGAAGGTATGAGGAGTGTCTGAACTTGTCTCCATTTCATTGTAAGACAAAATTTGTTGTACAAAATAAAGCCCATTAAACACTTATACTTTATTCCATTTACTTTTGACAGCTCTATTAAGTAGGCCACACCTAGAAGCTGTGTGCACTAGTACGCTACTAAAGTTCTCTACAGCTCAACTTACTCATAGCATGAGCACAATAGCACACATCTCACATAATTGACTGGACAAATTTATTCATCTAGCTAAACAATGAGGTATGTAAATCTGGGTCTTTAGAAGAATATTGATAAATATTCCTGTTATATAATTAACAGACTTACAAAAGGTAGTTATTGTTTGAATAAAAATTGTCCCCATAGGTCCATGGAAAGTGGCTTACTCAGAAGTGTGGCCTTGTTGGAGTAGGTCTGACACTGTTGAAGGAATTGTAGTCACTGGGCCTGGCTTAAGCATCTGACACCTTAAAGCCCATGCCCAGTGTCACTTTCTTCTTACTGTTGGCCAATCTGGGTGCAGAACGCTCAGCTCCTTCTCTAGCTCCATGTCTGACTGCATGCTTCTCACCATGATGACAATGGACCAAACCTCTGACCTACAAATTAACCTCATTAAAAAAAATTAGCCCCATTAAAATGTTATAAGAGTTGCTGTGGTCATAGTGTCTCTTCACAGCAATAGGAACCCAAGACAGTATTATAAAAATAAGCAGAATGACATACTGGTGGGTATATTTTTTTTGTTGGTTGTAAAATGATCTTGTACTACCCAGACAACTAGAAGCAAGTCAAAAATCAATAATCTCCTATTACTGAATTTTCAGTATTCTACCATTTCCAGTGTCAGCTTCAGTTCTCAACTTGATGCAGCTGGGAAAAGAGAGCCTAGGATGGTGGGTCTGGGGTGTATGAGAAAAGTAGAGGGACAATACAATAGGTACATAGAAACAGACAGATAGCAAGATAGAAGATGATAGATTGATAGATAGATAGATAGATAATAGATAGATAGGTAGATAGATGATAGATAGATAGATAGGTAGATAGATGCTAGATAGATGGAATATAGATTGACAGATGATTGATGATAGATAGATAGATAGATAGATAGATAGATAGATAGATGATAGGTAGATAGATGATAGATAGGTAGATAGATTATAAATAGATAGATAGATAATCGATAGATGATAGGTAATAGATAGATAGGTAGATAGATGCTAGATAGACGGATTATAGATTGCCAGATAGATGATTGATGATAGATAGATAAATAGATAGATAGATAGACAGATAGATAGATAGATGATAGATAGATAGGTAGACAGACACTGAAAGATAGAGACAGAAATTGTCTTTCCTCCTTGTTTTCTGCTTCAGTCCCTACCTCTAAGTTTCTGCCTCACGTTCTTGCCCTGACTTCCTTCAAAGATGGACTTTGAGCCAATTTACCTCTTTCCTCCCCCAAGTCACTTTCTGTCACTGTTCCTATCACGCCAGCAGAAACAAACTAGAACATCCTCAAAGAATACTGTTATTTTCTCTGACAATACTTGACTTCTTATTTAAATACATTTATTTAGCACTTTTCAGAAACCACAGGAATGAAAAAATATAGGATCATTTTAATTACAAGAATTTATTCAATGAAGTAAACTTATTTTTATATATGGTTCTCATTGGTTTCTATTTGACTTAATTACACAGAATTCTGAAATGCTATTCTATGTTTAAGCCTTCTTTTTTGTTCATTTATAATGTAAAATTTAGAAGAAAATTGACTGAGCTCCATAATAGCCTGACATCTATACTTGGTTAGTTAGATTTATTAAGTAAAGTGAATAACACTATAGATGTTCTCTGGGGGTTAAAAATGGGGTAATAGTGTTTGGTAATGTAGTCGGTTTAATTTACTCTAAATAACATCAGAGAATCTGTGCTGATGGCACCGTACAAAACACCTAGTTCTATGGTTCTCCCTCTCTCTAATATCCATTCTACTTTTAAAGTATGCATATGCATGCATGTCCGTGTGCATACATGGGGGTACCAATGGATGCCAGAAGGTGATGCTAGCTCTCCTGCAGCTGGAGTTGCATGTGGTTTAAGCTGTCCAATGAGGGTGCTGTAAACCAAACTCTGGTCCTCTGCAATTATAGCAAGGGCTCCTCACTGCCGATCAGTATCTTCAACCCTAAATCTCATTATTTTCAAACTATGCTCCAAGCACGGAGACAGAAATGTAGCAATGGGACAAGGTGATGACATGCAAGGGCTCTCTCTATTCTGTGGTGACATGCAAGGGCTCTCTCTATTCTGTGGTGACATGCAAGGGCTCTCTCTATTCTGTGGTGATGTGCAAGGGCTCTCTCTATTCTTTTTGCACCATAGCAGTTTCACATTGTGTGACCTGCTGCTGGAGTACACGTGCGCACCACCACACCCGGTTCTGTCTATAGTATGCCTTAATTAAAGAAGGAAAATGCTCCTTTTAAAAAATATTAAATTGTGATGTCATTAGAATTTCTATTCTAGGTGAAGAATGATGCCTAAATGCTGACTTTGTGTGCTAGCATAGCTAGTAGTACCATCGTTGCAACAAGAGTTCAAGTTCATGATGTCTCACAGTGTTAAAATCCAAAGTACAAATCCCTTATTTTACACATGGCAATCTCCTAAATGTAGCCTCTCGTAAAATCAAAAAGCAAAGACAATATACAATGGCACAAATATACATCACTATCCCAAAATGAGTAAATTGGTGCTTAATGAGGAAATAGGAGACACAAGCAATATTAAAACCCAGCAGTGCATGCTCCAGATCCTATAGCATCATGTCCAATGTCAAAGGGCTTAAATGGCTCCACCCTGTCAGTTTGGCTGACTACAACACACTTCTCTCTCTTGGGCTGGGTCCACTCTCACCCTCTGTGGCTCTCGTTGACAGAGATCACATGGCTCTGGCATCACCAACATCTTGGAATCTCGAATACAATCCAGGCTTCACTTTCACAGCTTCCCGTAATGGCCTCTTGGGACCTCCGTGCAGAGACTCTTCTGCCACACACCTTGCTCAGTGACTTTCCTTAACCATGGAGGAAGATTCCTAGTCCTCTTTACTTACCCCTATATTCTATTGTATTCTTCATGACTCTAAGGCTAGAACCACATAGAAAAAGCATCAAGTTTTATGGCCAGCTTGGAATGGATCCTGATCTCTTTGAATCGCATTTGCATAAAATTTGCTTTTAGCAGCAGAAAATTCCCATCTTTACAAGTTGGAAGCAAGTTGACTGAGGTCTCACCCTAAGGGTTCTCTTCCTCTTATTCCATTTTAGATCGGGCCTTTTAAATATCTTTTCATCTCTTTCATCATAATCCTTGGCTTCAACTTTAAGTTTCCTTATTTATTTTTCTCCTCAAACTGTACATTTTGTACGTACTTTTGTCACCCTTGCTTTTTTATATTGTAGACCTGCATAAGAGTGATTATTAATAATCATGGAATATACTCAATATTAGGGTGCCTGAAATCTTCTCTGCCAAATAAATTAGTCTATTATGTTTCAATTTATCCCCAGGCCTGTTCCTGAAGCAGCAGCTGAGATCTTACATCTTGACCCACTCGTATGAGCCAGAGCGCCAACTGAAAAGAGTGCGCTTTTGAAACATCACAGCCTGCCCCCAGTAATACATGTTCTCCAAGAAAGAGCACATCACCCAAACAATTACATCAACCTGGAAACAAGTATTTAAACATGGAAGCCTATGGAAATCTTTTTATTCAAACTACTACAGCTAAGAGATTTTTAATATGTAAGCCTAGAGAGAGGTTTGCGTCACTGAAGGATTGTGGGACTTCAGGTCTTTTCCACTTTGCTCTTTGTGCTTTCTAATTGCTGTGAGGTCAGTTGCTTTCTTTTCTAAGTGCTACTGCTATAGTATGCTGCCCCAACATGGCAGACAACAAACCATGGAGTGACAGCCCTTCCCCAAGCTGTGAGCCCAAGTAAAATTCTGTCCTTATTAGTCTATGTTTGTTTGCTTGCTTCAGTCATGCCAAATCAAGCAACAGAGTCACATGACAAAGGAGAAAGCTCTTAGGGGTGAGGCTTCAGCTTGGACACTAAAGTGTTCCAGTTTGAAGTGGAAAGCTTTCCCCAATACAAATGTTACAGCTTTGCTGTATGTGTGGGCTTCCTAACACAAATGTTACAGCTCTGAAGGGAAAGGCATCCTTGCAGTTGAGAGCCAAAAAAATACCACAGAGTCACACCACACAACAAACCTCACACATGAGATTTATTTATTGGGAGGGAATAACACTGGAGGGTGAGTTCACTTGCTTTGGTGATGAAGACCTTGGGGGCTAGGTCCTACTTCCTGGAGCCAATGAGACACAAGAGTCCAGTCCGATGCAAACAGCAAGGGATGCTTTATCAATCCATCATGATGGGGTCTACCAAGCTCTATTGAGCTGGAGACCCCAAATAAGCAAAGCTTGGGTCTTTTATACTCTTACAGAAGCAGAATTGGCTGTTAGGCAGAGTTGTTGGACCGTGATTGGGTCCTAAGAATGCCCTTTAAGATGATTGGTTAAGATGATTTTATCCCTGAGGGGGCAAGTGCTCAGCTCAGGACATCATGAACTGTCAGGAGTTTGGGACAGGTATGAGGGTGTGGTTTTTCTCCGAAAGTATAGTACAGCCCTGAGGCCATATTGGAAGGTATCGAGAGGCCAGGGTTGGAAAACAACTTTTCTATCTTTTCAGTGAGAAGCAAGAGGCACTGAGAGGAAGACAGGAATTATATAGGGTTTCTTGAGGGACACAGAACTTTCCAGGTGGACATTTTCGGGAAGGGATTTTCAAGTCCTGAGCTTGGGGTGAGGCCAGGGCTTGGGGCTTGGGCTTTTTCCCTCTGTAGATCAGAGCTTGGCCTCCTGTCTCTGGATGGGCTGGTTCCAGCCATCGTGGTCATAAGAGTATTCTGTGGGCAAAGCATGATGGATGTAGCCACCTACACACCCTGAGGGGTTTACAGTAGATAAATAGAGATCAGGTAATCGGCCTGGTAAATGAGATTCATCTGTTGATAATTCTTTGTTTAGACCAGTAAACCATTTTTAATTGTGTTGTTTGGTTTGTTGATATTTAGTTTCTTGATTTCTTTATTCATGTGGATATCAGCCCGGTGTCAGATATGGAGTTGGCGAGACCTTCCTTTTCCATTCTGTAGGCTGGCATTTTGTCCTGTTGATGGTGTTCTTTGCCCTACAGAAGCTGGAAAGCTTCTGAAAAGTTTCATGGAAAGTCTCATGTTTTAATACTCGATTGCCTGTGTGGTAAAAACGTTCTGAATGTGTTTCTGGGACTTATGCCTGGGAGGGCGTGGCTAAGCAGGCCTCACAGTCCCAGGATCTAATGTGATTCATTACAATTCACTACGTCTGGGAGGAGGTTTAGAGGAGCTGCCTGGCGCCAGAGGGAAGGGATAGATACATTGTGGACTCTCAAGTCTGCCTTAAAAACGTAATTAGCTATTCACTGCCACATAAACTTCAGGTGATTCTAAGCCCCAGAATTCTGATAATTTAAAATAAACATCATTAAAGAGTGAGGGAGAGTGGAGAACGCACTTCCAGGACTTTCCCCAATCAGTCTATCGTATCTCAAGCCTTTTTAGCATGAGTGTTGCCAAGTCAAATCTCATCCTTGGCCATTTAAGTTAAGCAACAGAAAGAAGATTGGACACCGGGGGACTTCGGACTGAGTGCCCCAGGCTTCCTTAGTCTAAAGTCACACACAGGCTGGTTGTGTAGGAAGGAGTCCTAGGGTTCAACCTCTATCTCATGCAGGAACTCACACTGCAGCATCTCTTCCCTTGCTTTACCAGACTGTTTCTGAGGACTTTTACAGACACAAAGCTCCCAATTTCCTCATACAACCAGATGAAATTGTTAGATGGTTTCCATATTTATCTTCCATTCCCACCTTTATTTTCTCCTGCACATTACTGTTTAAATTCACTTGCATGCCTACACACACACACACACACACACACACACACCACCTTCCAGCATAGGACAAACATTTCTTTTGTCTTCATAGAGTCTTCCTATCTTTCAAGGATACATCCCAATTTCCTTTACTCTGATGTGTATGTCTAATTCATGAGCTAAGCTCCTGCCTCCTGATCCATGTAATTCAGTTAGTTATAATTTTTCTTCACAGTTTATAAGAGACAGACTATCTAGGAGTTTGTCTTTATTTTGATAAGTTTTACTATGTTTAAATTATCTATTTGATGCACAGAATTTTAAATATGTATGTGTACTTGTGCGTGCGTGTGTGCGTGCGTGTGTGCGCGTGTGTGTGTACTGAATATTTTTGAGATTTTTCTGTTACCTATCTACATGTTAACTTGATTGCGTTTTAGTCAAAGAACAAATGCTGTATCACTTAAACCTTATTTAGTTCACTTAAGCTATTTTCTGGTCACACACACATATATATATAGAGAGAGTCTATTACCTTATATGTTCTATGGGCACTTAAAAATGCATATTCTGTCAAGGTAGAGTGGTGTGATTTTAGTGATCATGAGTTTCTATTGGCTATTATATTGAGCACTTTTATATTATTGTTAATTTTCTGTTCAGTTATTTTAGCAATTGCTTCAGAGAAGTAATAAAACTCCGGGTACATGTATAGATTGCACTGCTTTCTTCAAGTCTATCACTTTGTGTCATTACACATCATATAGCTGCTTCGGGATTTTTTTTCATTATGTTCACTTTATTTTTTTGCTTTGCTTATCAAAAGACATTGAGTACAATCCACAACAACCCCTTGGAAATCAACATCTACAGAGAAATATAGTCCATCCCAAACCCCTCCAAAACACACATCCACAGAACAACACACACTTACCATATGTCTTAGCAATTATGGTTTGCTAATTTGTTTTGTTTTTAAAAGGACCTCAAGGGCACATTGTTTATAGTTTAATTGTCACCATCAATGATGTGCACCTGCACAGTCATTGGGACTGCTGGTTTTCACAGGTGCTGGAGACAGAGCTACATAAAGAATTGTTTCTAGCGCAATCCATTTGTCCACAAATTTTGGAAATTCCTTGTTTTTAATAGCTGAGTAGTATTCCATAGTGTAAATATACCACAGTTTCTTTATCCATTCTTCTACTGAGGGACATTTAGGCTGTTTCCATGTTCTGGCTATTATGAATAAGGCAGCTATGAACATGGTTGAGCATATGTCCCTGTTGTGTAGTAGTGCATCTTCTGGGTATATTCCAGGGAGTAGAATAGCTGGGTCTTGAGGAAGCCCTATTCCCATTTTTCTGAGAAAGTGCCAGATAGATGACAAATAGATTGAGCTAGAAATTTTCATAATGAGTGAGTTCACCCAGAAGCAAAAAGAGTAAAATAGTATGTACTCACTTATATCGAGACACTAGTCCAAGGGCTACGCCCCCATGAAAAACTTTACCTACCAGGAATGTGGGTCAGAGGGGAGGACATCCTATTGAGACTTTAGGTGTGAGAAGCCTGGGAGAATGAGAAAATAGAAGGATCCAGAGGGTCCTGGAAAACTACAGGCGGGTCTGGGCCCTGAGGTCCTCCTCAAACTATGGCACCAGCCAAGGAAAATATAGGCAGTAAACTTCAAACCTCTACCCAGTCTAACCGATGGACAGGACATTCTCCACCATTAAGTGGAGAAGGAGATCTGACTTTCACACAAACTCTTGTGCCCCATATTGGACCATGTCCCTTGGATGGGGAGGCCTGGTGGCACTCAGAGGAAGGATAATAGGTCGCCAAGAAGAAACTCGATACCCTATGAGCATATACAGGGGGAGGAGGTCCCCCTCAGTCACAGACATAGGGGAAGGGAGTAGGGGGGAAGTGGGAGGGAGGGAGGAATGGGAGGATACAAGGGATGGGCTAACAATTGAGATGTAATATAAATAAATTAATAAAAATTTTAAAAAAAATTAAAAAATAAAAGAATTGTTTCTACTTTTTCCCAAGCTCAGGAGACCAACAAACAACAGCAAAGGGCTTGCTCCAGCTCTGTGCTGCTCACTGATTGGCTGAAAGACTTGCTCCTGCCAGAAGGAGGTCCACTACTGGACAATAGGGAGCTCCTGGCCCCAGATAGAGACCAGCTTCTGGACCTATTATGCCTTTTGCTGTCTCTAATTGATTTGATTTTCCTTACCTTAATTTCCTCACCCCATTTCTAAAAGAAATCACTAGCATTCTTTAAGTCACCTAGAGAGGTAAAGTTAAATTCCCCTTCATTTAATTTAGGTTGCTGTGCATCCACCAAGGTTAATTCCCAAGCTTATGTAATGAACTCTTTGAGACCCTGCCAGCTGACTCTTGAGCATGTATTCCAAACTCTTGGTTTTCCATTCTTGCAGGTTGAGTTTTCCATACGCCATTTCAAGGTCTTCAGCTACTAAAATGGCCGGGATACTGTTCTCTGCTTGCTCCAGAGCAAGCCAAGCATGTTCAATAGTAACTCTTTCAGTGCCGTTATTTTTCATGTAGCATCATCTGCACCCTCTGAGTCCTAAAATTCCACATGACCAAAACCTCTTTTCACATCAGTATCTCTAATCTGTCCATAAGCCATGAAGATTATTTGTACATTTTTCTCCATTGTTTCTGGTTCTAGCCTCCTAATGAATGTTAGAGACTAGACTGCTTATGACTAGACTAGCATGGCTAGTATTTTCCAACATTGTCCTCAGGTCCTTATTCTGTGACGGAGCTGTTTTCCTCCCTTGCAGACCTGGATTCATCTTGTCAGTCTCTTCACAACTGACCTAATTTTTTCTTAATTTTTAAGATCGTATTTTAATTATAATATTTCTCTCTTCTCTTTCCACCATGCAAATCCTCTAACATCCTCCCCAGTCACCCTCAAATTCATAGCATTTTTTATTGCTATCACATGAATATATATATTACTAAATAAAAATTTTGGAGTCCATATAATGGTACTTGTATGTGTGTTTTGAGGGCTGACCAATTTATGCTGTGCATTGAACCCAGAACTGCATTGCTACTCTCTAGCTTCTAATTAATTATTGTTTTAGATTTTCATTATTTTAATCTTGTTAGTGTTATGATACTATATTTTCTATATTGAATTATTGTTGTCATTGAAATATATATATACATATATATATATGTATATATATATGCCCTATATTACCCACTTGGGTATATTGTAAGTTATTTTTTAGAATAGGTTTTCTGGCAACAAATTCTTAATTTTGCTTTGTTTGAGAATGTGTTCATCTCATCTAGCTTCTTGCTTTAGGATATTTTTGCTAGGTATAGAATTGTGGTTTGATAATCTTTTACCTTCTTTCAGTATTTAATGAATGTCATTTCTTTCTCCTACATTTGTCTAACTTGCATACCTTGTGCTCTCCTACCTTCCTCACCTCTTCATTTCAAGTCTCATACATCTTAATGCCCTCCCTAGTCTGCAACAGTTTCATCCCATAGTGGTCTCCATACTTTATCCACTCACACACTTACACATGAACATTGCATAAGTATATGCATATGAAAAAGAACATGCCATTTTTATCTGAGTCTGATTACTTTGCTTAACTTAACTTTCTTTTCTGAAAATATCATTTTGAAAGCTTAATTCCATATTTTTCACACACACTCAAATCCCCATACACATGCATATATCACACTTTATTAACCTTCTAAAGATGATTTTATTTCTTAGGGTACTTTCTTGGTCCAACTGTCTTGCATTTTCTAAAACTCTTATAATTTAATAGTTGGATTGCAATAAGTGTTATTGTTACACCAGTTTCCCAGGATCTGTCTTCTATTTTCTATCATAATTGAGACTTTTTTCACTGTTCTGTCTTTAACCTTTGACTCATTGTTCTCAGCCCCTGTTGGTATGTTTTTTTAATTCACTGAGTTTGTTGGAGGCTATTTTAAGTCCTAACATTTTTATTTGATTATTTCTTAAATTTTTTTGTCATCACTTTTCACTTTTTTCCAAACATATTATTAAGTGTTCATTGAAATATTTTTGTGTTTTTAGCTACAAAATTTTGTAGTATAGATCTAATATTTCTCCCTTCATACTGATTAACATAAATATATATATATATATTATTTTTTAAGACAACAATTCTTATGAAAGCTGTACTTTTTCGTATTACACTGTGAGATCCTGGGTCTTATTTAGGTCAACCATTTTATCTGACACTCTTTCACATTCTCTTTGAAGGAAAGGAACATACGCCATGTTACCGATGCCATAGGAATGCATATGCATGCTTTCCCTTATGCCCCAACTGACAGTGAGGTAGGGGACTGGTTCTCTTTTTCAAGTAGGCATGCATGAGAGCTTTGGCTTTCTCAAGGTTTCCACTGATTCTACACTGTGTGAGAAGAATAGGTGATTTAAGAAAAACAAGTAAACACCATCCTTCAGCGATCGCCATGGTCTCCCTATTAACAATGAAGGCAGCAGAGGCTAAGATGCATATACATGTGGAACAACAGCTATGAGTCCTTATTTGACACTTCTGTATACCAGGCAATTGTCTTAAAATGTATTTTTAAAATTAAATTCACGCTAGCCATAAGAGACAATAACCTATCATTGTCACAATTTTATAAGTGCAGACAAATGTCCAAGGTCATCACTATTAAAAGACAGAATGAGGACACAGTACCAGGCAGTCTTAACAGTCCCTGAGTACAAGGTGGAACAAAATCATATTTATTTTTGCTGAAGTTTCTCACTGTAGATGGCACACTGCAATTTGTATAATTAAGTAGGCAACATATGAAATACAAAAAGTAAACACTGGGATGTTTCTTATTCATTGCTAGAAGTGTGCATGCAAGTACGTTGAAAGAATTTTGTTTTTATAGCCAGGCATACTACTAGTATGTCTAGTAACTCAGTAACACCCAGAAAGGAAAGTTTGGTGCCAAGAAGAGCCAGGAGAGTAATGGAGAAGGCCTGTCTCCAAAACCAAACAAATGTCTTTGCTTAGCAGAAGGTAGAGAATTTAAGCCAAAAGTAGCCAGAAAAGATAAAGATGAATACTTTATATACATAAAAAGAAGCATCCAATAACAGGATATTACAACTCTAAACAAATGCACCAAACACAAAACACACAATTTCATAAAAAGAATCATTATTACAATTAAAATGACAAATAAACCAAAAATAGAAGATAATGGATGGCTTGTATACCTTACTCTCACCAAAAGACAATCTATTTTAAAAATTAAGTGGTAAGCTTTAGAGTTAAATGGCGTTAAAAATAAGATGGGCCTAACAGATATCTACAAAATGTTCCACCCAAACAAAAAACCAATATACATTTTTCTAGCATCTTCCAACAGGTATGTCTCCAAATTAGATAACACAAATAAAGTCTTAACAAATACAGGGAAATTGAAATAGCATCACGGATCTTATCAGGCCACTATGGATTAAAGCCGGATAGCAACAACAACAGAACTGTGGATAGTAAATAATCTGGCAGAGACTAAACAATTCACTACTGAAAAGAACTGAAAGGGGATTAAAATGTTTCCTAGAATTTAAATCAAACCACACCCAACGTCATCCCAAAGAGACAAAATCTTGAATCATTTCTACTAAAATCAGAAGCAAGATAAGGCCGCCTGCTACCCCAGCTCCTGCTAAACGTAGTGCTTTAAGTCATAGCTATGGGAATGACACAGTTGAAGGAGGTAAAATGGACACCAGTAGACATGGAAGCACTCAAATTGCCCTGTTTGCAGAGTATATGATTGATTCTAGATATAAAAGACAGACCACAAATACTTCACCAGAAAGCCTTTACAGCTAATACATACATTCAGCAAGGTGGAAGTATACAAAATTAACACACAGAAATCAGTAGCCTTCCTACATGCATATGACAAATATGCTGAGAAAGAAATCAAGAAAAAAATCCTAACTCATAATCACCTTCCCCCAGAATATTTCGGAATACATCTAAGGCTGCAAAAAAAATTTTTTTTTTTACAATGAAATCTTCAAAATGCTGAAAAAAGAAATAGATGAAGATACCAGAAAGTGCATAGACCTCCCGTCCTTATGGGTTGTTAGAATTTATATTTTGAAAATGGCCATCTACCAAAAGCAATCTATGGATTCAGTGTTATCTCCATGAAATTTATTCTTTGGTTCTTTGCAGAAATTGAAGAAATAATCTTAAATTTCATATGGAAATGCAAAGGACTCATGATATGCAAAGTAATCCAGTTTTCTTTTAAAAACCTGCAGGCGGTATCACACAGATTTCAAAATATATTACAGAGCTATAATAATAAAAACATCATGATAATGGTATAATAATGACCTTCTGACCAGTCCCCCGATAGTATCCTCTGGGCATTAAGACTAACAACACGACACTAAAACATTTCTATACATCAAAGAACACCATCACTGGCATGCAAGGACACTTCACAGAATGGGATAAACCATTCAAAACCTTCATATACGAGTCATGCATGTCTTTTCATTTAAATCTATGTTAGCCTGATTCTAAAGTCTACTCCTTTTCATGCCGTTGTGGCTCAGTTGAAGTTGCATATTTATGTCCAAGAACTGTATCCTTGATTTATGTCATCTAAAATCTTAAATTATGGTAATGAATATCTTCAGGATCATGTGGCTTGACCAATAGTGAATGTTCTATACCTGCAACTGCGTATCTGAATATCCAGAGTGCCAGGAGTCAATGCAAAGAGCTCAACACAGTCCAGATCAAAGGTTCATCAAAGGAGAGGATGCCTATACAAATACAATTCAGAGGAGAATGAGAGGCTTTTGGGATGTGACATGTGGGGCTGACTTCACTTAATTTACAGAGTAACATCTTCAATTTGTGGACGTAATTATATATATATATATATACATATATGTATATATGTATATATATATAGTTATTGCTTCTATAATAGCATAACATAATTAAAATGTAGCTTTTTGAATGCTTACATTTGTACAACACTTTCATTAGGACTCTACATGCATATTTGACCTCAATACCATAATAATTACAGGCATCCTTTTACCCTTTTACAGTATTTCTTTAGCACAGTCTTATCCCTCTAGGCATCTTCTCCATAACGTTTTACGTCAGTTTTGTTTTAACAGTTTTGCAGCTATTTTTATTCTTGTTAGTGGTGTGAAGCCACTAAAACAGGCGTATTTAAGATTCTGTGCCATTCCTCCTTTTATGTGTAAGTTTACAGCTTGGTCTAAATGAAAGAAAACCAAAATTTGCAATAGTTTAAGGATAGAAGAATTTTCTCACAGGATCGTGTCAGGAATAGGGAACCCTGGGCACATGGCAGATTTACTGTAGCTGCACGATTGGATCCTCGATGTGATTTTGCACTATCCTTCAGAAGGTGGCTATGACTTTAAGAGCAGTTTATTGTCCAACATACCTGCTAGAACGTGGACTATTTTATATACACTCAATGAAGACAAAAGACATGAAGGAGAAAGAAGTTTTAAATAGCTGAATGATATCCTCTAAAGAAACCTTCCTGAACATCTCAGACAGCATTTGACATTGAAAATATTTATTGAGAGGCACATCTAACTGTAAGAGGCAGCTGGGAAGTTCTGGTCTGGATAGTCACATGGCCAACTCTAGAGTTTGTTAACCTAGGATAAACAGGGCCATGGTTTTGAGGCCGGTTACTAGCAGCCTCTGTAGCTTATTTTCAAGTTAAAGAAGGAGCTCACCATTATCATCTGCTCAGGTCCCTGCTTCCGTTTCACACTTGGCCTATACGATCTGGGCCAACCTAATGTTGCTGGTGTACACACGAGTTTAGGATGACATTGTAGGCAAACTGACTGAGGTTGGGAGCTCCACAGCCACTTCTCTGCAATTTTACCAATTGTGTGTCTCTGTAAAATTTTTGCCACATGCTCCAAAAGGAAATTTCTCTGCTGAGCTATATATTTGTTGAAAAAAAAAAGGGCTATCTGTGGATTTGAAGGTAACTTTAAGAACAGCCATTTTAAATTATATTTTTAATTTGCTCACAAAGTAACAAATTTCTGAACAGGTTTTTAAAAATAGATTCTTACTTGACTAATTCCCCTTTCCCCATTTTCTCACCTCCCCAATGCCTACTTAACCCTTTCTGCTCATGATATGCCTCCTTGCTGCTTTCATATCAATGATGCTTTTCACATTCTTTATTATTTTATAAAAAGAATGTATTTCTGCGTTTCACCAGCTGTGCTTTTGATGTGGATGTATAACTCTGTAGGATTTTCACATCTTTCTGTCTCTTCCTATGAATTTTCAAATGCTCCTTTACTTTCCTGATAGGATTTGTATAATATGGATTGCATAATTCAAGTTTATTTTCTTTTCTATTTTAGATTTTGGGGCATGCTATTTAGGGTAACTGGCCCTAAAATTAGAAAGGCCCTTCTGTCCCACCATTCAAGGACCTGGTACTAGAGGCATTGGCCAACATACCTGGCTTATATATTTGGATTTTTAGTGAGAATATTTTCTAAGATTGGAGTTCTTAATGCTAATAAACAAATGATATTTTCTATGACAAGTAAAAGCAGATAATAAACAGTCCTTTTAGACAGCTGAACAGGGAAGTGTACATTTTCTAGATATGAACAAGCCTAGGGGACAAACTGTTTCTTTTTTTGGGGTGGGCATTTAAATTTTTTTTTTATTATTTTACAGATTCACTGATAATGAGACAGGTTAAATCCTGGCAACACCCAGCCTACCTCAAGGAGGATGATGAACATCTAAGATGGCTTCAAATGTGGCAAACAAGCAACTGGGAAAAATGTCCTCTTTCATCAGACAGAGAGACTCCCTATTAATACTACCATGTGCATAACATTGTCCTTTAACATCAACAAGACATTAAAATATCATACCCTATTTTGACTTTCCTAACTTATCCGTATATTTAAATTGTATTATTCATAGTTATTTATATCTTATACTTTTTGTATTGATCATTGGGGGTCAGTTGAAGGGAGTTAACTTTCCTTCTCTTGTTTAACTAATCACATTGCATGAATTGTGAACCTCCATATTAGTATAGACATTACAATCACCAACATTTTTGAACAATATAATCAAAGACATGTTTTAGACCTCAGTGTATTGAGGATACATCTGAAGACAAAGAATTGTCACTCTAATTCAGGGTAAAGAAAGAAAATCACGTATCTAAATCAACTCTTTGATCCTACGGATAATCTAAATCTTATTAAGAAAAAAGTCATGTTGCTAAAGTGTTAGCTAAGAACAGTGATGGCATTTATACTTTTCAGAAGAACAATTAGCATAATTAATAAGAATTTTTCACATTTAAAAAATATATTTTATTAATGTATTCATATTACATCTCAATGGTTATCCCATCCCTTGTATCCTCCTATTCCTCCCTCCCTCCTGCTTTCCCCCTACTCCCCTCCCCTATGACTGTGACTGAGGGGGACTTCCTCCTCCCCTGTATACACTCATAGGGTATCAAGTCTCTTCTTGGTAACCTGCTATCCTTCCTCTGAGTGCCACCAGGCCTCCCCATCAAGGGGACGTGGTAAATATGGGGCACCAGAGTTTGTATGAAAGTCAGACCCCACTCTCCACTCAACTGTGGAAGATGTCTTGTCCATTGGCTAGATCTGGGTAGGGGTTCAAAGTTTACTGCACGTATTATCCCTGGCTGGTGCCATAGATTGAGCAGGAGCCCTGGGCCCAGTTTAAGAAATTACTGTAACTTATTCCGGAAGCTTCAACTAACATTACTTGATTACATTATCTACCAGATTTTTCTGTGTTCTCAGCTATATGCGTTTACCTATAGGCAATCTATATGCTTCTTCCTATAGGCCAGTGTTAACCCGTTATCTCTCTGAGTATAGCATTAGTGCTGCTTTGCAAAGGCTGCCTGTCTTTTTACCAGCACTGTTGCTACAATCACTTTGTAAAATGGTCTAGTTCTATCATATCGCCCAGGAAAATGTCCCCTGAGAGCTGCTAGATGAACTTTTGACAGTAAAAATACATGGCTTCGGGAATGATCTAGAAATGAGGAAGTTGCTCCCAGGACTGTTAGATCTTGTTACATCGAACCTGTTGGTCCCACATGCTGAGTCAGAGAGACTTCAATTTGAATGCTGGTTTTCCTGTATAAGCTGTGTAAATAGGAATGGATTAATTTGCATTATTGGTCTTAATTTTTCACTAGTACCAAGTGAGTGATGATAATTCATGGGCTTGTTGTGAAGATGAATAAACTACTAAGCACCGAGTCTGATGCATCTCCCCAGTCGCTTCCAAATATCTGTTTTTCCACTGGGCATTGCTCTCATCTCACCCTTTGACCTTGAGTGAGTCCGTCTTTGTGCTAAACACAAGTGGTTGTACATTTCTTGCTCTTCTCATGAATTATTGTAAGAATCTGGCATAACCCTGGATATTGGTAAGTGTTAATATGTACTCTACTAGAGAGTTTCAGTGTTGTCATGAACTCGTACAACTGGCTCAATCTGGGGATGTAATGGAATCCTTTACAGAATAATTTCCTGTCTGTTTGACTTGGTTTCTGTGAAAATATATCAAGTCACTCCATGTTGCTAATAAATGTATGTGTGTCAGTTTGCATCTGCAAAGACATATAATAAAAGAGTAAGGTGCTATTTATGGGGAGAACTTGAAGGTAAGCAGATTATTCAGCCCGTAAAACTGATTTATGATGGGTCTTCAAGCATAGAGAGAAGGCTTGCTTCAACAAAATTCTATATCTGAATCCAAATGCTCAGAAAACCCAAAGAGAGGATAGTCAATCATTTCACAGGGGGGTTTCTCACTTTCTGTTACTCAAGGAAAAAAAATCCCAAACAGAGATCAATTAAATTCATAGAATTTACCTCTCCTAAAATATTCCAGACAAAAGGACATCCATCTGTCTACACGCCCTCTACCTAGTCGTTATCCACCATCTGCTTTATAATGCCCGAGAATTAGTCAATAAAAGATTCAGGTCTAAATTGTAAGACTCAAATCCATCTAAAGAAGATTCTCATGTCTACATCATTTAAACTATGAGTCTGGAATATTAAAATCAAGTTACAAGCTTTACCTTTCTTATTAGTGGTTTTTATATTGCTGTGATAAAACATCACATCCAAACACAAGTTATGGAAGAAACGGTTTACCTGGGCTTTCAGTTCCAAAGGGATAAGAGTTGATCCTGGTGCAGAGGCATAGCTGCAAGAAGCAGGCATGGTGGTGAGCATTCAGCCAGAAACAGGAAGCTAAGAACTCACATTCTTAAATGCTAGTACAAAGGAGAGAGCAAATTAGAGGTAACATGAGGCCTTTAATCTCAAAGCCTACCACCAGAGCTTTCTCCCTTCACCATTGACTGCACCTCCCAACCCTCCCTCAAACAGTGCCAACTACAGGGGCCCAAGTGGTCGAACATCTGAATCTGTAGGATAACTTCTCATTTAAAGGCTATATCCCATATTTTCAAAGCATGATGGCCATCTCTGTTCCTTGGAATAGAATGACTCTGCCTAAATTCTGAAGTAGTTGCAATCACTGTCCTCTGATTTCTACAGACTCTTAGAAGCCAAGGCTTTGTGGGGAGCAGGTGGCATTCCTAGATATCCATAGAAGGCATTAGAAGATTCTTGCCACGTGGAGTAGATTCATAACTTGAGATTGTGTGTGGCAGACAGAGTAAACAGACAGGAAGCCAAATGGCTGGAGGACATTTCTCTAGTAACAGGCCTTTTGAAACCCAGGACACTTGTTTTGTCAATTTGCGCAAGACACCTAAAAAAATATCATTCCCTGTAATGATTTTCCTGGAGATTATGAATCCTTATGACTAGCACAGCCCAATTGTATATAGACATGCAGAGACCAAAGACGAGAGAGAGAAATTCAAAGAAGATTTTTCTGTGTGTAATAAATCAATTCAAATATATCTACATCTTTTTGCAATAGTATGCTAATACATATTCAATGCTCCACTCTCCAAGGAGAAAAATTTTTTGAAAGCTTTGGTTTGTCATACTTTTTAATTTCTGTATGCGATTTCTTCCTCACACCCATTTCAGATTACCAGCAGTCTGGCAGAAAAGGCAGAGCTGTGACTATTGCATGCAGTCATTCCTCCTGTCCTAGCCCTGGCACACAAATACACCTTCCCATGACATCTGACCACCTCTCAAGCTTGCAGGCTCTCATTTGTCTTCTCTTTCTTGTGCGTCTACAATACTCACTTTGTTTCCTCATCTGATTCCGTTCTGCCCTCCACTGTTCGTATCGCAATGACTGCACTTGTCCAGTGGTTCGCTGATCAATATAAGATGAAGAAGGCACGAGTCATGGGACTTTTAAGTTCTAAGCTACGCTGAAGTCCGTTGGTGAAGAGCAGCGTCTTGCATCCCTTGCGGTTATTTCGTGTTTCAACAGCTTGAAAACATTACAGATATCACTGAGAAAGATCCTGTTCCTGTTTTTAAGGCACTCAAATTCTGATTTTGTCCAGTCATTGGGAGCACCATACTCAAAGAATTTGTGTCATCCTTACACCATTATGTTAATATCTCACAATATTTCTGAGAATATTTGTTGATAGATGGCACAAGAACCAATTTTATGTACAGGTAAGTATAGAAATCTGTGAGAAGCCTGCTCAGGTTCTCCTCAACTGTGAGGAGTGGTTTTAGTAAAGGATCAGTCTGTCTGTGTCTGTTTCTGAGGCCTGGACTGACTGGCCAAGAAGACCGAATCACTGACTTTAGAGTTATCTACTGAAACCTAATAGAATCACAGAGACAGTGACCTAGAACCTTGAGGTGCCTGACAGACTGAGTCAACTAACCTCAAGTTGCTTGGCCCATGACTTTTGTTATACAAGACTATAAGCCATATCATTCATTATCTACACCCTAGAGCCCTCCTGACCAACTCACTACCTAATGGAGCCTACAGACTTCCTAACTATTCTGTCTTATGTTTTATAGGGCACAAGGTCTTCACTGTCTGTTTTCTCTCCACCTTTTATTCTCTTTGCTGTCACATTACCATTCAATTAAGGTGCTTCTCATACTATGTGTTTTCTTATTACTTTTCTTGAGTGCTTTCTTCCTTTTTTCACTGAAACGTCCATATTTCTTCATAGAAAAATCTATTAACTCTTTAAGATATACATTCTCTTTAGGTTTTCCTTCAATCTGAAATGGTACTTCCTGATCTGAACAAATACTGTATAATTTATGCCATGCTGCTGTATTTAGGTTACACCTTTATTTATTTGTTTAACTTGTCTATAATCCCGTCCATATGTATATTTTGAGGGTGGTTTTTCATTTTATACCTACTGTCCAGTTCACTTCCTAGAACACAAAATTGTACTGTGATTGCTTGTAAATTAAGATGAGTAGAGATTCATATGTGCACTATATATTTTACTTAAGGTGGCTTTGAACTCACAGAGATCTATCTGCCTTTGTTTCTTAAGTGCTGGAGGTAAAGGCCTGTAGCACCAGGCCCGGGTGGCACCTAAATTCAATTAATATATCCATGCCAGTTTTCAGATGAGATAAAAATGATTGCTGTCTAACAAAAGAACCATATCATTAGGAAAATAAGTATTTAAAAGTGTATGTTGAGGACTAAATATGAAGATGCCTGACTGGAATATTTCAGACTCTGTTAGACTCTCAGGATCTGGTAACCATCTTGTATGATGGAAAATACCCACCAGTGATTGATATGAAGGCTCCATCACTCCACCAGAAAGGTAAAGTAGAGTGCTTTTTATGTCTTGTGTTGCTTAGTACACAAGTAAAACAAGAAAAAAAAAATCAGGCTGACCAACTGTAGCAAATAGAAGCTTTTTTTTTTATAAGTTTACTTCAGGTTGGCCTCAACCTACTAAATTAACAGTAGAAATGAAAATACACAGACACCGGGTCAAGATCCAGATTAAGAAGCAAGGATTAGTTTTATTGCACACACCATGGAGAAGTAACTAACTCAATGTCTCATGGACTCTACAGGTTTCTCTAGCGTTCTGTCTTATGTATCACTGGGTACAAGTTCCTCTGTATTTGGTTTATCTTAATTTTTAAAAATTTCTTTCTGCACATCCTGATCCATGAGGCAAAGCACATAAAAACACAGAACTGAGCAAAAGTACCCATAAAAGACAGAGGGGATGGCAGCAATATATTCACGGCTCACCAACTATATATCTGACATTTGAAATGCACTGTCTTGTTTAATTCTCAAAACATTCTGAAACGTAGCTATCCCTTATTCTGCCCACAGATGAGAAATCTGAGGCAGGGGATGATAAAAGTGTTTGCTGGAGTCATTCCCCTCTGAGACAGAAGTGATGAATTCTGACCAAAGACTAGAGATGGATGCTTTCTTTCAATATAGGCAGAAAACCACAACCAAAACCAAAACGAAAACCAAAACAAGATAGCAGCGATCCTGGGCAGAAAAGTTCTGGAGCTCAGAAGAGTTGCAGAAAGGGCTCCTTTGGAATAGAGGGAGGTAAGTGTGCAATGTGACCATCACTCAGCATTCCAGCATTGCTCCCAAGATGCCATTTCTGACTGAGTCACCACACACCGATCCAACAGCTCTTCAGATCTATTATGCATTAATTTTCCAAAGGAGCAGCTACTGAACCCCTGCTCTGCAGAGCTTGTTGTGTAACATTAGCAGAGAGATAATGCCAATTAGCCACAAAAATTTTTATCTCAGCCCAGTTGTAAGCCAGTTTGAATACAGTCACAATCATTCTAAATGATGCCCTTAAAAGTTATGATGCAGTAGCCTAGTTAGAAACAATTTGATAGTTTAAGAGAACCTATTTGTAGGATAGTAATATCCTTTCTCAAGTCATTCCAATAACTCTAAAACAGCAGACAGCTCTCAACCCAATAAGCTCATATGCGAAATGATGAGCTCTTCCCAAATGACTAAGAAATGTGTCTGTTAAAGAATTTTATGCAATTACGTTCAAGGAATATTAAACCTTAATTGATATACTGGTGATTTCAATAATAAAATACCCAGTGTTGTCTGAGAACAAATGGAAAGCACTAAACCAATGCTTAGATTCATAGCTGGATAAATCAAGCACACTCTCATATCCATCAGGGAAATCTCTCTACCTATACACGTCCTTGGTTTAGGGAGCTCCCTCCCATAACATGAGGTGCTCTGTCAATGACACTCTGCTCACAGGACCTTTGTGGAGTGCAATAGAGAGAGGAGCTGTATGGCTGTAAAGTAACCCGAGACACAGAACCCCCCCCCCGCACCCCTTTTCCTGATCCTAGTTACTTGTGTACATCCGCATATGTGCTGTAGGGCTTTTAAACTGGAGCGTGGATGGGACACAGAGGCTGTCGAGTCTGAGCTCAGCGAAGCGGAGAAGCAGCTGCATTGAAACATAGGAAAAACAAAGAAAAAAACCGCAAGATTTTTTTCTTATGAATATATTTAACGTGTTAAACAGATTCTGGCAATTTCCTGATGGATCCAAAAGAAGCCCGAGCTGAGATTTTCACAGAGAGCGTTCCAGGCTCTGAATACTGTACGTCATGTATTGAATCACATCTGCTGCAGAGAGGAAGCAATGAATAATTAACTTGGCCTCCACATTACCACCATAGATTACAGCGTCCTGACTGCTGGACGGCCTTGTGTTCATAAAGCATTTAGAAACCCCGGTTACTCTCTTTCCTTTTAAATTTGTCTTGCTATCACTTACCACTTAAAAGGGTAAATCTTTCTTTGGTTTTAATTAAAGCATTTAAAATAATTTACATCGAAATCGTATGTGCTCGGCTCTGTCAGAATTGATGCTTTAATAACATGCCACCCCTTTCTCCGTTGCCCTGAAATCTGTTAAATTACCACTAACCTAATTGGGAACAAAGTTGTCAAATGCATGCAGCCCTGACAGTTTGTCTTTCTGCAAACTGCCGACAGATTGCAAGTTACGCATGTGTTGAGCAGATGGGTAAGTTAAAAGGAACACCCCCCCTTCTCAAAAAAAAAAAAAAAGAAAAAAAAGAAAAAAAAAAAGAAAAAGCAATTTATTAAATCACCTGGAACCAGCAGCTCGGGTCCAAAAATAGTGAGAATGAAATATCGCAGGAGCTGGGATGCTGGCACTAGAATATACCAGAAGGTACCGGTTACAAAACAAGATAAACATTTGGAGATGCCTCAGCTGTGATACAGAATAATGAGGAGTTATTTAACCCGGTATAGATTACCAGCCAAAATTAATTTAGGGTACAGCTTTTTTGGAAAGCCATTTGCAAAATGATTGCTTTAACCCTTTGTCTTCTTATTTTTATTATATAAAGATGGGCACATTTTTCTTTTCCCAGTCCTACAGCTAGGAACATGAATAGATACACAAACACACACACACACACACACACACACACACACACACACCTACAGCTAGTAACATGAGTAGATACACACACAAACACACACACACCTACATCTTTGCACAAGGAGTACACTGTAATAAATTCATATTTACACATGTGTGCACATTCACCTATGAATCTCCATGTAAGCCTACATGTGCACATATATGAATATATATGCTCATGTAAATATCACACATAATCGTGACATATATATGCATATGTATTGGCAGCCATCTCTTCATCTCCCTAGCTACTGTTATATCTAGGAAAGGGTGCGTCTTTTCATAATGCTCAGCAATCCCTAATATGCATACTCAGTTATATTGTCCCCACAATAGTTCTCATGTGCTCTGTGGGGAAAATCAACCCAAGAAGGAGAAGAGGTGGAGCTTGTGTAGGCACTGGGGAGGAGAATGGAGTAAGAGGGACATCACAATCATTGGCATCATCTAAGTAGGCCTAGTAAGCATGATCACAGTAGAATTCATTGAAGAGTTATATGGATCAATGCCATAAGACCAAACAACAACAACAAAAAGAGGATATGTTTTCTCTAGTATTTGTATTATTTGAACAACCCAAGCCTGAATAAAATCACCAATTCAGTTTTTAAAAATTAATTTATTTATTCATTTTACATCTTGATCATGCCTCCCCTCCTCTCCTCCTGTTCCCACCCTCCCTCCATCTTCCTTAATTCCCCCCTATTCCTCAGAAAAGGGGAGCCCACCCACCCACTCCATCTCATCAAGTCACATCAAAACTGAGCACATCTTCTACCCCTGTGGCCTGACAAGGCAGCACCACCAGGTGGGACTGATCAAAAGCAGGCAACCTAGTCCATGTCAGAGACAATCCCTGCTCACTTACCAGAGGACCCACATGAAACCTGCGCTTCTCATCTGCTACATCTGTGTAGGGGCCTAGGTCCAGTCCATGCATGGTCCTTGGTTTGTGCTTCAGTCTTGGCAAGATCCTCCAGGCTCTTGTTAGTTGGCTCTGATGGTCTTCTTGTGGAGCTCCTGTCACCTCCTGGTCTTTCTATCCCTCCCCCAACTTTTCCACGAGACTCTAAGCTTCACCAATGTTTTGCTGAAAGTATTTGCATCTGTTTCAATCCGCTGCTGTGTGAGGCCTCTCAGAAGAAAACTCTGACAGGCTCCTCTTCCTGAGCATAACACAGTATCATTAATAGTGTCAGGGGTTGGCTCTCTCCCATGGTGTGGGTCTCAGGCTGGGCCAGGCATTGGTTGGACATTCCCTCAACCTCTGCTTTATCTATTCCTTCATATCTTATAGGCAGGGTAAATTTTGGGTCAAAGTTTTTGTGGGTGGGTTGATGTTCCCCTACTCCACTAGGAGTCCTGTCTAGATAGAGGGTGTCCTATCCAGCTAGAGGGTGTCCTCTTCAGTATTCATGACTCTTGCTACTAGTAGTCACAGCTCAAGTCACCGCCATATCCCACATCGTTCCAGGAGCCTACTCAGTCTTAACTCTCCAGCTTGTCACAGAGATGCCCATGGTTTCTCTTCACTCTCCAGACTTTCTGTCCTTGTGTACCCCACCCCACCCTGCTACCCCAGACTTTCTGTCCTCCTGCACCCCACCCCACCCTGCTACCCCAGGTCCAATTTCCACACTTATTTCTCTCTGAATTCCCTCTCCTACTTTGTTCCCTCTATTTAACACCTTCTGCTCTCTATTCTATTCGCCCTTTGAGTGAGATGTAATCATTTTCTCCCTTGGGTCCTCCTTGTGAATTATCTTCTTCGGGTCTGTGAACTATTGTATGTTTATCCTATACTATATGGCTAAAATCTGCCTATAGGTGAATGCATACCATGTTTGTCTTTCCAGTTCTGGGTTTACCTCACTCAGGACAATCTTTTCTAGTTCCATTGCATTTGCCTGTAAATTTCATGATTACCTTTTTTTAAAAAATAGCTGATTATTATTCCATTGTGTAAATGTACCACAGTTTCTTTATCCATTCTTGGGTTGAGGTACATCTAGGTTGTTTCCAGATTCTGGCTTTTAGGGGAAAAGCTGCTATGTTGAGCAAGTGTCTTTGTTGTATGGTGGAACATCTTTCGGGTGTATGCCCAGGAGTGGTATAGCTGGGTCTAAAGGTAGAACTATTTACAATTTTCTGAGAAAGAACCCTATTGATTTCGCAAGTGGTTGTACAAATTTGCACTTCTACCAACAATGAAGGAGTATTCTCCTTTCTCCATATCCTCGCCAGCATATGCTGTTACTTGAGTTTTTGATCTTAGCCATTCTAACAGGTATAAGATGAAATTTCAGATTCATTAGGTCTTACTTCAAAAGCCTCTACTCCATAAAATTGAAAAATATAATTGAAATGGACAATTTTCTTGATAGAGTCCACTTACCAAAGTTAAATCAAGATCAGATAAAGTTAAATAGACCTATACTGCCTAGGGCCAGATGGTTTCAGCACAGAATTCTACCAGATTTTCCAAAAAGAGCTAAACTAATACTTCTCAAATTATTCCCTAAAAAAGAAACAAAAGGAACATTGCCAAACTCACTCTATGAAGCCACAGTCACATTGATACATAAACCACACAAAGATTGAACAAAAAAGTATTTCAGACTAATTTTCCTAATGAACATTGATGGAAAAATACTTAACAACATTTTTACAAACTGAATCTAAGAATGCATCAAAAATATCATCCAACATGATCAAGTAGGCTTAATCCAGGTGTACAAGGGTGGTTCAGTATATGAAAATCCATCAGCATAAACCACCATATAAACAAACTGAAAGAAAAAATGCAGATCATCTCATTAGATGCAGAAAAAGCATTAGAGAAAATCCAATAGCCCTTCATGTTAAAAGTCTTGACAGATCAGCGATACAAGGCACATACATAAACACAATAAAGGCAACATACAGTAAATCTATAGTAAAAATCAAATTAAATGCAGAGAACCTTAAAGCAATTCAATTGAAATCAGAGACAAGGCTGAACACTCTCACTGTATCTCTTCAATACAGGACTTAATGTCCTAGCCAGAGCAATAAGACAACTGAAGGAGAAATTAGGGAAACTACAACCTTCCTAACAGCCACAAATAACATAAAGTATTTTGGTTTAACTCTAACCAAACACATTCAATGCAATCCCTATGAAAACATCAACACTATACTTTACAGACCTTAAAAGAACAATTCTTAAATTTAACATTTTCTTTGACTTCTGTACCATTTCTTTACTCATATCTTCTACCCATGATATTCTTTGTTCCATCTCTTGAATTCTGTTGATAATACTTGTGTCTGTAGATCCTCTTCCGTAGGGTTTCTATTTCCAGAATTATCTCAGATTGTGTTTTCTTCATAGCATCTTTCTACATTTTTAGGTCTTGAATTGTTTTACTCATTTCCTTTTTATTACAAGAATGAATATCCTAGGTTTAACAGATAGATATGATTCTATAGATATATAGGTAAAATAGTTAGATAAGGTCTTCAAAAGCCTTAGAGACCTAAAGAATATGGCATTAAAGATGTTTTTATTATTTTAAAGATTCATTGACAACAAGACAGTTTAACTAATGACAACAGTGTACCTCAAAGAATATGATGAGCATCAAAGAACCTCCTTATGTAGATAGTTTCATATGTGGCAAACACGCCACTGGTCAAAATGTCCTAATTTCTGCCTCAGACAGAATTCTGTCTAAAAATGGGCAAGCTTGGATGCACGTAGAGTCCACAGCCAAACTCTGGCAAGACAGAGTAAGCAAGTCTTCAATAGTTCCTGCCTCACAAATATGTCTGTCAGTTATATTGGGCCAGAAAGCTGAAGATGATGCTCCAACATTCTAGAGAGTTTTGGGTGACTGTTCAGGCAGCAAATTCTCTCTGTCATTTTTTTCATGTTGGAAACTGCTAACCTACACTTCTAGTTAACTGAGGTAATTAATTTTTATTCCTTCTCAAAGTTCTGATGGGGTTGAAGACCAGATAGTTTAGTCTTACAATGAAGCTTAGTAGTTTAGGGGTTAAGATAATTTTAGGTCTAGATAGATGTTTTAAGTTGTTAATGATGAGATATGATAGATACTGATTTACATTCAGAATTTTAGACTCACCAAGATAGGAAAGATGTTTTCTACCAGTTTATCAAATACAAATAGGCAAGTCACTATGAATATAACATTTATATAATTCCTGATTCTTTTGTTGTTCTTCCTGCTGTTTGTAATTTATTTTATTTATGTATAATAACAAAAATGTATATGTAAAAAAGAAATATAATAAAACATTTTAAAAATAACAATTCTAACTTTCATATGGAAAAACAAACAACCCAGACTAGTGAAAACAATCCTATATAATACAAGAACTTCTAAAGGTATCTCCTTCCTTGACTTCAAGCTATAATACAGAGTAATAGTAATAAAAATAGCATGATATTGGTATAGGAATAGACTGGCTGATCAATGGGATCAAATCAAAGACCTACAAATAAACCCATACAGTACAGACACTTGATTTTTGACAAAGGAGCCAAAACCAATGGGAAAAAGAAAGCACCTTTGAAAAATGGCATTGGTATAACTAAATGTCTACAGGAAAAAAATGCAAATAGGTCCACATTTATTGCCCTGCACAAAACTCAAGACCAAGTGTCTCAAAGACCCTAAATTAAACCAGATACACTAAGTCTATTAGAAAATAAATTGGGGAAGAGCCTTTGTCTCACTTGCATAGAAGAAAACTTCCTGAAGAGAATACCCACAACTCAGCCTCTAAGATCAACAATTAAAATGGGACCTGTTGAAACT
Organism: Acomys percivali; assembly: GCA_907169655.1. Taxonomy (NCBI): domain Eukaryota; kingdom Metazoa; phylum Chordata; class Mammalia; order Rodentia; family Muridae; genus Acomys; species Acomys percivali. The sequence continues at coordinate 156,060,124 of OU015743.1, forward strand.
GAAAGGCTTCTGTAAGGCAAAGGACACTGGCAATAGAATGTAATGGAAGTCTACAGATTGGGAATAGCGCTTTACCAATTCTATATCCAACAAAGGGCTAATATCCAAAATATATAATGAACTCAAGAAATTAAAACATCAACAAACAAAATAATCCAACTTAAAAATAGGATATAGGGATAAACATGGAATTCTCAACAGAGTGATCTCGAGTGGCCGAGAAGCACTTTAAAAAAATAATCAGTTCAGTTTCTAAGAGGGAAATAAATCAAAATTGAAGATTTATTCTGTTCCTAATAGTAAATCTTGGCAGGCCCATAGGCCCAGAATATTTACTGTCTTTATGTCTCTGTAACAGAAAATACAATTAGTTTGAGAGGAGTTTCTTGCTGGAAATTTGGCCAGTCATTAAAATAAAGAAGGAAAGAAAGAAAGGAAAAAGTAAAAAAGTGGGCCAGGACTCCAGGAGCAGGGGGGTGAGTCAAATACCGTCCTTGCTCTTGACTCACTTGCTTCACTCTTGAACCTCACTTCCATCCATAGTGCTGGCCACTGTGTAGTCTAATGGCTGACAAATCTGTCTCTCTAGCAATGGTTGTTTTTATGTGGTGTCAATTCTTATCCAAATATCTGTGGCAAGGTACCACCAGGATAAACATTCCCTGGGCCTCCCCGTCTCCCCACACACTCTAAAATGATATTCTTCAACCCCTCCCCTGGCTTACTGTGTTAGTTGTTACATCATTTGACAATGAGACACTCACATTAGAATTATGAGAAAAATCTTTGTCACCTATCTTATGTACAAGCCATAGCCAGTCACCAAGTCCAGTTACCAAGCCCTAAAAGTTTGCATTCACTGTATACATAAATCTTTTCCATTGTAGCTAGATAAACCAGCTTAGACTTTGGTCATCTGGATGGATGTAAGCTTCATCTTTCTTTCTTTGTTTCTTTCTTTCTTTCTTTCTTTCTTTCTTTCTTTCTTTCTTTTTTCCATTTCCTTTGGTTTTTGCATTTACTTATTTAGTCACTTTATAGTTGGACTCCAGTCCCCTCACTTTTCTCTTTTCAGTCTCACCCTCACATCCTAATCTGCCCACACCCCTCTCCTTCTCAGAGAAGCGGAGGCCTCCAAGGGGTACCAACCCACTCTGCCACCTCAAGTCACAGCAGAAGTAGGCACATTCTCTCTCACTGATGCCAGACAAAGCAGCCCAGCTAGGGGAAAGAGATCCAAAGGCAGGCAACAGAGTCAGAGAAAGCCCCTACTCCCACTGTTAGAGGGCCCACATGATGACCAAGCTGCACATCTGCTACATATGTGTAGGGGGCCTAGGTCAATCCCATGCATGCCTCTGATTTCTGGTTCAGTCTCTGTGAGACTCCATGGACCCAGGTTAGTTTACTGTGTAGGTCTTCTTGTGGTGTCCTTGACCCCTCTGGCTCCCTCCATCCTTTATCCCACTCTTCCACAAAACTCCTGAGTCCGGCCTATTGCTTGGCTGTGAGTCTCTGCATCTGTTTATACCAGCTGCTTTGTGGAGCTTCTCAGAGGACAGTTATACTAAGCTCCTGTCTGTAAGCATAGCAGAGTACCATTAATAGTGACAGGGGTTGGTTCTGTTCCATGGGGTGGCTTTCAAGTTGGGAAAGTCATTGGTTTGCCATTCCTTCCCCTCTGCTCCATCTTAATCCCTGTACTTCTTGTAGGCAAGACAAATTTTGGGTTGAAAGTTTTATGGGTGAGTTGGTGTTCCCATTCCCCCATTGGAAATCTCACCTGTCTACAAAGGGTACAAAGGGTGGCAACTTTATGCTCCATATTTCACTTGATCCACTTCCTACATAGATACTGTGGCAGCTTACCTAACAGTTCAACCATGTCACTTTGCTCTTCAATGTGGTAGGCTTTCTCAACTTGTCTCAGCAGATCAGCCTTTTACCTTCTCCATTATCACTAATCAATAATTTAGGCTAGTTACTTCTCCTATTTTAGCAAGCCAAAGCTTCTGTTCAACTGCCCTCTTCATTTCAAGCCATGAGTAGATTTTTCTACATGTTCCCTTCAGTCTTTATTCTTTTCAATTATATTGTACTGTCTGCCCTCTCGTGCTACTCCCAAAATGCTTTATTATTATCTTGTCTTTAGCCTTATCTGTAGATTTCCTATGAAAAGTCGTTTTATTACACTGCAGCTGTATTTTAGTAGGTAGCATCTGTTTTCTCCCAGGGTCCTAAGTGGTATGCCCACCCTTACTGAAAATGGGATGTGAATTCCCATTTATATAATGGTAAACAAAATGTTTAAAAAAATGTTTCCCCTTCTTATTTACAGATAAGAAACAGAACATGGCATCTGGAAATTCTGTAATAAAATTAAGTACATTGTGTGATAGGCAAAAACATCAGTCAATAAATACAGTGTAGTGCCGGCCACCTTCCCCACTCTCTAGCTGGGCTGTTTGGCACTGGATCTGGGCTCAGCTCTCAGGTCCTCTCCCACTCACGTTGCTGTTTACTCTTTCTGGTTTTCATTTTCTTTCTTTTGATTAAAGTTGAAGTTCAAGTATCCTGTACTCCCAGGAGATTCCCCCCTGAGTCTCTGGTGTCCCCAACTTAAGCCATGGTCAAAGGTTTTAGAAATTCACAGTGAGTGTTCCCCATTAAAGGTACTTAGAAGTTGTTTGAACTATTAATTTTAAAATCTTTCTCCCTTTCCTTCCTTCACCCTCCTCATTAAAGTCTCTCCCGGAAGTTGTTGAGTAAGGTATCTTGACTCATAAATTACTTTTCAAATCCTTCCCTTTTTCTTTCTTCCCCGCTCTTTACAGATCTGGGACATTAAGTCAGGTGTCACACATGCTAGGCCAGTACACGACCACAAACTACATCTCAGACCAGTCTCTCTCCCATTCATTTGTTTGACAAAAATTATATAAGTTAAATCATATTATATTATTATGCCATTTTTATGCACTAGAAAGTGAGAATTAAATATGACAAAGGTTTATAAAGTGGAGCATCATGAACCTGTAAAGGAACCAAGATTTGAAGCTGAGTTACCCTCTACGCTTTCAAAGATATTAAAGGCAGAGGCAGGAATCGGGTCTGCCACAATCTCTTACTGTATGTGGAAATAAGTATAAATTTCACATAGAAATAATAAGGTTAACATCAAGCTTGCCACAGGCAGAAAGCCAGTGTGCACCTTTTATATTACAGTAGATTGATTTTATTTAGATTAAATTGAACAGAGGCTGAAACCCAGGGTTAAGTTCAGAAACCCTTAGTGAGGTATTTAGTATTGGTTAGGGGATGGCCTCCTACCCCAGTGCCTGGCCACAGCCTCTCAGGTCTCATGAGGGTAGCCTGAATCCCCTTCCTCTGTGTGCCAGCAAGGCCGTCCTGCCAAGGGGCAGTGGCCAAATTGTGGGCACCAGAGTGTATGTCAGGGGTTCAGGAGAAGTTCTCTCCCTCCAGTTGGAGACTCAGCTGTCTGCCTGCTGCATCTGAACAGGGAGATCTGGACAGATGCTGGGACTTGAAGCTGGACCCTGAGCGGAGCGCTGAGAGTGGGAGCGAAGAGTGGGAGGATGGCAGGTCCGCGGGGGAGCAGGAGCTCCACTGCGAGACCACCAAGGCCTGCGGGTCTGGACACAGGGAGAGCCCGCACAAACTGATGCCCCAGCCAAGGGATGGTAACTTCGTACATGTCTTGATAGTAGAGGAAATACTAGCCTATCAGATATCCTCCAGCAAAACTCAAAAGATTTCAAAGACTTTAATTCCCAGCAGGGAGCCTCTGTTGTGTGTGGAAAGACGAACTATAGGAAGTAAGATTCAGCGATCCCTAAAACCGTTATGCACTGTGGGGAAACGAGCTCTAAAGAAATAACTGGTAACAAAAGAAGACCTACTGTGAGCTGGTCTAGCTGTGCACTCTGCAGTACATTCACAGATCTGTGGCTGCCAGCTACAGTTTATTTCCCAAAACCAGAAGTGCTTGTGTAACCTGATGCGCAGTACTCCAGGTAAGGTCTTATTATCCTTTTCGATAACATGAAGTCACAAGTCTACACCAAAGCTATTTTATTATCCTCTCGTACATCAAGAGAACATCTGTGGTGAATTATAAGCAAGATGTACATCAGGACCAGTGGAGCAACAGGGAGAGCAGAGGAAGCAGCTGGTGTGCCATGAGAGTCTGAGTCCCCAGCTCAGGGTCTTCACTAGCTTCAGCAGCCCCTAGATGATCTGTCTAGGTGAGTGAGATCCTTGCTCACTTCCCCCATGGTATAAGCCAGGTTATGCTGCAGTAACAAAAACAAAAATGCCTGTTACAGCTAAAGTTCATCTCTTGCACATGCCGCCTGGAACCTGTGACCCCTTAGCGCTATGCAGAGTTTCACACTGACTGAGACTATCAGACTACTGTGATGTTAACAACAGTAAGGAGAGGTTAGCACAGATCATAAACTGGATCTTACAGCTTCTAACGGCTTCTCACATTTCATTGGCTGAGGAAATCACTTGATCTTACAGTGGTAGGAAATCTACCTGCCAGAAAGTTAGGCCTGGGAATATCTGTGAAGAACGCTGATGGTTGCCAAAATATGTGACTAAGAAATATGAGTTTCAGCCCCTCCACGTGACAAAGGAAGACACCGAGATAATAAGTGAAGTTAGAAAACGACACACACAATTAATAGGTTTAGGATTAGCACGATGGGTCCCTGACTGACACCTCACTTCCCCAACATTTCCAACTTCATCTACTCCTCCTAACACACATTTCCCCCTTCTTCCAATCTTGTTTTCAGAAAGATTTCAAAACTAGAAAATTTCTTTTGCGTAAGAGTAATTTAGTGTTTGTGATTTATTCAGAGGGCAGATGTAAATAAGATATTTTTAACCCCACTTAGAAACAGTCCACATTCATGATTTATTACAACTTTCTTTCTCTGGTAAATTAAGCTCATTTCTTAGGAAATGACTCATGGCTAATCACACTAAGAAAAAAAATTAGTTATATTGTCCTCTTTGTTATAAAATCAGTGTAAATAACTTTTAAGGCAATTTTTTTTCTAAAATCAAAAAAGCATGTAATAGTTCCCAGTTCAGCAACATTATGTAAAACAGCCAACTATGGGAGCAGTAAATCCAGATATTGGCTTATTGCTACATGAAGCAAGGCAGAAAAGCATGCTTCTCTTTAATAAGCCAGGCTCTATAAGCTCGATTTCTTTCTAGAAGTTCTCTCTTTTGCATGGTTAAAGTACCATTGAAAATTCCTAGGCTAAAACGTGTTGTACAGGGTCTTTTTTGCTCACTGGAGAGATATAAAACCATTACATTTAAGTATCATAATAGCTAGCATATGCTATTTCTTAGAAATGACACCACCATCTGGATTAAGGTCTACTGATAATTTCATATATTACTCCAGTTTTCTTTGGGTAGAGAGAGGCCAAATTGTTCTGACTTTAGCCACCCTGTTGTGCTAATGAAAAATAATAAAAAGGTTGCACTTATGTTTCACTTTCTTGCTGGAGGTCACATGTGACTTTATTAATAAATGATATAATTATTGTGGTAGCAGGGAATGCAGAAGACAAGCCAGCCAGCAGCAAGAATGTGAGCCTGGGGCCCCCAGCCATCCTCTAGAACCATTTATTTCTAGCTAAGTAGATGACAAGTTTTTTCTGGTTACTTAATGGAGTCACTATGTAGCAGGGGAAAGCCCACCTGTCTTGTGTTCAAATCCTGATTTCCAATTTCCTGACCACGTTGCTGAATCTCTGAACATCGGTGTCCTCAACTGCAAAATGAGAGTAAATTCGACCCGTGGCACATTTATTAAGAAGCTTAAGGAACATGAATCTAAAATCTCTGGGGTATTATGTTTAGATTTAGTAACGATTTAAAGCTTATTATTAATATTTTATTTTTTCCTGTTGTCTTTGTTTCCTTTGGTTCACACTTAAAGAAGCAAAACAAGAGACCGGAAGCAAAGATGGAATGGGATGTAGAAGAGAGCAAATGTACATGATGTATGTACCTTCCCAGAAAAGCTTCTGGGGCTGGCAAAGTCGGTGAACAGTAAAAATATACTTCCATGTGTGATCTTGTAAGGTTACTGACACGGTCATCGTAAGCTGACGCGTCGGCTGGTGGTGGTGGGGCTTGCGACAATGAACGCGGAAGAGTGGCAGAAAGGGACCTCTCACCTGCCTGCTTCTTCCGGACCCTTTGGCTGCCGCCTCACAAGCAGCAGACCCTCTGGGCCAATCCATCTGACTGGCTGCACCGGGGATGGGGCAGCCGGGGTAATTGATGGGCTCAGTCTGAGCAGGCACAGGTGGCAGGGAGGCGGCATACAGCAGCTTCTCGGGTTTGCCAGTGCCATCTGTTGCCGTAGGAACATCTGTCATCAAGGTCACCCTGTCACCCTCAGTTAAACTTACGGGCTTGGTGAGTAGGATAGTGTCACTGAAGAAGAAACGAAACGGTGCACGTGCTGGGGGTGGGGATGAAGAGAAAGAAAGACTGAGGAACAAGAGGACAATAGGAACTCTCCTTGTAAATTGTTTTTTTAAAAAATCAGCCAATACGAGATATACTTATGACTTAAAGGGGAACTTCCTCAAAAAAAAAAAAAAAAAAAAAAAAAGGCTTTGTCAAGAGATAGCTATTACTGTCCTTTCTAGCTAAAACATTAGTGTGTTTTATGAGTAAGAACATTTTAGTAGAAGCATGCTAGACATTTGTAAGAGAAATCTGATATGCACTTACAGTAGGATAAACACCTTCTTCCTTGTTTGCTGAGGTTAAAACTAATTCGATTCCTTCCTATAAGTGCATTCAATTAAAAACCCTCTCTCCCTGCTCTGTTCTCTCCTCTCTGCCTCCCCTTCTCTCAATCACTGTCTCTCTCTCTCTGCACAAGTGTCTGTGTGCATGTGTGTGTGTGTGTGTGTGTGTGTGTGTGTGTGTGTGTGCATGCCCATTCCCAGCATGGAAGTGGGATATTGCATTTATCAAAGTATTTAACTGGCATTTGAGCTTTGCTCTGCTGCCAGAGCGAATGACCCATTTGTTAATAAAGAACAATTAAGTTAATAGACTCAAATGAGCTGACAGACAAAGTACTGTAATGAAGCAAATGCAATACTGGATTCTTAAGCAGCGAATGTTACACACTGCCTGACTTCCATCGGCAGCAGTGAGTCTTCCCTCGCTGCGTATATCCTTAACGCTGCTGAAAGCAATTTCACCCATTGGCAAATGAAACATCACTCCCATCTGTTTGGAAAGTGTGAGTTTACTTATTGGACCAATATTGCTGGCACTGTGGGTTTTGGGGGGCTTAATGATTATTATTGGATGGTGAGACGAGGAGGGAAGATAATCTGCGGGATTTTATCAAATACACTCACATCTGTCCCATCCGAGCTGAGGGCAGTAGATGAAATCAATATGGATTCTCAGCAATAGAAAGCACTGGGGTTGAAGAGGAGAGGGAGGTACAGGGGGGCATTTGTCCCCTCGTTCCCGCTGTGTTGCCACCAGGCGTCTTGAGGAAGAAGAGTGCCGTGCGCTCCTGGGAAGAAGCAAAGCTTTGGTCAGGGTGTGGCACTCACTCTGAAGGCTGAATCACAGTTATTGCTGCAGGCCCAGAGTTCAAGGCAAGCCGCAAAGAAAACAAGTACACTGGACAAAACAAAGCAAAATACCCAAACAAAACAAATAGCAAACAAAACAAAACATTAGTGAATAAATACAGAGCTGGAGCTGTGGACTGTGGGGGACAAGCAGGATGCAGTGGGGTCCTTGACTACATACTCTTTTTTAAAATTTAATTAATTTATTCAGATTACATCTCAATTGTTATCCCATTCCTTGTATCCTCCTGTTCCTCCCTCCCTCCCACTTTCACCCTATTCCCCTCCCCTAGATCTATGACTGAGGGGGACCTCCTTTCCCACTATATGGTCATAGGTTATCAAGTCTCATCTTGGTAGCCTGCTTATTCTTTCTTTGAGTGCCACCAGGGCCTCCCATCCAAGGGGAAGTGGTCAAATATGGAGCACCAGAGTTCATGTCAGAGTCAGTCCCCGCTCTCCACATAACTATGGAGAATGTCCTGTCTGTTGGCTAGATCAGAATAGGGGTTCAATGTTTGCTACTTGTATTGTCCTTGGAAATCTATCTGGCATACTTGCTTTTTTGATAAAAAAAAAAAAAAAAAGTGACTAACCGCATCTATCTGTAATCCTACCTCTGCTTTTAGTCAAGGCCTCCAGAATGTGGCCCAAATTTCCTTTTCTGTCATCCTAAAGTAGGTTTCTGCACAGAGTTGAAAAACTCGATTCAAACAAAGAAGTTTTAACCATTGCTTTCTATATTTGGCTATTAAAATTACTTAGTGACATGCACTTGAATCTATATTACAAATGGAATATAGATTGTCTCAATGATTTCATTTCCTGTAGTTCAAAACCTAATGTTCTTAGAAGAAAAGGCTTGTGGGTGCCACCGTGCCTTAATCTCCTGAGACTGGTGCTGCCATGACCCTCTTCATTCTACGATGCACTTAATCAACAGCTGGACCTGGGACCCACTTAGGATCTGGAGACTCTGACCCAGGTCACCCATCTAAATCTGGGATTCCTCAAGCATACTTTATTTGATGTGTCTTCCTCCCTCTACTTTGTCTGTTTATTTTTTACTTCGTTTTTCTGAGACAGGGTCTCTCTGTGTTAGCCCTGGCTGTCCTGGACTCGCTTTGTAGAGCAGGCTGGCCTCGAACTCACAGAGATCCGCCCGCCTCTGCCTCCCCGAGTGCTGGGGTTACAGGGGTGCGTCCTTCTTCTAGTTTGTAACCCTGAATTCCTGACCCAGCTTCCTCATTTGATCCTAGTGTGCTAGCTTAGGGCTCTCATGCCAGCCATATTCCCAAAGTTTGACGGCTGTCGCTGATCCTGCCAGACATTTTCATCTGTAGCATTGTGGTTATTAGTAAAGGACATAAAAGAAGCTGGTATTTAGCTTCGGAGCCCAGGCCTTACCCTTAAACTCATTCTAAGCTGAGTGTACCTCAGTCACTTAGTGTCCACGTGACCTTAGAGATATTTAATCTTCCCAAGCTTTAGGCTGCTCATCTGTAATTGGGATTGGAAGTGAAAGATTTAATGACTGACATACAGAAAATGGCAAATAAATAATAGAAATCAAAATGATAGATTGTTGGCTTAAATTATTATTCAAAAATCAATGTTATTATCTCTTAGGCCCAAATATCCCTAACACCTGTCTTCATTCAGGGGATTTCATTCATTTTATTGCTTCTTTAAATGTGAGCTGGAATAAGCTTGGTTCCCTAAACCTTTAAGTTGAATTAAATATGTATCTCTATTCTCTGAGTCTAAAAAATGTTGGACTGTGGAATCATCACCTCAGTGATTCTTAGGACACATCATGAATGGGAAAGATTGACATAGCACTCTGTAACAAATGTAGTTGAGCGCTGCTGGGGATGGTGCCAAAGCCCCAACTCAAGTGTTACTACTCAGACTTTTACATTATAGCACAATGTACTATACTACTTTACTATGGAGAACAGTAGTATTAAACCATAGTTCTTTGCACTTCTTGATGACTTGTGGAGTTCTTTCTGAAAACAAGAGTTCTGAAGTACACAAGGAAAGAACCACAGGCTGCACTTGGCTCTTCTTCCCTTTAGAAGATAACTTCAGACTACATTATGTCTTCAAATGTTCTTATCAGTCAGACTGTCACCTGCCCCCTTTCTTACCTCTTTGAATTTGCTGCTTCTGGTGTGCTGTCTGTCAAGTAATGAGCCACCTGTGGGCAAACTAATAATGCTGTGGGTGGGGAAATCGAGATCTCACCCTAGTGAGACACCCATACCAATTTTGTCAGTTGGCTCTTCAGTAGTTTTACTTAGGACTCTCTCTCTCTCTTTTTTCTTCTGGACATAAATTCTGTTCTTTGTAAGGAGAATGAGCTGACAAATGGTACTGTTAGTTGCAGATGAAAGAGCCTTGACTCCTGTTTCTAATATTTGCTAATTTCTATAGCATGATACTCTGTCTAGGACTGATTTCAGGGTGCCATTATATAGCTAGTTAACATTTATATAATTCACTACACTACACACACACACACACACACACACACACACACACACACACACACACACTACCTATTTTGGCTTAAAAACATTGAGAGATGTTTCAAATACATAAAATGCATTTTGGTTTCAATTGTCTTCTCTTTCCATAGCTCCTCTTCTGTTTCATGATTAACTAAAGAATCTGAATTATTATACATGCCTACCCATGTCAGTGGCTCTGAAAACAAACCAAATAATAGGAACAAATAAAAATGTGATTATTTTAATCAATGTCCAATAATTCAAAGTGTCATACTAGAATATTGACTTTCAAATAATTCACTGATGAATACCACCCAACCACATGATCTGAGCATCCATAAATGCAATGACATATTGCAGAGGCTTCTAATTTAATTGAACTTAAGTAGGCCAAAGTCGGTCGTTTGTACCTCTCTGCATAGATTGTACTTAAAAATTGTTTCCCAGAAAAGAGAACAAACCATAGCACTTGGAAGAGATGGCTATCTCTTTCAGAAGAGGAGAAGACTTCCTCCAATGACCCACTGTGAACCATGGGATTGGAAAAACATTAGCCCTGAAACATCTTTCCTCTAACCAGATGATACAACTGAGTCTACATTGATAACCAACTAAGTTCCTTAAAAGGCGTCCCAGGAAAGCATGCCCTTTCTTCTTGATACAAATCTTTTTGTTAACCATGATCCTTGATAATCTACAACTATGAAGTAAAAACTAGTAATCAGCTCTTAGAATGGATCCTATCCATGTACACTACAACCGTTTTCTAGTAAAATAAAGTATGTGTGTGCACGTATGTAAATGCACACAGGTGCATACATGATGGTGCCAGCTTTGCCAGTGTCAGAAGCGTACCCAGATAGAAGAGTCTGTGGAAGTCAAATAGAGAAGCATCCCAACCTCCCTTCTTTGTCCCCTTTGTCCCATCCCCCTTGCAAACAGGTAAGCCTACAATCTGTTCCCAGTAACCTCGCTGCAGTTAGATTTTGACAATAATGCAGCAAGTTCAATTGTGGAAAACTGCACACATTTCTCTGCATGTACCTAGGGGAAAAGGAGAAATAAATCTACATGCAACATCCTTTCAAAAGATCAGCCAGACTTCATCCATACACATACCTCATATAAAATTAACTCTCCCAGCCTGACACCCAGAGGTACACCCTCCAGCTGACTGGCAAGGTTAGCCTTAGTTTTCAATAATCGTCTTATACATGCAGACATATATATCCAGGATCAATGAAGTACCCAGATGATTATTTAGGATTAATGGATCATCTAGAGTGCCAGTTGGTGTGATTTGAGTAAAAAAGTGTAACAAATGCAGCTGTTTACTAATAAATAAAGCCTCAGCTGTAAGAGAAATAAATTAGATGCATTTAATTGGTAGGCTGCAAGACTCCTTTCTTTATTACAATGCGGCTTCTTGTTATTTTATGATGTCAGGGTAGATGGCGGACTGACAGAGTGTTTATGAATCACAGTTTGCAGATGGCACTCTTGTTTGTCAGCAGCCTAGGAGCACAAGAAGCATGAGGCCTCAATAACAGATTTTTGCCAAAGACGACCCCTGAGAATTAGCTGTCTCCATTTCCCTTGTGCCAATCTCTCCTTGGCAGAACCCTACTTCACAAACCCACCTTCAATAAATTGCAGCTTCCTGGCAGGGAGTCAGAGAGAGCTCACACCCATCCAGTGCCCTCCGCTAGTGGTGGTAATCTCTTTGTCACATCTTGAGCGCAATCCTCGGTGATGCATCCTACAATTGCTACGGGAAAGACAACCAAGAATCAAGCAGGGTGGAGGCTTCTACCAGCCCATTTGCTTGGCTCCCTATAGAGCCCTCCTTGCAGCTGACAGGAGTGATTTCCCTGTCTCTCGGTACGGCATAAGGTCTTTGCACTTCAAAGTCAGAGCGCCACTAACTAGTGACAGTTTTGTCATAGTGCAGCTGGGGGTAGAGGGGGAGAGCTCACCCAACCCAAGAAGCCGAGACTTCACAGAATCTGCACGCTCCGCATTCCCTCGGTCACTAGGCACCTCTGTGCCTGGGAACAGCTCACAAGAGATGCTCAGTCATAACAGTCAGCAGATTTGTTTATTATTGTCACCAGTATCTCACAATAGATTTATTCTAGTGGGTTAATTATTATAAAAATAGGAGACTCCTTAAGAAAATATTGTATCTTTATAACAAAAGTTAACACATTATGTCCTTCTTCCTTTTCCTCCCTCTAACCCTTTCTATGTAACCCCACAGCACCCTCTCAAATTCAAGGACTCTTTTCTGTAACTGTAATTCACAGCCTGCTAAGTCCATTCACTGTTGCATGCATGTACATTATTTAGGGGCTGAGCACTTGGAATAAGATGACAAGTTAGGGGGCTTATCCTTGGGGATGACTAGTTCTCCCTCTCCCAGCCGTCATTAAGTTGCCTGCAGTTCTTTAAAAGAAATAAAGAAAGAAAAATAAATAAGTAGAAACATGAGGACTTAATATTTCTGAAGAAAAGAAAGTACCATTTGTACACATGCTAACAATAGAATAACGGTAACAGAAGTAGCTGTGTATCATCAGCTGCGGCTGAAGAGTCACTACGTGGTAAGCTAAAATCCCACCCAAAGGGACAGAGAAGTTGTAGCCATTTAAGATATATCAAAACTATGCCTTTTCTAGTCTTTTTTCTTTTTCCTACCTTACAAAATTTTCTCTCATGAGCACTTGTCATGGTCCAAAGGGATCCAAGAAAAATTCTGTTATCACTTGGTTTCTAGTTTGTCTCTGGGCCCACTCACCTCTTTGGTTATCTCATAAAGTTTGGGCTACAAGGGGGATCAAACTGGACTGTGAAAAGAAAGTATAGAAACAATTATTAATTTTATTTACTAGTTTGATACTACAAACCATTAAAGACAAAAAAAATTTCAGATGGGAAAGAAAACAAGTTCAGAGCTTTTATTTTATATGAGATATCCCTTCTCATAATGATACAAATGATTAATTTCTGATAGAGGATAAATTCACTGGAGGTATATATCAATAAGTACTTGCCTAAATGTGCACAAAGCCCTGGCTTGACTATCAGTGCTGGAAAAACATCAAATGAGGGATAAGTCATCTATGCAGTATAAAATATGCATGCATTCTTCCAAAGATCAGACATAAGCTGGGAGCCTGCTATCACCACTTTGACATTGTACTGGAAATTCTAACCAGCAAGCATAGGCAGTGCATGAATATATATGTAAGTGTAGATGTATATAGATGAGTTCAGATGTCAGGGAATTAGAAAGGCCAAGGAGGGGAGGCAACAGAGGCTTTCAGGGAGTGCTTTAGGGAGGGTAATAGCATCTAAGTGACATAAAAGTCAAAGTGGGAATACTAAGGGAGATAGGTCTAGACGTGGAAGAAGTTGGAGAGTAACAGAAGAAACGGAGGTGGGAGGAGAGACACATGCTACTTTGGATGCTAAAAGAAAAATAAACAAAAGCTATTTAATCCTCTCCCTCAAAAGAAAAGTAATATAGCTGTGCCCTACTTTAAAAAAATCTGAGAGGAAAACATGAATGTAAGTACATAATCAATGAGTATGTAAAGCTGAAGCCCTTGGGTTGTGAGAGAAGTCAGAAATTATTTATTCACATATAATAAACTCCTGCAGGTAGTATACTGATAAAAAAAACCTGTGAAATGATTTCAATGCCATCAAAGGATATAAGCACAAATACAAGATAATGCCTTTCTGCTTTCTACCGATGAACAGCCTGAAAATTAAGTGAAGACAATTACACTAAAATTAAGATCACAAAGAGCCAAGTGTTTGAGACTACACTTATAAAAACAATATGCATACCAGACTTCTATACCTTATTTATAAGTCATTGCTGAATTGACAAGATCATAGTTGGATGATTAAATGTGATTTCAAATATAATAAAATTCGTATTCCTCTAATAGAGTCTTAGGAGCTGCATTCTGATTCTATAGTTTACACAGAAATGTAGGACTTATGGACATAACCAAAACAATTTGGCAAATAGTACAGCTAGAAAACTTGCATTTTCCAGGCACAATCCTTTGTATGAAGCTACAATAATCTACACCGTGTGTAATTAGAGTGTGGTTAGACACATGGATCAAAGTAAGAGATTTTAAGAGTTCAGGACTATAACTGTGCATTTATCACTAATGAGACTTTAACAAAGATAACAAGGGGACCCTATAATCCCTTCAACGATGATTCAGAATCTCTACACGAAGACAGATAAACATCAGAGCTTACCTCACACCATACGAGAAGATTGACTTCCAATGAAGCCATCTAAATATAAAGGCTGAAACTCTGATGCCTTTAGAAGTAAACATGGAAAAATAATGTACAGTAACTTGAATAATTTGAATTTTTCCAAATAATTGAAATTAAACAGTAAGTGGTTTAATACAATTCAGCCAAAGCTCTGGCGTAGTTATATTCCACACCTAAGGTAAGGAGATTAGTGGCCAGAGATGGTCAGAAGGGAGAGGAAGATGTAGTTTCAAAGAGCAAGAAGAAGAGTATCATTAAGAAATTAGTCTTATCTGTGTGATAAGACTCTTGCTGATAACACTGCACACCTAAAGCAAACTCTAGCTGAATTGAAATCTCTCTGTCTGTCTGTCTGTTAAGACATCCATGGTCTGACATAGCTATGAGTTGTACAAAATACAAAATCTACTTCTTTCTTATGATGTGTCCACTCATGTAAAAGTGGTACAGGTGTTGTTGAGGAAATCAACCATGCCCTAATTGAACCTGAGCCCTGTTCCATGGGAAGGGAACCCATAACATTCATGGTAAACTGGTTTATTCATGTTTGGGGAATTCATATGCCAGGTTGTGAGGGCATTTACTGTTGTTATTTAACTAAGCTGACATATCATCAAATTCTTTCGAAACAGCTGTTTATATCAATAGACAAAAGCTAACCTCAGTCATAATCAGGTAGATCTCTTTTTATTAAATAGCAATAAATGCAAACTCATGGCTTCTGAGAGTCAGTGATACTGGTTGGTCAGCCCTGAGCAAATTCCTTCATTTGTACACAACCGCTAAAGCTCCTGGAACACTGTAGAATAAGAGGAGGGGGTTATACAACAGCTAGATGACAACGTACAGAGCTGTTCCATGGCATTCCCTAGCCATGGCGCAACCATAGCAGTTATGAACTCCCAACACTGACCCTGTCAACAATCAGCCACAGATGGAGGTCATCATGGGGCCCCACCCCTTTCTGCTGAAATATTGTCTATCTAAGGTCCTGGGAGAAGGAGAACAATTGTTTTCATTTATGTACCCCACGCTAAGCCCATCAAGCTCCAAAGGATAGATTCAGACCCATGATCATATATGAGGCCTTGGTTAAGTGCAGTGGGTCACTAAGGAAAACAAATATTAATGGATGTGAGATTTGTAGGGGTGGGGCAAGAGAGAAAGAGTCATGGGGTGGATGGAAGAGGAAGAAGTTCAAGAGTGTTCAGTGTGCACGATATACACTTACTAAAGTGTCAGGAACAAATTTAATCAATACAAAGGAGTGAGGCCAAAGCTTCAGGTTGGAAGAAAATATTTGTAAGTCATATATGTGGCAAAGACATCATATTCAGAATATAAGCAAACAACCCCTACATCTTAATAATCAAAGACTACTAATCAATTATTAATACTAGTACTTATACTTAATAATTCAAAGTGATCAAAACCATAAAAATATTTAATTACATACATTATACAAAGAAGATAGATAGGTAGGCAATCGGTGCATGTAAGTATGGAAATCATTTGTTAGAGAGGAAATGCAAATGAATGGGTGATGGTATGTGCCCACACATCTAAAATGGCTGATATTCAAACAAACTGCAAACTTGGGCTTTTTCAAAGATTGAGAATAAGTAGAAATTTTATGAATTGAGAGTGTAAATGACCACTACTACTACATTGGGAGGATAGTTTGATAGTTTTTATTTGTGTGTGTGTGTGTGTGTGTGTGTGTGTGTGTGTGTGTGTGTGTGTGTGT
>OU015743.1:156076368-156094821 GCA_907169655.1 Acomys percivali
TGTGTGTGTGTGTGTGTGTGTGTGTGTGTGTGTGTGTGTGTGTGTGTTTTCAAAATGGCGGGCACCTGTGGAGACCAGAGGTTGACATCAAGTATCATGTTCCTCTATCATCCTTCATCTTGTTTTTGGAAACAGAATCTCTCACTGAATTTGAGATGACTGTTGGATAAGCTGACTGGCTAGGGAGCCTCCAGGATTTGTCTGTTTCTATCAGCTTTCTATGCCAGCACTAGGGTGTATAGCCTCTTCTGACCCCAACATACATGTACACTATAATATATGGCTTTTTATAGAGATTCTGGGGATCTACTGAACACAGGTAATCAAGATGGGCCAGGAAGTACTTTGCTCACTGAGCCATCTGCCCAGTCAGTTAAAAATATACCACACTTGGCCCAATAATTCTAAGTAATTTTCAATAGAAACATAGTGCACAAAAATGTTCTGTCCATTTTCTTCATAGCATCTCCATACTAAAACGATCCTTAGATAGCATCACTAAACTAGGCAATTCAATTAAAATCTGTGGTCTATGCTAGTAATGGCATAATGTACATTAGTTAATGGTGATAGGATATGTAAGCCACCCAATATTCAATTTTTAAAAGTTATTAATTTATTCACTTGGCATCCTGGTTGTAGTCCCATCCTTCCTCAACTCCCAGTCCCACCCTCTCTCCCTCTCTCCCATTCCCCATTCCCTATTCTTCAGAAAAGGGGAGCCCCCCTTCTCACCCATCCCATCTCATCAAGTCATATCGGGACTGGGCGTGTCTTCTTCCCCTGTGCTCTGGCAAGGCAGACTCACCCATGGGAAGTGACTGAAAAGCTGGCAAGAGAGTCCATGTCAGAGAGAGTGCCTGCTCCCCTCAGTAGAGGACCCACATGAAGCCTGAACTGCCCATCAGATACATCTTTGTAGGGGGCCTAGGTGCAGTCCATGCAAGATCTATGTGTATAATTAAATTCCTTTCCCATTTCAAAGCCTGTTTATTCAATATTTCTCCAGAAAATTTGGGGAGATGCATTAGCTGACTTAATTTCCCTTCCAAATGTAAAGGGCTGCTCTGATAGACATCCTGTTTGACTGGCAGACATCCTGAGGTCCATATTGCTATTGCTGGGAGTTTCCTCTTGGATGAAGGAAGCAGCACTTACTTATGATGCTTCAGTCTCAGTGGGCACCTCCAGCCCCTGGTTAATGGGCTGTGTTGGTGTCCTTGCAAAGCTCCTGTCACCTCCAGGTCCGTCTCTCCTCTCCCCGGACTTTTACACAAGACTCCCTGTGTATCGCCCAATGTTGTCTGTTTTGAGGTGCTCCTGGATGGAGCCTTTCAGAGGACATGTCTGCCAGCCCCCAGTCTGAGAGCATAGCATAGTGCCATTAATAGTGTCAGGGGTTTGTTCTCTCCCACGGGGTGGATCTTGGCGGGGCCAGGCACTGGTTGGACATTCCCTCAATCTCGGCTCTATCTGCTCTATCATCTTTATGCCCTGCATATCTTGTAGGCAGGGTGATTTGGGGTTGAAGATTTTGTGGGTTTGTTGGATTTTTAAAAAATATTTACATTTAAAGTACATCCATTATATCTTTGTAATCCCCAAAATCTCAGTTGAATACAATATCAACTCCCCCTCCCCACCCTACCCCTGGCCCCAGGTCCACTGAACAAAGCTTGCTTCTACAGCTTTGCCAGTTATATGTAGGGTCCAAACAGCACTAGTCAGCCTTTTTCTCATGGCTGGAGGGGACACTTTCTCACTTAATCTCCCATGGGTTGGAGTTGAATAACTGTCTATAGCCATTTACAGCTGGCAGTTCTACCATATAAGTGGCTCTACCTCTGTGCTGCCTCCTCTCCACGGTTAGTTCACTTTGCATGTTGATGTATGGTATAACCCTGCATGAACACTGCCAACACACACTGCTTGTGCTCCCTTGCGGGGTCACTACTGTAGCCTGTGTTTTACCTGGGTCCATGGAAGAGACTAGAAGGCTCTGTACTGCATGGGCTCCACATAAGTGCATAGGAGAACCAGATGTATTAAACTGGGAGCCAGGCTCAGAACATTAAAGCAGCGCTTTCATAGACACAGGAGGTCTTACCTATAATTATCGTGTCCCTGGGGCCATCGTACTCCACGCCTGTGGTAGAAGGGGCAGCGCTGGGTTTCTGGAATGGTTCGGGATTAGTAACTTAATTTTACTTATAATATTTGGCTGGTCCTAACAACATCAGCATAAAACTATCTCTTGACAAAACCCATGTACTTTTTTTTTCTGAACATGATTTCTAATTTTATATAATATGGATATGAAGGTAATTTTCTCAAACTTTACGTTAAGATAGCTTTTGATTAAGAAATCCCATCTTCAGCCAGGCATGATGGCACACAAGAAAAGTTTCAACAACAGGAAAACTGAGGTCCAAGGATTACAAGTTTGAATGTCATAGGTCTCTGCCTTAAACCGCTAAAACTGAAATAAAGTAGCAACTTTGAATTATTTCTTTCTTGTGTTTTACTGTAACCATTTGCACTGGTTAGTTTTATGTCAACTTTACACAAACTAAAGTCATCTGAGGAAGACACCTCAGTTAAGAAAATACCTCCATGAGATGGACTGAGGGGAAGCCTACGGGGCATCTTATTAATTAGTGATTGGTGTGAGAAGTCTCAACTCACTGTGGATGGTATCACTCTGGGCTGGTGGCCCTGGGGGTTATAAAAAGTGGCTGAGCCAGTCTCAGAGAGCAGGCCACTAAGCAGCCCTCCTCCATGGCCTCTGCACGAGCTCCTGCCTCCAGGTTCCTGCCCTGATTTTTTTGAGTTCCTGTCCTGACTTCCTTTGATGATGAACAGTGATAAGGAAGGGCAAACCAAAATAAACCCTCCCCCCCCTTGATGCTTTTGTTCATGATGTTTCAGCACAGCAATAGTAACCGTAATTATTAACACATTATTTAAGTCTTTACACAGCTCTTTCTTCAGGCATGTAGTTTAGTTCACTCTTCATAGGATTCATGCATCAGAACTCTGCACTATGAGCATAATTCTGCTGAATTCTTTGATGCTCATGGCAAGGACCTCGTTTCCTCTGGTTTCCAACATGTTTCTCATTCTCTTCTGACAATTCATAAGAATGAACCTTAACACTGATATTTCTCAGTCTTCTGCTCATGGCCACAAGAACAGTCTCTACAGAGACTGAGCTCTCTCTACACAGTATTTACTGTTTATGTTTCATTCATGGAAATTTACTCTTCTTTTAGTACACACCTTGGCACCGACCTTCCCAAAGCCGCCTCCACATTTTCACAGTTAACGGCTGAATTCCTACCTCTCTGGAATCATTTTCTTTCTTAAGCTGTTCAAGATTCTGCAACAAAATATCACGAGCCAGAGAGCAGCAGGCAACAGGAGTCGAGGTTCGCAGTTGGGAGGTCTACAGTCAAGTCTCCCTCACAGAGTGTCTGCTGACTCCTGTTGTGCCATCGACAATGCTTCTCTGGGTTGTCCTCTCACAGGGAGAAGTGCTTCTGGTTGTTTTTCCTATAAGACTGTTAACTAATTCCATTTACAAAGACTGTTTTAATGACTTATCCTACTCCCCAAAAGCACCATCTCTTAATACCTTCATTTTGCAACCTAGTGTTTCAACATATAAACTCAGAGGGATGCTACACATAAAAAATAGACACAAGGTTTTGTTGCAATATCTAATAAGTATTCAATGACAGAGGTCTCCTAGACTGCATACAATTTTGAGGTCATTACAGAACCCATGAACCTGTCCTATAAGCCTAGTGAAATATTAAGACCAAACCTGAACAGAAGTAGGAAAGGAGAGAAAGGAAGAGCAGATCAAAATCTGATAAATGCCTATAAACACAAATTTAAATTAAATTAAATATGGGAAAATGTATTGCATTAAATCCAAGAAATGAAATCATAAGATTAAATTTTCCATCAGATTACAGATTAACTCTCTCTCTCAATCTATCTATCTAGCTCTTGAAATATCATCTATCTACCTATCTGTCTGTCTCCCTGACTATCCACACAAAGGGATTTGATTAGATATCTAAGCAAGACCAAGGTGGTTTTTGTTTTGTTTTATTGTTACTCTCTGACTTGCTCAGGAAAATGAAAAGATACGATGAAGTGCCTTTCCCTCCTCATGTATCACTCTACTCATACCCAGCCCCACTTCGCCTCCATGGGCCCCATAAAGGTACGCATTTTCTCAAGGCACAGATCTTCCCCAGCCTTCCATTCCCACCACTGATCTCTGTCGCTTTCTGCCCCTCTCATGTCCCTGGCTTACTCTGCCTCAACCTACCACTTGATTCCTACCACTGGACCTTTCACACTTTTTAAAGTTTTGCTGATTGACTCCTTAACTCAAAAGTTAATTTTCTTGATAATGTTCAGTATTCCATCTTCAGCTCCCTTCTGCCATCCATTTATGTTGATTGATTAGGTCAGAGAGCCCAAGCTTTTCATTTAGTCCTTCTTAACACCCTTGTCATTTAAGTCCATTAGTATTTGAATAGTGGATTTTAAAATATTATATTAAATTTTATTGCTTTTTGACAAAGGCAGTTCAAGAATAATTTCTAAGTGTCTTATGGAAACCATAAAATGTCAGAGTGACAAGGGCCCCTGGAGATCATCTACTGTTATCTCTTGTTTTACAGATGGAGATACTTAGTGATGGCTATATCATGGCACATCTCCTTAGGGCTATAGATAAAAACCCCAGAGCTGTCCTGTCACTCTCTAGTTCTCCTGGCCTTCTTAGTTTCAGTGCAGCTAGCCACCCCTGGTTCATCTTCCTCTGTACATAAAAGGAATACTATGGGCCCCTATCGGGAAGCGGTGGCCTGAAAAAACATAGCTCAAGTATATCTTTTGTGGCTATAAGCAGAGCAAGAAGAAGGAGTTATCTCTATAGAAAGTTAATGAGAATCTGGTAACCTCCTCTCATCAGTGGTCCAGACAGCAGCATCTCAGCAGCTTGGGTCGACTTTCCCCGGGCTCCTGGATGGCCCACCTGCATATTCACAGTGGGCTCTCAAGCTTCTAGTCTCTATGTTTCAGGGGCACAGTCAGAGCCACTGTCATCTCATCTGGAGAGTCTGGGAAGTCAGCTTCTCCACAAGGAGCTTTGTAGAGGCAAGAAGCCTCATGAAAACAAAACGCCTACAAAGGAGAAGGATGAACGAAGTAGACAGGTCTTAGGAGCTAATGTCTGGTGGGGGGGTCCAACTTTTACAGCCACCTTGGAAATCAGTCTGGAGGTTTCTCAGAAAATTGTGAATAATTCTACCTCAAGACTCAGCTATACCACTCTTGGGCATACACCCAAAAGACACTCCACCATACCGCAATGACACTTGTTCCACTATGCAGCTTTATTTCTAATAGCCAGGAACTGGAAACAGCCTGGACATTATTTAACCTAAGAATGGATTTAAAAAATGTGGTACATTTACACGATGGAATACTACTCAGCTATTAAAACAAGGACATCATGAAATTTGCAGGCAAATAAATGGAACTAGAAAATATCCCGAGTGAGGTAACCCAGACCCAGAAAAACACATATGGTGTGTACTCACTTATAAGTGGATAATAACTATAAAGTACAGGATAGCCATGTTACAATGCACAGACTCAAAGAAGCTAAGAAACAAGGAAAGCCTGGGAGAGGATGCTTGAATCTCACTAAGAAGGGAAATAAAATAGACATCTGAAATATAGAGAGGGACCAGGGTGGGAGAAGGGTGGGGAGGGTAACAAGGGTGGTGAACAGGTATGAGGGAAGGATGGGGAGGGCAGGGAGACAGAATGGAAATTGGTGTGGAAGAATCTCTGGGCCAGGGGAGGCTCCCAGAATCTATGGTGGTGTGCCTCTCTGAGACTCCTAGCTGCGGGAGATACGCAGCCTGAGGTGACCACCTCCTGAAACTAGGTGAGACTTTCAGTAGAGGGAGGATGACACCAAACCACACACAAAACCTTTGAGCTAGTCAACCGATAACTGGCCCAACTTGAGTCACATGGCGTGAGAGGGAGCCCACCACGGACACTATTAATAATATTCTGCGGTACGTGCAGACAGGAGGCTAGCATAACTCTCACCCGAGTGGCTTTATCTAGCAACTGATGGAAACAGATGCAGAGACCCACAGCAAAACATTAGGTGGAGCTCAGCAATCTCATGGAAGAAGGGGAGGAAGGATTCCAAGAACTAGAGAGATCAAGGGCACCACAAGAAAACCTACAGAACCAACTAACCTGGACCCCCCGACACACACACAATGACTTGACTGCCATAAAATGGATCAGTTTCTCACTGAATGTCCCTTGCAGGAGTTTGTCCCACACTTCTTCTCTCATCACGCTTCGCATGCTCAGATTTACGTAGAATCTTAGTCCTTTTTGCCTTATTTTTCCAGCTTGTTGCATCACTTACAACAAATGTTAAAATTGTCCCTGTGGTTTTGGTCTTTCCCACTCATTTGCCTGTGCTCTTTCTTGCCTCCCACCAGCAGGACACTGCTTACATCCACAAAGTCCATATTTTATAGAAACTGCCTGAAGTTCAGCCATATTTATCTGTTTTTTAAATTCATTTTTCCTCATTCTGTGAAAGGTATTTTGAGTCTCTTTCTCTGTTTAGATGTGTGCTGATGCTACTTTATCCTTTTGTGGACAGTTACTGAGGCATCCCCTATATTCTTCCTAGACTACTACTCCCTAGAGTTACCGACTGTCTCACAAAATAAGAAGACCCAGGGTTAAGAAAAAGATTTATAGCCAATCCATGTAATCCATAGTTAGGTCCCTGGGCCAGAGGCACTGTCCTGGTTACTGCCATGTCTTTGGCTCCTAAAAATGCCTGGTACATAGTAGGTGATAGGTTAACATTTTAAATGAATAGCTACATATTGATTATTTAAAATTTGATACATACGAATAGACTGCCAGGCATTTTAAGTATCTTCTTCGTTAGGGCCTCATAATCAGTGTGGTAGATGAGCAAATCACAAAGGGAATGGCATTCCCAAGGTCATCCAACTCATACATACCACTTACCTTTGGCTTCAAAGTTTGTATTAAAAGTACAGTCCAATATTCCTTACATTACTTCTGGTTTTGGGGGGAAATCTGGTATACAGATTTTCCTTGCCTACTGTGAAGTACAAATATATGGACCAAGGACAAATTAATTGTGACCAGAACATGGTCACAACCTAGCTTTGAATAGATTTCTCAGCCACTCAAAGATGACAAGGAGGGCCAGGAGACTGGGTAGAATGCACAGAGACTTGATCAAGACCGTAAGAAAGAGCCCATGCCCTTCACTTTCTGCACGGCCAGGAACCTCAGACCGGATAGCTCAGAGACCTAGGATAGAATCAAATATGACTGGCAAAAATATCAACTCAGTGATTCCTAATCATATTCTGCTATACTCATAAATCAGTGTTTTGTCAATTCATCATCATGCATTCCTTTAGTAGCTGATAGAAGGTGGTGCAGAGAGAGAGAGAGAGAGAGATCCTAAATTGGAGGCTTCCATTATGTCCTTCCCCTAAGAGATACCCTGAGGAAAAGGGGAAGGATTGCCTGTAGGAGTCAGAGGTGATGGAGGACACAGGGAGAACATGGCCCACTGAATTAACTAAGCAGGGCTCATATGCACTCACAGAGATTAAAAGAGCAAACATGGGGCCCACATGGATCTGCACCAGGACCTCTACATATATGTAATGGCTGTTAGCTGGGTGTTTTTGTGAGACTCCTAAGAGTGGTACAGGGTGTATCTCTGACTCTTTGCCTGCTCTTGAGACCTTTTTCCTCCTATTGGGTTGCCTTATCCAGCCTCCCTATTGGGTTTTATTCCTTGTTTAATTATAACTTATATTGTCCCATCTGATTTGAATCTCTTGGAGGCCTGCTCTATTCTGAAGAGGAAATTGACAGGGAGTGGGTCTGGGAGAGAAGAGAGGTGGGAGAAAGGTTGGAGGCCAGGAAGGAGGAGAAACTGTGCTTTGGACGTATCGTGTGATGGGAAAAAATCTGCTTTCAATTACAAAAATAAATAAATAAATAAAGACAACAGGGAACTGTCTGCACTGAGTGCCATGCTTTCCCCTTCACTTCTGGGGACTAGAAACAAAACTCCTTTTCTTAC
This sequence comes from Acomys percivali, assembly GCA_907169655.1. NCBI lineage: Eukaryota > Metazoa > Chordata > Mammalia > Rodentia > Muridae > Acomys > Acomys percivali. The sequence goes on from OU015743.1 coordinate 156,084,575, forward strand.
CATGATTAGACAGAGATTTTGTCCAAATGCTTAAAGATGACTCTTGTTCCTCCTTATTTGGAATCTAAGAAGGGCATGCAGTGAACAGACAAGGGCAGGTTGCTTGATGTTGCCTGACATTAGGCGGTTGGGCTTCTCTCTTCGTTAGGCATTCCCCCCCCCCCCCCCCCCCAGAGGAACATGATCTTCTCCTGCTATGCAGCCACCTCTGACCTTATCTAGAATCAATTCTGTTCCAGGGCAACAATGAACTCTTTCATTCTCCCTTGCCTGATAACTTTGTAACCAAAGGCGAATGGATTCTGGGTGCCATGTACCATGTTTTCTTGATGTAGAAAACGTACAACGTCAAATTTTACATAATGTCATTGGCAACGTCTGAGCCTGATCGGTTGTGAGGGCTGCACATGAGTAAACTTCAACATGCACAAGTAAGCACAGAGCGCCAGAGTGTATTGAGATAAAGAAAAGAAGCCAAGCTTTATCTCCTTTTGATAATTACAGTCTTTTGTTGCTGTTTGTCTTTTTTTTTTTTTACTTTTGTTTTCATTTTTGTGTTTTGAGATATGTCTCGGTATGCTTATCTTACCTGGAACAGACAGTCCTCCTGCCTTAGCCTTTCAAGTGTGGGAATAACAGACAAGCAAAACTTCCTACATCTGTTACATATACCTTTTTATTCTCACATTGTCCATAGATGCATTTATTATCCTCCTATAGCAGTGCTTGCATGTGCATACGGGGAGCTTTGTATAGTCTCTGAGGAGGTTAGATTGAAGTAATTTGTGGTAAAAAATCATATGGTACCGGTAACCAGGTGTGGGCCACATAAACACTGTAAAAATTGAAATCATCAAATTCTCTGGTAAATAGATGGAGCTAGAAGAAAATCATCCTAAGTGAGGTAACATGGACCCACCCAAAAAAACGCAAACATTTTATGCATTCTCAAATGTATCCTCTTTAAGCCTTTGATAGACATAGAATTCACATAACCACAGAAGTTAGATATAGAGTAGGAGGCTGGGGGTGTATATCCCAAAGAAGGAGAAATAGGACATATACTCATGGAGAGATGGGAGGGGGCGTGGGATGGGAGAATAGACAAGGAGGAAAGAGGGGAGGGAACACATGGAGGAGCAACTAACACTAAGGGACATGTAAGCCATCCTACTACTATAGAAGCTCCAGTGTGTGTGTGTGTGTGTGTGTGTCTGTGTCTGTGCATATGTGTAAAAACCCTGAATATAGTCATGCAATAATGGAAGGGACAATACCCCAGAGTACATTTTGCCACCAAGACAACATTTTGGCGCAAAATAGGTTACATCTACTTGATTTATTGGCCAAAGGGGCCCTATGGAAACTTCTGACCAGCTCATGCTATTTCAAAATCTATTGTTTTGTCCTCACAAACTGATGGTAAGGATCTGTTGATGAAAACAACATTTACACATCACCTTGAATATGAAGATATCAAGCTGGTATTTAACTAGAGCCTTTGCTCCTACTGACTAGTATTCACAGTTCTGGAAAGCACTCTGAATGATACCTAGGAGAAAAGTAAGTACCAACCTACCTACAAAACCCACATATACAGCAGTGACCTGCCTGTATGATGTGATGGTGAAAATTGGCACGAGTGTTGTTGGGGAAACTAGCCACTCTCTGATTAGATTTAAATCCTGACACTGCCTGGGTGTTCAAGAACATGAGGATAGATAAGGCATGGCCTTAGGGGAAAACCAAACACTATTTTTCTGCTAAACGGACATAACAATAAAATAACTCTTAATGACATTCTGCTGTACCCATGGGATAACCATTGAGATGTAACAATAAATTAATAAAATTAAAAAAAATTAAAAAAAAGAAAGCTAAAAAAAAAAATATTGGTATCTTCCTCAGCTACCAGTAGAAAAAAAAATCCCTCTTGTAGTAGATGAGAACTAGTACAGGAACCCACAATTGGACAATGTGCAGTGAGTGGCAGACTTTGGAACACTCAGTCCTACATGGAACGTCTTCATCAAACTCTCCCCACGCTTGGGGTTCAAAGTAAGATGGAGAAGAGGAAGCAGAAAGATTACAAGAGCCAGTGGGAATGGATGACAAAAATGAAAGAGTGTCTTCCAGACACAGTAAGACTAAACTAACAGAGGCTGACACCATGTACAAGGCCCAGGTTCAAGCCAGATGAGGTCGCATTACTGCGAGGAGAAAGTGGACACAAGCTCCCACCCCTCACCATGAATGACGCTATTTCCAACTGACAACTACTTGCAAAGGAAAAATTAGTTTACTGCAATGGAGTCTCCTTGGGTATAAAGCTTCACTTAAAGATAGGCTCCATGCCTAGCTGCCGATAGCCAACACTAAACAACTGTAATATTATTTTTATAGTTTTCCCCCTCATATTGCTTCCTTTAGAAATTTTTTATTTCATTGGTCTTTTGCTTGTATATTATGTTTTCCAATTTCATGTTTTGGGGTGTTTGTTATTGGGGTATTTTTTTTGTAGTTCATTTTCCTTTTGTTGTGTGTCTTGTGATTTTCTTTTATTACTATTGTACTATGACTACGGTGATGCGTACTACAACTAGTAATGCTAATTTTGCTGTTTGTGTTCTAAAAAGAAAGAGAGCGTTCAGCTGGATGAGTGGGGATACACGGAAGCTCTGCAAGGAGCTGTGGGAGTGAAAACTATGGCTAGAATATATTGTGTGGGAAAGTTTATTTCTAATAAAATACAACAATAGAGTGAGAGCACCGCAGTTTGTTCTAAAATGAGTAAGATAAAAGTCAAATTTTGGCCAGAGCAGAGTAAAGGAAGGGGGCTGGCGGTTTGCAATAGATACAATGAGAACTCAAAGATCAACAAGAGCCCCACTGCATCTGATGCTAGCACTTTCCTTGCCACAGAGTGGAAAAGCCACGTGAAGACTCAAGTGCATTTCCTGGCTGCTGAGCTGAAAGTGTATTTCCAGTGGGCAGTATATGGTGAACCTCGAGAGTGTGGCCCAGGAGCGAGCAGACAAACAAGGATCTCTTAGATGCACATATCATAGCTTAATATTGTGCGCCATGAACAGATACCAACTGTATTTGTCAATTAAGAATAAATTTAAGAAAGAATTTAATCAGGAAAGGGTGCCACTGTTTGCATTCTTGAGAGGCACTGACTCTTTTTAGAGTGTAGGAAGGGGAGCTTTTTAAAAGTAGAAACATCTAGGATTCTTTGAAGCAGAAGTTTGATATATTGTCTAAAATGCTGCATACAAGGTTTGAGGGGAAAGGAGAAGTGAATTGTGACAATGTGTTAGCTTAAACAACTGAGCATATTAATGTGGAAAGCAGTATAGGAGGGATGAATCTGGCTTAAAGAAAGAATTTAACTCTCATTTTCAGCAAGTTAGGTTGGAGAATGTCTTTTAGCTATCATGGAAAGATATCAAACAACCAGTTAGACTTGGACATCTAATTTTTACCAAGAGATAAAAACTTTAATAATATTAAATTCTTTAAATGATAAAACTTAATACATTTATATAGTAAGTAAATTCTGAGATATAAGAGAAATACTGGAAAGACAGAATAATGGTTAAGAAATCCCAGTTCTTCACTGACAAAGACATTGTTTAACCTCAAATAACCCAATTTATACTTTGATGAAATGCTTTCATTGGCATAATATGAATTTCAAAATATGTTGGACAGAGATCTTGACCTTGGGGCATAAATATTGGAACATTGCACAGAGTTTTTTCAACAAACAATGAATATAGTTTTCTTTTTAATAGTTCTGTAATGTTTACTTTGAAAATTACTTAGCTTTCTTGGATTTTAGCAAGTATCTGTGCCATAGTTTTTTTTATAAGAATAAAGTTACAGATCAAGTTTAAGATAGTGTATGAACCATAATTTATTTTTCTACAAAAAAATCAGATTTGAGGAACCTTTCACTGTATCTTGTATCTTTGTTTTCACCAAAGTCTTATGTACTAAAAATATGAGTAATAGTCTCTACTGTAGTACATAATTATAAGAATGAAGTAAGTTAATGACTCAGGATACTTGCAAGCTTTAATAAATGTAGATATTACTTGAAATTATTATACCTATATATTTAAATACAAAAGAGTAGAAAATAGACACAATTCCTATATTAAATAGTGATGAGCACAATGAAACTGAGCCTGGAAATATGAAGATGAAGACAGTGATGATAGAACCTAGGATGGTTCTGATGTCGAGGTTATAAATAGCTTTATATACACTTCTTTATCAAAAATAGAACACACCCATCTTATTCACAAGTTATGCATAAGCCAATGAATGAGCACACACACATGAATGAATGGATGAAGACAAAGCTGTACTTACGCTGTCACATCCTTTGGAAAAACTATTTTTTTTTTTTTTTACCTTGGAGCATCAAGAATCTCTATTTCTTCCAAGAAGCTGTCCTCTGTTGAATTGGAAAAAAAATATCAAAATCAAGCAGGCAGTTCTATTTAATCTGAGAATTTCTGGGAAAGAAAAGAGGTCAGCATAAACTAAAATAATATATTCAGCCTTAAAAAATTGGACTCTCTGTATTCTTTGGCCGCGATCAAAGACAGGGACTTAGAAACTGAAGAATGGTGTTCAAATGCAGGAGGAGGTGTCAATCTATCCATGTCCAGTTTTGGTTGTGGCTTGGTTCCACGTCATATTTAAAAGGTGACATTGGCACAGCAAGACACCTTTAGAGGTTGATTGACTAGATGGGAAAGGAGTGAGTACCACATAGAAAACAGAAGGGAAAGGAATGGAACACACTTCACCTGTGGAAAAAATGTAAGGGGGGAGGCTAAAATCCAACTACCATGGGTGAGTGAAGGAAGAGGAGTGAGTATAAAGACCCATAAAGGCTCTGCTAAGACCACTTCAGAGAGAGGAGACTAGTTTACGATAGGGAACACCCTGGTCAGGAGGCTTTCCAGTGCTGCATCTGAGATACACACTGGCCAATTCGATCCTCCCTTATTTTTCTCTGCACTTCCTTTCCTAGCTTGTTCCCTCTCTTCAACCACTACCTCTGTCTATGCAATTTCCCCTTCTGAGTGATATTTAATCATCCTCCCTTGGGTCATCCTTGTTTCTTATCTTCTTTGGATCTGTGCATTAGTATGTTTATTCTGTACTATGGGGCTGAAGTCTACTTTTAAGTGATTACATACTCGTGTGTCTTTCTAGGTCTGAGTTATCTATCTGACTCAGGATGATTGTTTTTAGCTACATCCATTTGCCTGAAAATTCTATGATTTCCTTCTTTGTAATGGCTGAGTAGTATTCCATTGTGTAAATATACCACAGTGGCTTTAACTATTCTTTGGTTGAGGGACATCTAGGTTGTTTCCAGATTCTGCCTATTATGAATAAAGCTTCTATGAACATAGTTGAGCAAATATCCTTGCTGTGCGGTAGAGCATACTTTGGGTACGTGCCCAGGAGTGGTATAGCTGGGTCTTGAGGTATCACTATTTCCCATTTTCTGAAAAAACATCAGATTGATTTCCAAAGTGGTTGTAAAATTTTTCATTCCCACCAGCAATGCATGATTGTCCTCCTTTTTCCATATCCTCACCATCATGTGCTATCTCTAGAGTTTTTTTTTATCTTAGCCATTCTAGTGGGTATAATCTCAGAGTAGTTTTGATTTGCATTTCTCTAATGACTAAGGAAGTTGAACATTTATTTAAGTGCTTCTTGGCCATTCAAGATTTCCTTGTTGAGAATTCTCTGGTTATCTCTGTGCCTCATTTTTAATGGGGATTTTTGTTTGTTGCTATTTAATTTTTTGAGTTCTCTATGTATTTTGGATATTAGCCCTTTGTTTAATGTAGAATTTGTGAGGATATTTGCACAATCTACACCTCACTCTCACCAATGGACAGGTGATGGAGACAGAAACTAAATAGAGAAATAATGAAATGAACAGATTTCATAAATCATGGACCTAATAGATCTCAACAGCACTTTTCACCCAAACACAAAAGAATTTATATATTTTTTCTCAGCACCATAGGGAAACTTCTCTAAAATCTACCACATTGTTGCTTACAAAGCAAACCTCAACCAATACAAGAAAATTGATTTAACCCATTGTTTTTTTTTTGTTTTGTTTTGTTTTTTATCAAATCGCCATGAGTTAATTGTAGACCTCAACAAGAACAGAGATAACAAGAAGCCTGCACAGTCATGGAAACTGAGTCAGGGAAGAAATTAAAGGCTTCTTAAAATTCAATGAAAATGGAGGCACAACATACCCAAACTTATGGGACACTGTGAAAGCAGTGATAAAAGCAAAGTTCACAGCACTAAGTGTTTTTCATAAAGACACTGGAGAGCTCTATACCAGGAACTTAACAGAACAACTGATAACTTCAAAAAAAAAAAAAAGAAAGAAAAAGAAAAGAATCAAACACACCCCAGAGGAGTATACAGGAGAAATAATCAAACTCAGAGCTTAAATTAATAAATTAAAAAACAAATGGAATAATTCAAAGAATCAACCAAACCAAGAGCTGGTTCTTTAAGAAAATTAACAAGACAGACAAACCCCTAGCCAAGCTAACTAAAAGGCAGATAGAGACAGTGTCCAAATCAACAAAATAAGAAATGAAAAGGGGGGGGGCATAACAACAGACACAGAGGAAATCCAAAGAATCCTGAGGGCTTACTCCAAAAGTCTGTATCCCACAAAATTTGGAAAATCTAAAAGAGATGAATAGTTTTCTTGTCAGATTTCACCTACCAAAGTTAAATCAAGATCTGGTAAACAGTTTAAACACTCCTATAACCTCTAAGGAAGCCAAAGCAGTCATCAAAAATCTCCCAACCACCACCACTACCACCACCCACAACAACAACAAAACAGGACCAGATCGTTTTAGTGCAGAATACTAACAGACTTTCAAAGAAGAGCAAATACCAACACTCCTCAAACTCTTCCACAAACTATAAACAGAAGAAACATAGCCAAACTCATTCTTTGAGGCCCACAGTCACCCTGATACCTAAGCCACACAAAATGTTCATCTTAAAGTCTCCATATTATAGCCGCTTGATACATCTTGATGATTACAGGAGATCCTTTATTTTGGCCACACTGGATCATATATTGAATGGGATTTGGAGACATCACATAAGAGGAAAATAAATGAAACAAAGGCCTAAAGTTCTCATTCCACCACACACTGATTTCAGTAAGCAGAGTAGGCATAGGCAACATAAAGAGTTGCCTCAGTGATGGGGATTTTGCCCTCACAACAGTCATTCTACTGCAAGGGATCATGTCTTCCTTACATTTGGCATGAGACTGTCTACAGGGAATCCTGCAAATCTAAGAAAAAAGTACCCATAGTTTCCCAGCCACTCCAGATTTACCGTCCTTAGAGGGTAACAACTCTTGGTGCAGTTTCATTGAAAAATAATAACGGCCCACGTAGTTATGACAATAATAAATGCAAAGGTTATAAGCTCTTCAATCCTGAAAAAGTTTGAACTATAAATTGACTGGCCATCCCTCTTCAGCTATCAGAAAGAGAATGGCAACGCTAGCCTACAGGTTGAGCAGAAGGCCTAGACGCTTTCTTTTGTCTGGGAGTGATTTGAACTGCTAGACAGATACAAGCCTTCCTTGTTGGCTTAACCTACTCAGTGCATTTCCAGTTGGAGCCTGCAGAGCACCTCTTCCCCAAGGGCTTCTGCCCTGTCTGTACACTGAATGGCAATGCTGACAAAGAAGAAAAAAACAGCTCTTTTTTTTTTTTAAAGCCAAACATACCACGTTTGTTTTTCTCTTCCCAAATACGCAGTTTATTTAGAGAGCCCAGTGACTTTTCTTGTTATATATTATTCCTAGATGACATGTTTGCTCATATCTGTGCGTCTACTCTGTGGGGGAGCTATGAGATTATACCTTCCATTTCCCTAGATCATGTTTAATACAGCTGCAGGCCAGATTTTTGGTAGTGTGGCATAGTCGCATTAGAATGATCAATTTCTTCTCTTTCAAAACCAATGGGCATTCCAACTTGCCTAAGATAAGCTCTCACTGGGAAGCTCTGAATTCCCATATCACTTATGTTTTCACCAAGAGAAACACTGCAAGGCCAGATGCACACAGCTTCATTCTTTTGAGTGTGCAGGGACTTTTCAGGTTGGTTTAGCTCACACTGCTGGGTGAACAACTACATCTGTGGAAGTTAATGTCCTGTAGCTTAGCTCAGATGAGTAAGCAAATGTCATTATTGGAACCATGAAGACTTTCCACTTTTTTTTTAACATTTAAAGTTCATTTTATGCATCAGGAGAAATCTTTAGCCAAGACCACCTGATCTCTGAAACAGAGTTTTTGTGTGTTCCCAGTTAAATAGAAATGGCCAAGATGAAAAATTAAAATAATAAAAAGAAGTGGAAAAAAAAAGCACAAAAGTTAACCAACCACACTGAAAATCATTTAAGTCCATTTCTTTATGGACTAAATTTCCTCAAACACAGAAAAAGCCAAGAATTTGGAAACTTGATTTTTCCCTTCTATTTAAAAATATTACTTTCTTCAATTTATTTTTATATTAGTAGATGATGTGAGAGTCATTATATTTTATAGGCCTGAACAAAATCTTACAATTTCTCACTAATATTATGCAATGACATAATGCCATTTGTAGAGGTGTCACAAAAAGCAATTGACTTTTACTGGCTTCTGATGGCAGGCCTTGCCATTTTATATTCTGTTTTATGTAAGCTTTCCCCAAATTTATCGACCTCACAGGATTTCTCAAGTTGCTTAATTATGGTAGGAAGAAGATATCTCTGTGACCTGACACAGAAGCCTATTAAAGCCCTTTTAAGGAGGAACACAAGAAGTAGAGAGGTGGCTACAGGTGACGTTTAGTTTGTTATATTCTAGCTCTAGGCTAAATGCTAGAATGTTGGGGGAAAAAGAAAAGGTACCTGTGATTTACTTGTCACTGCCTTTTAAAATGCTAATAGATAATTATATTTCTAATTTCACAGTTGAACAAAGTTGCACTCAGCTGTATGTCCAATGTTACAGTCACTATGAGGTGGGGATACTAAGACATTCACTTATATTTAACTGCAAATCTATGCTATTAAAGACCAACAATACTTCCTTCATATATTGAGAATGCTTTGAAAGAAGGTACATCCACATTGTGCGAATGCTTTATGTTATGAGATGAATTAGAAGCAACTTATTATTATGATTGTGAATTAAAATAGCAATTTTATGCTACGATCCTTATTAATTGATGTTATGATTAACATGGATTGTCAACTTAACAGACTCTCAAATCATCTTAGGAGACAAGCTTCTGGGCATGCCTGTGAAGGATTATCTAGATTAGGTTGGAGTCTGGACGTTATCAAGATTAGGTTAACAGAGGTGGGGAGATCTGTCCTGCATATGGCAGTGTCATTACTCTGCTCAGGGGCCAAAGACTTCTCTCTGCTTCCTAAACGCAGAGGCAATGTGACCAGCATGCTCTTGTCACCATAATGAACTGGCCCCCAAACCATGTGCTGAGATAAACCCTTCCTTCCCTAAGTTGCTTTGTTCAGGGCATTTTGCCACAGCAGAGAGAATGTAACTAATGCAACTGGTTTCTACCATTTAAAGACAAGATCTCTGGGTTGAACAACACCAACAACAAAATCACTACATCCTTTTTCAATCAATACTTTATTTTACATTATTTAAAAATGTGTGTGTTTGTAGGTACACAAGTTTGGGGGTGTCTACAGAGGGCATAAGAGTTGGGCCCCTGGACCTGGTATTACAGATGTTTGCGAGCTGCCTGTGTATGTTGGCAATAACTCTCAGGTCATCCTGCAGGAGCAGTGTGTGTGCTCCACCCTTTGTCAGTCTAAGATTTTACTTTTATTCTGGAGGTTGAGAATGAGAGAATGAAAACCTAGCTGAAGCTTTGGTTTATAAACATTCGTTGATTCACCCCACCAAATTAGTTTGTCCATCAGAGAAAAAATATATTGCTACAAAATAATGGTCCAGCAGACAAATGCCATTTCTAGCAAGGGTGAGGAGGCTCCAATGCTCTGAGCTTGCTACTTTCTTATTATAGAACCATTGACCTGAAGCACATGATTCCATTTTATTAGTATAAACTGTGTGTGTGTGTGTGTGTGTGTGTGTGTGTGTGTGTGTGTGTGTGTGT
>OU015743.1:156094831-156106759 GCA_907169655.1 Acomys percivali
TGTGTGTGTGTGTGTGTGTGTGTGTGTGTGTGTGTGTGTGTGTGTGTTTATTCTCTGTTCTGTTATTAATCTTCAGGACCACTTCTCTTCTAGTCTAAAATGAAACTAAATTACAATTCAAGGAATCCATTGTAGGAGAGGACGAATTCTGATTGTCGTTTGCGTGATATTAGATAATTTTGGGAATCAAGGAAAGCAATGAGAATGTGAAAACACAGTTTAGATGGGACAAGTTTGGTTGAAAGGGACCAGTAAGTTATTACTCCATTTGGGAGACATACAATGCAACTTTCATTAGGAGTCAGGAAGAAAATGAGGACAATATCAAACAAGAGATCATAATATGTGGGTGTCCAATCAATCCAGCTACCTGCTTACTGACCTTGCTTGACAAGAGTTAATCACAGTCAATGTTTAGTGACTGAACAATAAGAGGGATTTATTGCTCATCTTGTTGAATATAGTATCACGGAGGAAAAAACATACCGCACTGAGAAATGTGAAAATGAAACAAATTGGTTATAATTGGGCAGTTAGGTTTAAGGTACCATTATACCAACATAGTATCCGGGATATGGCATTCACACATCTTTATTTCCCTCTTTTTCTCTGAGCAGCTAGTTGGAAAGCCATGCTATCCATGTGTATATATAGCCGGCTATCAAAGTTTCTCATGTGCAGCAGGCATTTGGGAAAACTCTGTTGAATGAGTAGACAATATATGAAGTGATTTGTCTTAATTTACTCAGTTTAATGACCTGACTAGGATCCAAATCTAAGCCTAGTCATTTTTCCAAGCGGTTTTTTTATCTTTTCACAGGCACACAGGAAGAATAAATAAAACAGAGGCAGAACAGCACTGCTCTGGTTAAAGCAGGGCTTATGAAGATGGCTGCCAGAAATGTAGTCTTTTATTACAAGCTGAGCTTTTTGCCCAACCTAAGAGCTCATCCATCCCCTCAGTCGATAATCCTACATTCTAGAAAGCAGGTCCTTGTGCTTTATTCAACTTACATTGAGACAACGGAGACTCCATTATAATATTGAAGACTGAGGGACCTGTGGCCTTGAGACTAATGATTTGAGTGATCCCTCTCCAAGACAGGGCCGTGCTTTTAGAGGAATGTGTTTGAAGAGTTTTGTAAACCAAAGTAGCTCCAGTTTCAGTTTAGTGAAGTCCAATTCCCAGAAATGGAAGGAAACACGCTAAAGATCAGAGAGGCCAGTGGTTTTTGTGTCAGGGAACTTTTGTCTTACATAGGCCATTAAGCAGTCACAAGGGCCAATATTGATCAACCACCAGGGCATCTTAAGTTGAGCCTCTTATGACCAAATACCATAGTCTGGGTGTATGATCATGTAGCCCATTGTTTTGAAGGCAGAAATTTTAAGAAGATTATAACAAGCAATATTCTCTACAATTCCTTCCCTTGCTGTGCACATGACCGTCCGCATGTACGCATGTGTCAGAAAGACGAAGCAGGATCTCCCTGGCTCGTCTCAAAAGTGTACTAATTCCTGAATAGCCCCCGTCCTTCTTAACTTAGTATGCTACAAAGACCCTACTGTAATATTACATTTTAGATTGGGGTTATAATGCTTCCTTTGTGGGGAACACTGATATGTAGCCCACAGCACAGAAGCTACTCATCCCTAGAGTCCTGCTCCATACCTCACCATGCACAGAATCATCCTTAGAATAAAGCAAGCTGGAATGAACTTAGTAATATTACAGTTAAAACTGCTGATCTAGTACATAAAGTTCCAGTGAGAAATTTTTTTTCTACAGTGGCTCTGAGATGGAAAATTTTAGCCTTGGTGTGAATATTTCCAGAAATCTCATGTGAGCTCACTCTTTCATTAGTACATTGGTCTAGCACTTGATGCCAGTTTATTGGCTTTTTGTTCATACCCCAGAATGCCACATTACCACCACCCTGTTTTCGTTATCACTTCTTTGCATGCATCTTGTCCGTTGGGTGATATACTATTTGAGAGGCCAGATGTAATTCGTATTCTTCATCACACCCCAAGCTTCTGGATAATGCTACCAATAATCAATTAAACAAGTTAGAGATGTTACATTTCAAGTTACTATCTGTTTCAATACTGGTGCCCTTGTGGGTCTCTGGGGGCAGCCATAGCCAGTGAAAGCCTGCAGTAAGGTACACAGCATGATGTATCAACTCTACCCTGTCCTTTGCCTGTAGGCTGTCCTTTTGAGTTTGTGACAGTATACACATTCTTCCTTGCATTTTTATTTATTGAAAGTAGAACTTACTATTAAAATGCCAACACTGGAGCAAAATGGAAAATGTTGTATAATCAACAATTTCAATTTGCTAAGTGCTGCATTAAAATCATTGAAGTGGGTTGGCCTGGCCAATTCCCAAACTCCAGTGCTAAACTAAGAAGTATTTTTTCAATCTTGCTTTAAGTGGTCATGAGCAACTGAACCACTGATGTTAGACATACAGGTTAGAGTGGTAACCAAATCTCCCATGACATGGAGAGTGCCAGGGTAACTGACCCCACCTTTTCAATTTCAGTGTAGCCTGTACATAACCATGTACTTCACATGAAAAGATGAAAGAGATGTTTTTCTACCTAACCTACACTCCCAGCATACTCAGATAATCAAGTTTATTCCTTCTCAAGTCTCTGAGGGAGTTGAAGACCAGGTAGCTTAGTTTTACAATGAAGCTTAATTGTTTAGGGGTAAAGATGTTTTTAAGTCTAGATAGGTGTTCTAAGTTGATAATGACAATATGAGATGGAGATTGATTTACATTCAGAAATTTAGGTGCATCAAGATAGGAAAGATGTCTTCTTCAAGGTTGTCAAATACAAACAGCCACAATACTAAGAATGTAACATTTATATAATTCCTGATTGTTTCACAGTTCTTCTTGCCATAGGTAAATACATACATACATACATACATATATAGTATATATAATATATATATATGTATATGTACAAAAGTAAAATAATTTAAAAATAAATAAATACATGTTTTTCTATATGTATTAAAAATAATGTACTTCACACTTGGAAAGAGGTTATGTACGTCTTATTCACCTGTCGCAGACTTTTAAAAAGGAATGTGGAAGCAAATTTGTTATATTAAAACATTAAGAGATCATAGTGTAGACTGTGCTGTGCTATTTATTTGATCTTTTCAGTTAAAACTCTCTCCAGAGAAACTCTTGTTTATGGTAGAAATTTTGGGCTAACTTCTTGATCATTCTTTCACTTATTTTTTTATTATTTTAAAAATATTTTTAATTTTTAGATGTGCATACATGAATAGAGGATCTGTGAGTATTTGTCTCAGTGTCTATAGAAGATATAAGAGGGCATCAGATTACCTGGAGCTAGAATTATAGGCCTTTGTGAACGTCCTTACATGAGTGTTGGTAAACTACCTCAGAGCTCTGTGAGGGCAGTACAATCTCCCTCCTTCAGGGCTGAGGCATCTCCTTAGCACCATCCCTCACTTGCTTCTATAGTGGAAAGCTTGAAATCATCTGACACAAATTGTATCTCTTTCTGAATTTTCTTTTGTTCTTTCTTTCAAGCACACCCATATTCATTCTCAATTCAAAAGTTATTTCCTCTTTGAAGATCTCTTTGAATCCCCACATAATGGCTTTTCTCTCTATGTTCCACCTGCTTATATTCAGCTATAAATTGTGACTATGTGTAGATAGCTACTTCTTCACCAATGCACAGGGATATTTTTGGGATAGTGAGTGTAGCACCTTAACCTCCACTCACATTATCACATTATGGAAACGTTTTTACAGTAATATATGATAATGACTTCACCTCATAATTTGAACAATTTATCAGAGTTTCCGTGAGACTGATCACATTATTACTTGTTTTTATTCCTTGATAGCTCTTTTGGTTAATATATCTTTTAAAATTGTTTGATATATATTTTTAAGGTTTCAGTGTAGTCTACATAAAATATTTTGGCTATAAACATAGTTAAGAAAAGCTTAAAATGTATGAAACACTTTCTCTGCCAACCTCCATGTCAATAACAAATAAATATTAGCTTATTTGTTTCCCATAACATTCAGAAAATGGATAATTAACCCAAATAGTACATTTGTCAAGAAATATTTATTGAAATTCTGTTATGTATTATTCTCTTGGGAGCCAAAATAGGTACAAATCACAAAACCTGCATATGACTTTTCTCTTTTCATTCCTGAATACGTGCGCCTAGAATCTATCCGAGGGTCTAGAGCATATGACATTGGGCTACTTTGATTATATCAAGGTCCTAACTACTCCTTTAAGATGTAATCCTGAGCTGACAAGATGGCTCAGTGGATAAAGGTGTTTGTTTCCAAGCTTGAGGACTTTAGCTTGATTCCTAAGAGGCACTGGAGTGAAAGAATCCACTCTTGAAAACTGTCATCTGATCTCCACATTTGTTCTGTGGCAGTCACTCCCACATGGAAACGTATATAAATAAATGTATTGAAAACTAGGGAGAAAAATCTCCTGTAAGCTAGGGTAGAACTCTAAATTTTGCTGTCCAACATGACACATCCACACACACAGCTACTAAAAGTTCAAACTACACAAAGGAGTGGAGGTTGACTTTTCACTGTACTTAGTAGCAAGAAGAGAATGTTTGTCATTATTGGACAAATCTCATGTTGTGAGGTACACATTACCCAATAACTGTATTAGCAAATAGCTCATCTGTCGTGTCTGCAGCACAGTCCACAACTGATAGATTATTTCCACGGAGCCACACAATTCTAAACTATGGTCCATGGAGCCACACAATTCTAAGCCATGGTCCACGAGCCACACAATTCTAAGTTATGATCCACGGAGCCACAAAATTCTAAGCCATGGTCCACGGAGCCACACAATTCTAAGCCATGGTCCACAGAGCCACACAATTCTAAGCTATGGTCATGGAGCCACACAATTCTAAGCCATGGTTTGAGGTCATAGGCATATCCTCAAGAATTCCTGCCTTCTTGGATAACTTCTAAAATCCTATTTAATCTATGTTTACTCACTTCTGTGCTAAAATAGTGAAGTGGGAGTAGCAGACAATTATTATCTAACTTTAGTCATTGTGATTTACTGGTCTTTTTGTGACTCCTGGTCTTAAAATAGCCTGGCACTACTTTATTCCTCACACCAACAGTCACTCTTGTTGTGAAGTGCTGACTAGTCCTGTGCGTATGCTGACTAGTCCTGTGGGTGTGCTGACTAGTCCTGTGGGTGTGCTGACTAGTCCTGTGGGTGTGCTGACTAGTCCTGTGAGTGTGCTGACTAGTCCTTGTGTGAGTAGTCAAATGAACAGTGTGATCAGTATATAGGTTGGTAAATGTAGAAGTCTTATTATTATTATTTACTAAAGTATGTATTATTTGCCAAAGAGAGACAAATATTTCAAAACATACAATCACCATATGACCTAAATGGTTAAAGAATCTTTCCTAATTAAATGTTCTAATATTATACAATGTCAAAATTACCTGTCACTGGTCCAGTTTTTTGCTTCAAAATTAAAGTCACTTTAAAATAAGTCCTTGAAAATATAGGAAAAAAATACACTATATAATTTTTCTAACCATACTGAAGTAGCACTCAGCTCTCCAATTATACAATATTCTTTTGTAGAGAGAATGCTGGCCTTGGAGTCACAAATACCAACCTGCCTCTGCTTCTCCACTGCAGAAGTTAAGCATGAGTGTGGTCATGCTTGGCCCAAGTCATTTCTTTTACCCCTCTTGTGCAAAGCCTCTGTCTCTAGCCAACAGTGGCCTTCATCTCATTTTATAAAACCGATGCTTTTTTAATGGTTTGTTTTTCAAGAATGAGCTTGAACAGCATCTCCTTTATTTATATTTCCTTAAATTCTCTATTGACAAATTACAGTTTGCACAAACCTTACAGGAGCAAGTTAACTTTTGTGAATATCTGCTTTTGTACTTTTGAATCATGAACTCACAGACTATAGGCATGCCTGTGCTCTCCTAATCTTCACATATTCTCAGTAGTTATCCCAGAATTGAAGGACACTTCATTCAAAGTTGTTAAAGTAAAAATGTTATGCGTCAACATTTATGGCATGAGGAAATTTCCAGCTAATGCTTTTTTTCTGTGTATCTATATAGTGGAATGCAATTGAGGTGGTATAGGAGAAAACAACACCCAAATTTTGGTACTTCACACTAGAATATGTTATTTAAAGAATACCTGTCTTTGGCAAAATGCTTTGTGTGTGATATTACTAAGAATTAGATTTTTCCTCATCAGCAGTAAAATGCAATCACTTTTAGAGCTTAACAACTCTAATTTGATCAATTACAAGGTGTTTTTTAATCTCTTCTTTTTAAAAACTTTCCATTTTTAAATTAAAGACAGATTGTTCTCTCATACAATGCCTCCTTGACCACAGTGTTCCTTCTCTTCATTTTGCCTAAAACTCCATCATCTCCTCTCTTCTCCAAATGTTCTCCTCTTGTTTCCCCTTCAGAAAAGAGCAGGTCTTCAAAAGACTACAGTCAAACAGGACAAAAATAGGATATAATAAGGGAAAAAAAAACTCACATAAAAGCCAGACAAGGCAACCCAGTAGGAGAAATACAGACCCAAGCAAGCAAAAGAGTCAAAGATACACCCACTCTACTGTCAGGAGTCCCACAAAAGTACCAAGCTAATAGCCATAACATGGTGCAAACCCCTGTTGGGCCTCTGCTTGCTGCTTCTGTCTCTGTGAGTGCATGTGTGCCCTGCTCAGTTGATCCTGTGGGACATGTCCTGGTGTTCTCCATCCCCTCTGACTAGTACAGTCTTTCCTCCCCTTGTTCTATGGTGTTACAACCACTATATACCACACATTCTTACATTTAGCTAGTTTCTCTAAGCATTACAAGATTATAAGTATTACAGGAAACAAAATTTTTTACATAAAATATCTACTAATAGAACATAGCTCTCCTGAGAATAGGTGATTACTTTTAATTTGACTGCTGGCAAAAGCCCAGAGTCTAGATTAGTGCTTTGTGTAAAGTAAACACTCAAAATATATTAAAATGACAATTGTGAAGTATAAAAATTATCTATATTATAACTTTTTACTATACATTCTCTATAATACCCACAATATTATTTAGACCATCATCACTACCACTTACACTGTTGCCCATGCCATGGGCCCTGTCACTTCTCTTCTAGATAGCAGATGCCAACACACCATCAGGTGACTGGGTCCTGTGAGTTCTTTCAAAAAATTTCTATCTCTGGGATCCCTTTTCTAGGTCTACTCTTGGTTTCATGAGCCCCAGCTCTTTGGACGATGTCCCTGCAATATAGTTATGTGATCTTGTGCCTCTTTCCCATTCAAATGATGATTTACGGAACACACATGTAATTCTGGTGCCATCATGCAAAGGGGCAGCTTGGGTGAAAGAATTCTCCAGTGGGATCTGGCAGCATAATTGAAACCACAGTGCTTGCCAACAGCCAGGGCCATTTGCCAGGCCCTTTCTCTTAATGCAATTTTTCTCTTTGAAAACCTCATTTCTCTTTCATTAGTAGAGGCATCTTCATAAAGATCTCGATTATTGTCTACTATAAAGCTAGAGTATACCGTCTTCATGAGACATCAAAATGTAATTCCGGGAACCTGATCTGTCCTCATCAAGATGGGTCTTCACAAAGAATTTAGCTTTTCTAGGTGTGGACATTGGAACCAAACCTTGAGTTGTCTAAGAGAAAGTCTTAATAGTAAGCAAGCTAATCAAATAGTCTTTATTTTGAAGAAAATCATGATTGAGCATATGATTAGAACTAAAATGGCATAGGAGCCTATACATTTAATTAATTAATTAATTAGATTATTTATTTGCTTTTCATCCTAATCATAGCCCATCACCCTACTCTCCCAATCTCACCCTCCTTTCCCATACTCCATCCCCTATTCCTCAGAGAAGGGGAGCCCTTTTATCCCCCTTCCCCCAATCCCAGCTCATCAAGTTGCATCAGAACTCAGCTTGTCCTCTTTCCCTGTGACCTGACAATGCAGGCCCACCAGGACGAAGTGATCAAAGAGTAAGCAATAGAGTCCATGCCAGAGGCAGCCCCCATTTCCCTTACTAGAGGACCCACATGAAGCCTGAGCTGCCCACTGCCTATATCTATGTAGAGGACCTAGGTCCAGTCCATGCATGATCTTTGGTTGGTGGTTCAGTCTCAGTAAGCCCCTCTGGGCCCTGCTCATTTGGCTCTGTTGGTCATTTTGTGGAGCTCATTATCCCTCTAGATACTTTTGTCTCCCTGTGCTTCTCCCAATGATTAACTCCAACAAAGCCAGTTATGACAAGAACTTCAAGCCTCTGAAAAAAGAAGTTGAAGAAGATATCAGATGATGGAAAGATCTCTCATGCTCATGGATTGGTAGGATTTAACATAGTAAAAAAAAATGTCCATCTTACCAAAAGCAACCTACAGATTCAATGGAATCCCCGTCAAAATATGAACATAATTCTTTACAGACTGTGAAAAAACAATTATAAACTTCATATGGAAAGACAAATATCCAGAATAGCTAAAACAATGTTATACAATACAAGAACTTCTGGAAGTATCCCTATCCCTGATGTCAAGCTGTACTGCAGAGCACTAGTAATAAAAACTGCATGCTAGTGGCATAGAAATAGGCTGGGTGAACAATGGACTTGAGTTGAAGAGGCAAAAGTAAACCCATACACCTACAGACATTTGATTTTTGACAAAGGAGCCAAAACCATACAATGGAAAAAGACAGCATCTTCAACAAATGGTGCTAGTCTAACTGGATGACTATATGTAGAAAAGTGAAAATAGATCCATATTTATTGCCTTGCACAAAATTAAAGTACAGGTGTATTAAAGACCTTAACATAAAACCAGATACACTAAATCAATTAGAAGAGAAAGTTGGTAGGAGCCATGAACTTATGGGCACAGGAAGCTACTTTCTGAAAAGAAGACCAACAGCCTAGGCCCTAAGATCTACAATTAATAAATGGGACATCTTATAAGTAAGTATATACAATGCATGTATTGGGATTATTGTTTCTAATTCCATCCATTTGCCTAAAAATGTCATGATATCCTTGTTTTCTATAGCTGAATAGTATTCCATTGTGTAAATGTACCACTGTTTCTTTATCCATTCTTTGGTTGAGGGGTATCTATGTTGTTTCCAGATTCTGACTATTACAAATAGGCTGCTATGAACATAGCTGAGAAAATGTTATTGTACGGTGGAGCATCTTTTGTGCATATGCCCAGGAGTGGCACGTCTGCATCTTGAGGTAGCACTATTCCCAGTTTTCTGAGAAAGCACCAGATTGATTTCCAAAGTGGTTGTATAAGTTTGCATTCCCACCCGCAATGGAGGAGTGTTCCCCTTTCTTCACTTCCTCTCCAGCATGTGTTGTCACTTGAGTTTTTTATCTTAGCCATTCTGATAGGTGTAAGATGGAATCTCAGTCATTTTGATTTGCATTTCTTTGATGACTAAGGACATCGAGCATTTCTTTAAGTGTCTCAGCTATTCAATATTCCTATGTTGAAAATTCTCTGTTTAGCTATGTACCCCATTTTTAATAGGTTATCTAGTTTGTTGGTTGTTTGAGTTCTTTATATAATTTGGATATTAGTCCTTTGTTGGATGTAGGGTTGGTGAAGATCTTTTCCTAGCCTGTAGGCTGTTGTTTTGTTCTGTTGACAGTGTCCTGTGCCTTACAGAAGCTTTTCAGTTTCATGCGGGGTGAAGCTCTGCAAGTTGTATGGAAGAGTTGGGGGATGGGAGGATGGTGGAGGGGAGCTGTCAGGAGCTCCACAAGGAGATCATCAGTGCTGGTGGGTCTGGCCCCAGGGGGCCTGCACAAAAAACTGCACCAAGGACATTGCAAGCAGTGAATCTGGATGCCCTGTTCAGATGTAGCTGATGGACAGCTCATTCTCTATGTGGGGAAGGGAGGGGGAGTAGGGCACTGCCTCTGACAAGAACTCTGGTGTCCATAATTTGTTCACTGATCCTTGGCAGAGAGGCCCTGAGGGAACACAGAGGAAGGGGATGCAGGCTATCCAGATGAGAGATGATAGGCTGTGGTCAGATGGTGGGGGAGGAAGACCTTACCTGTCAGAGGTCTAGGGGAGGAGAACAGGGCAGAAAAGGGAGGAAGGGTTGGAACAGGAAGAAAAGAGCAAGGGGATTACAATCGGGATATAATGTAGATAAACTGTAATGAAAATTAAAAATAAATAAATAAATAAATAAATAAATAAATAAATAAATAAATAAATGGGATTTCTTGAAACTGACCAGCTTCTTAAAGCCAAGGACACTGGCAATAGACTCAAATGCCAGTCAACAGATTGAGAAAAGATCATCACCAATCCTACATCAGAGAAAGGCCTAATATCCCAAATATATATATATATATACACACAAAACTCAAAAATTTGAACACCAACAAACAAGATGACCCAATTAAAAAAATGAGACACAGAGCTAAACAAAGAATTCTCAACCAAGGAATCTCTAATGGCAGAATGGCTGAGAAACACTTAAAGAAAGTTCGATAGAATTGTGCACCGAGCTCAGCCAGGGACTATGGACCCACACTGCACACTTGAGTGGAGAGAGGGATTTGACTTTCTCAAGTACTCTGGTGCCTCACATTTGACTATGTCCCCTGGCAGGGGACACCTAGTGGCACTCAGAAGAAGGACAGCAGGTCACTGAGAAGAGACTTGATACCCTATGAGCATTTACAGGGGGAGGTAATCTCTCTGAGGAACAGTCATAGGGGAGGGGAATAAGGGGAAAATGGGAGGGAGGGAAGAATGGGAGGTTACAAGGGATGGGATAACCATAGAGATGTAACAAGAATAAATTAATTAAAAAAAAAACTAAAAAAAAAAAAAAAAAAAAAAAAAAGAAAGTTCGATGTCCTTAGTCATCAGGGAAATGCAAATCAAAACGACTCAGATTCCATCTTAAACCTAACAGAATGGCTAAGATAAAAAAACTCAAATGGCTTCTCATACTCGCAAGGATGCAGACAAAGGGGAGCACTCCGCCATTGCTGGTGGGAGTGCAAACTTATACAACCACTTTGGAAATCAATCTGGTGCTTTCTCAGAAACTGGGAATACTGCTACTTCAAGACCCAGCTATATCACTCTTGGGCTTACACCCTGAAGATGCTCCACCAGACAGCATTTTCTCAGCTGTGTTCATAGCCAGAATCTAGAAACAACCTAGATGTCCCTCAACTGAAGTATGGATAAAGAAACTGTGGTACATTTATAAAATGGAATACTACTCAGCTATTAAAAACAAGGGAATCATCAAAATTTTAGGAAAATAAATAGAATTAGAAATGATCATTTTGAATGAGGTAACCCAGACCCAGAAAGATACACATAGTATGTACTCACTTATAAGTGTATTTTAGCCATGTAGTACAAGATAAACATACTACAATGCACCGCCTATACATTTTAAAATAATTTATTCATATTACATTCCAATTACTATTCCTTCCCTCGTATCTTCTGTTTCCCCCTCCCTCTTTCATCCTATCCCCCTCCCCTAGACCGCTGATAGAAGGGGAACTCCTCCCCCACTATATGACCACAACATATCAGGTCTCATCAGGATAGCTTGCTTCCCCTTCCTCTGAGTGCCACCGGGTGGGGACTTCCTCTGACATTTTTTAAAATTATAATTTGTTATAAAAATACCAGAAATTACATTGTTTCTTGCATACTTGCATAGTTATTTGTAAAATTGGTGTTTTTATCACCTGAACATTCAACAGTCTCTCAGTGCATGCTCTCTCTCTCTCTCTCTCTCTCTCTCTCTCTCTCTCTCTCTCTCTC
>OU015743.1:156116014-156127306 GCA_907169655.1 Acomys percivali
GTGTGTGTGTGTGTGTGTATCAGACACAAAGTGAAAAGTTTGCTGATATCTCTTCCTTCTCTCATAAGAACATCAGTCTTATTGGCTTAGAGCCAGCCTTATGATTTTATTTACTGTATTTTCTGGCATATAAGACGACCTCTTACCCCTGAAAAATCCATGTCAAAGTCAGGGGTTGTCTTATACTCCTGGTTCTTACCTGCAGCTTGCTTCCCCTTGCTTCCTATGTCCGGTGCATATAGTGGGCAGTTCCAAGGATGATTCCCAGCTCTGTGCAGGGAGTTCGAAGCAGGGAGGAGCAAGCTGTACACATCTTCCTGAACCAAGGAGGACAGCATGAGTGTGGATTGGCTCTCTACCAGGACCCACCCATTCAACTTGGAGAGCTATGTGTCCTCAGGTTGAGTGTGGAGCACATCTTAAAGGGGCAGTGTGGGCTGGCACTGGCTGTCTGCCAGCACTTAATAAAGTGCTTGGCTGTCTGTGCACTGCCTGAAAAGAGTCTGCTGCACAGGGCGTAACTTGTTTTGACACCCAAATGTTCCATCTCCAGATGCAGTCACATTGCAGAGTAGGACTTCAGCTTGAGCCCTGGGAGAAGGCTCAGTGCAATCCTTAACAGTTAGTGTGCAAACATGATCTTTCATATATTAATTTATATCATTCGCTTCCTTTGAGAAACACATGCATTAGTTTTTTTGAGAATTTTTCTCCTAATCCTATAGAGACAGGGAAGCTGGTGGCAAATGGGTTTATGGACTGACTTCTTACTAGAGCTTCTTGTATTGTTTCCTACATCGAGGTGATGAGCTTGGGTGCCTTCCTTTATTGTTGAACTTAAGAAAAGGTTTCATCTCCTGAATGATGTGAATAGTGAGTTTTTCTGATCTCCTGATTCAAATTGAAGAAGATCCCTTCTATTATTAGTTTGTAGAGATATTATATGATAGACATATTTTAGAATTTAGCAAAATAGTTTCATATATATACATATATATGTGTATATACATGTGTGTATGTATTAATATGATCATTGAATTTTTGTTTTACTTCATTAGTTTTTAATTGATAACTTAGTATTTAACCATTTTACATCCCTGATAATTTATACATGTTTATATGATATTGTCTCTAATGTATATGAACTGATTATGAGGGTAGTGATTATGGAAGCTGTTGGGATGTTGGCTTTGCTTTTTGTTTTTGTTTTGTTCAGTCTTCAGATAGTTGATCACATTATAAGATGAATTTGCAACTGCTCTATTTGACTACTAAGAAAACATTTCCACCAAGTAATCAATTAATACCAGTTCTTTGTATGGTTGACAGTGTTCACCAATGACACCATGCAGAGACTTTCTTGGTCCATAAGATGCCATTAACTAAAATTTTGCTTTATTGATGGATACCCAGTTATTCCAGAGAGCTGTTATTTCAGGTGTCCTTGGAAGCTATGCCTTTAAAACAGTTTCCTGTGAATCTAACTTTTTCAATGATGGCAAAACATTAATAATACTTACTTATGTTAATATGTGTAAGCTCTATACAAGTATTCTTTTATTTCTGATATTGGAGATTGTTCATATTTTTCTTCCATCTATAATTAGTCTATTAAAGATTTGTTACTTTTATTGGTTTGCCTTAGAAATTATATTTTTTCTGGCTTTTGTTGCTGTTGTTTTCATCTATTTTACATTCAATAACTGTTTATCTTTATGATTTCCTGTTTTAACTAATTTGAAAATTGGTTTACTTCAAGATTTTCTTGAAATACTTTTATTTTGATTTTATTTTTCTCTGGTGATTTCCTGATTACAGTTTCCCCTCCCTGTACTCCTCTCAGCTCCTCCCCACCTCCCCTTTCATCGAGGTCCATTCCTATTCTCTCTTTCACTAAAATGAACAGGCTTCAAAGAGATAAGACCCAGAGATAGCAGAATAAAATATAGTAAGATCAAACAAAACCATCACATCAGTGTTACACCAGGCAAACCAATAGAGGAAATGAGCCCTAAGAAAAAGCACAAGAATCACTCAGGGGACCCATAAAAATACTAAATATAAAGCTGTAATTATATGCTCTGAGGACCTGTTGCAGACTCTTGTAGGCTCTGCGCGTGTTGCTTCAGTCTCTGTGAGCTCATATGAACCTTGCTCAGACGATTTAAAGAGCCTAGTTTTTCTAATGTCCTTCATCCCCTCTGGCTCTTATATGTTATTGTCTCCTCTTTGGAGGGGTCCACTGAGCCCTGAGGGTAGCAATTTGATGTAGACATCCCATTTAGAGCTGTGTATCCCAAGAATCTCTCTGTCTCTCTCTCTGTCTCTCTCTGTCTCTGTGTGTGTGTGTGTGTGTGTGTGTGTGTCTGTGTGTAATGTCTGTCTGTAGGTCTTTGTATTTATTTCCATCTGCTATGGGATAATAATAATAATGATGATGATGATGATGATGATGATAAAAATAATAATAATAATAAATAGCCAAGTAAGGCACTGATCAGAATATAGCAGAATATCATTAGAAGTATTTTTATTGTTACCTTTTTAGACCGTTAGTATTAATTTTAGCATTTTGGTTGTATGCCTACATGATGTCCATATATTACAGTCAAGCAGTGTACATGAATGCCAGAAAAGGGCACCAGATCCCATGGAACTGGAGTTGCAGAGGACTGTCGAGTGACATGGGGATGCTGAGAATTAAAATTGAGTCCTCTGGAAAGACAGTCAATGATCTTAACTACTGAGCCATCCTACATTATTATTTTAGGGTGAAAAAATTACATAATTTCTTTGAGAGATTTGTTTTCATCATAATCACATTGACTGTTTACACATTTCCTGTAATTACCTAATTAGTTGCATACCATGTATTTTGACATTTTTTTCCATTTCTATTCTCTTAAAATGTATCCTAATCACATTTCCTTTACTTTTTAAATAATGCATTATTGTGAATTTGTTTAAATTAAAATATTGACAGATTTTACACATGATTTTCTACTATTAATTTTCAGCCTAACTGTATTATGTTAAATAATATATGCATCATATGACTTAAACCTTCCAATTTAATAATAACTTGTTCTATAGGACAGTGTTTGGTCTATGTGGGAATATAGCCCAAACAGAGACCTATACATGAGTGTGCATATGTATGTGTGTGTTCTACTTTTATTTTGTAGAATGTTTTACAAATGTCAGTTCGGGCAAGCTTGCTGATATTATTCATTATGCTTCCTGTATTCCTCCTAAGTCGCTTGGCTACTTTTTCTCTCAGTATTTAGTGTTGGGATTCTAGTAGTGTTTTTACTTCTTCCTGTTTGACCCTTTGTTTCTGCTGGTTTTGTTTCTGTCTTGAAATTCTGTTGGTATATACATATAAATGAAGAGCCACTATGTTCTCTGAGCAAATGCATCCTT
The DNA here is from genome assembly GCA_907169655.1 of Acomys percivali. Lineage (NCBI taxonomy): Eukaryota > Metazoa > Chordata > Mammalia > Rodentia > Muridae > Acomys > Acomys percivali. The sequence continues at coordinate 156,119,438 of OU015743.1, forward strand.
TTATCATTATGAAACGTCCCTGCTTAATGTTAATTTATTGATTAGACTTCTCGCCTAAAAGTCTTGAGGAAAATTAAACTCAATAATGGATTAGTTTTGATGAAGGGAAGGAATCTTAATCAGCCTTCTTCAGCAGCCACAGACAAGCAATTCTACAGTGACGTTGAAGAGTTGTGTGCACAGATACAGAAGTTAGAAACGATAGAGAGCCCCATTCATACTGTTTGCCTTTATAAAAGATACCTTACATCTTCGGGACTTTGTTTCCCTCATCCTAGAATACAGACTGCCTCTTTTTTCTAAAGTTTGCAAGGAATGTTGTTTCTAATATTTCTCTTAGAGTTGCATTCCATGGTGCAGAGGAGGCTCGGTGTGTTTTGCTCATCACTGTGTGTGTGTTCAACACCTGGTGATGCTCCGAATGTTTTGGAGGGGTGAGAGGGAGTCTGAACTCACAATGACTTTGAAGACCTTTTGTGACTTACCTCCTCTCAGTGGTCATACCAGGTTGAAGCATGAGAATGAATTGGAAGAATTGTCATTCTCAAATCTTCAAAGACAAAGTCCCCACCAAAGGTAATTTTAAACTCAACAGGCCAAGAATAGGTGGGGCACATAAATTATATTAGACATTTATTATAGAGAGACTGTCTAATAGATGTCAATAATGTTTCACTTTGTGCCCTGAAGCTTAAAAGAGGTATCGTGGAGACCCAAACAGAAAAAAGAAATTTTATTGTGGATTTTATTTGTTGTTTAGAAACGATAATCAATTCATTCAACATTCTATAAGTGACTCTACTTCTATTCAAGTTCCAGGCATGGCTCCCAAAACCTTTTTGTATACCTGAAGGGTGTGGCCCTAGAACCCCTGTTGACTCACAAGGCACTTTTGTGTCTTGTTTTGAGTATTGAGCCAACCTTTTCCTCCTGTTCTTTCTTTTGTACTGTACTGGGTAAAACACTTCTTACCTTTTCTGAAAAATTTCTGTCTTTTCGGGCAAAAACTAATTTCTTTTTACCCCATATTTTCTAATGCTTTATAACTGGCCATATCCTATTACAACTTCTGTATATCTTCTATCTAGAATTTTATAAACAAAATACATAGTATTCTTTCATGTTTATTTTCTCTTAATTCTCATTAACGAGAAGAATCTTTTCAGCATCACAAATATTTTTTAAGGCATTGGTTGAATGGATGAATGTAATATGGCCACAGTTCATGCCAGGCTCAAATATTTCCACTGTGGGGGCACTAATGGTGACAACCTTGATGTTTATTAGATTTTTCATGGCTCTTGCCATTTAGTGCGTCTATATTTAGGAGGCAATAGGTTTCATATACATTTACTATTGTGTTTCATTCACATTTGTACCTCTGATCCCCTTCATTCCAATTATTCTTCCTCACCCCCAAATAGCCCTTCCTTGTGTTACAATGTGACATACACTCTGTTAATCTTGTTCCTTCAATCCTCTCCCTCTAGATCCCTCCCTGTCTACTCTCTTCCTTCACAAGATGGAACCTGTGCCCAGCACTATTATTAGGGCCAAGCACCACAACTAGATAAATCATACATCCTAAGGAGGAACCTCTGACTCTTACTATGCTAAATGGACACAGTATTACACTTATTCCAAATGGCATCACTATACTGTTAGATTAGTCCATCTTTCTCAGAGAAGTCTCTTTTTGCAGAATATAGTGCTTAACACAGAGACCCACAGTCAGTCAATGTGCAGAAAATGAGAAACCGCAGAGTTCTCAGCCCTTCATGGACATCCATATCACACGCCTTCCTCCAAAGGCTGATGGATCCCTGTGGGAAAGAGGGCAAAACTTTCACAAGAGGTAGATGGCTACAGTGTAAGATTCTTTGCAGGAAACATCAGGGCAGTTGCACATGTGAACTTACAGTGGTTGTGACAAAGCAAAAAGGAAAAACCTTCAAGCTGATCTCAGCCTTGGAAAGAGAGGGAGATATAAAGTCAGTTTCTTACCCAAAGAGCAACGGGCAATAGATAGCTTAAACTAGAAGGGAAGTTAGTTTTCTCTAAAGGTTTCTGGCCCTGGTTTGGTTAACCACCGTAAGTGCCAGAATACATGGGCAGCACAACTTGTCCTTGATTGGTTTAAGTGGGAAAGGAGGCCACAAGTTCCACGGGAGGGAAGCTGTTTGGATTTGTGAGGAGTTGGGAATGGAGAGGTGACTATGAAATTCTCAAAAAATTTATAAAAATGTTTTTGAAAAGAAACTTGATAGAGATTGCATTGATTCTGAAGATCCCTGTTGATTATACAGCTTGTGAATTCTGCCAATCTGTGAGCACTGGAGGTTTTTCAATCTTAGTGTGTTGCTTAATTTCTTCAGTATCTTATGGTGACATTTCATCTCCCTCATTGGTGTATTACTAAGTATTACTTTTGTGAAGCTATTATGGATAGGCCTTTCAAAAACATTTCTGTCTTGACAAATTCATTACTGGTATATTGAAAAAATAATTTTTTTATATTGAGGCTGCTATTTTTTTTTAAGTGTTGGTCAGCTCTTTCTCCTGGAATTTTAGAGTCTTTTAAGTCTAGAGCTATGTCATTTGTAGGTGGGATGGATTTGAATCCTGTATTGTTTTTTATCCTTTTAGTTCTTTCTCATGACTTATTATTCTATCTAAGAGTTTGAAAACTATATTGATGAACAGCATATTACATTCCCTTGACCCCATTCTTGATTTAGGTATTCAGTAATCATGTGGTTAACTGTACAGAGAGGAATGGAATTGGATGAATACTACTTACATAATTTAAACAGAAACAGGATTAAAGAAAACAAAATAAGGGTATTTTATCAAAAATATCCAGTCACTTATGGTCTGACAAAATGGAGGTAAGAAGTTAACTTTGTAGTTCTTATCTGGACATAACTAATGAGCCAAGAAGAATGAAGACATATACATAGTGTGTGGGCATCTGTGTATGTATCACGTATATATAAATATATATGAATAACATAGTTTGCTTCATGAATACAGTTGCAGTGAGTCAATTGTATAAACACTTGCATACCAGAAATGTAAAATAGTAGGAGCAGACTTTCAGTGAAACAACGATGTTTTAGTCCGCAGCATATAATTAACCCATAATTGGTCCATCATGTAATCCATGCATACTTAATCTGGCCCTTACAGAGTTCTGACATGCTCACCAACAGCGCTTTTCCCCTGGCACAATGAGAAACATGTGATGATCCCACTGTTCCCTCTGTGTGATCTCCATGTCTCCACCCCGAGCTTCATGCAGCGTGGGCTTTTTTCTCAGCTGGCAAGCTCAGGTCCCAGACGCCAGGCTGTAGAAGATATGTGTTCATTGCATCTGGTTTCTTAGCAGATTTGACAAGCCTCTGTGCTGGCAGCTTGAGAAATGCCTTTGGGCTGATCATGTGGTGAAAACTCCCAACTCTATGGAACAATTGGCAGCTGTGATTCCGCTGGACACTGGACAGGATGGGGAAAAAAATGGCTGGTCTGTCCATCTACTGATAATGCCTTTGGTAAGTGATTAGTGGCTTTTGACTTGAAGTATACTCCCAAAGAACAGTCCAGACTGAGAAGCCAATTCTACCCCTACCCCTTACAATATTCTAAGTTGCACATAAATAAATGCTGCTTCCTTCATCAGAGAGGAAATTCCCAGCAATAACAATGTGGACCTCAGGATGCCTTTCAGTCAAACAGGATGTCTATCAGAGCAGCTCTTTGCATTTGGAAGGGAAATTAAGTCAGCTAATGCACCTCCCCAAATTTTCTGGAGAAAAATTGGATAAATAGGCTTTGAAAGGGGAAAAGTACCGAGAAGAGACTTGATACCCTATGAGCATATACAGGGGGAGGAAGTCCCGCTAAGGAACAGTCATAGGGGAGGGGAGTAAGGGGAAAATGGGAGGGAGGGAAGAATGGGAGGATACAAGGGATGGGATAACCATAGAGATGTAACAAGAATAAATTAATAAAAAATTTTTAAAAAGACACATAGAAAAGAGGACAAGGCAAGGCCCACTAGATGTTAATGCTGCAAATGGACACATACGGAAGCAAACTGAGGCAGAAAACTGCAGTTCAGAATGAGAAACTACAGTCAAGGGCTTTGCATAGTCTCCGTATCAGGGAAGGCAGCCTGTGGGCAAGTGGACAAGTAAAGCAAACTCAAGCTATCCTGTGTAAATTACCCTTAAGCAGGCCACCTATTCTCAAGGCCTGAATTCAGTAATTACATTCATAATTTATTGATGTTTTTGATGGCTTAAGTAAGATAATGCATTCTATATACAACAAGAGTATGGGTTTTAAAAGCAAATGTTGAGAGCCAGCCATATGGTGAACACTGTGCTGAAACCTTTATAAAGAGTGGTTATCAAAATTTAGTAAGTTCCATTGCTAACGAGGGTGGGTGTGTAAGAGTAGGGCAGCAGGGTGTGTTTTCTTAGTGTGTTCCTAGAGGGAAGCATGTGATCAGCCAGCCAGGATGTCCTGACACACACAAATGCGTCCACAGCTGCCACAATTGTTCCAAGTCCCTGAGCTGCAGTGAACAGCCATTTCCAGCAGGGGACATCCACAGCTCAGACAAGAGGATCACGTCCAGCCCAAAAGATGACGAATGGAGGTGATCAAGCACCCAGATAGGAGCTTGAAACCAGCCTGTTATGCCGCTCACTCTATAAAAATCAAAGTTCTGGAAAGAGGACCTCCCGAGCTTCCTGAGCAGTGAGCTGCTAGGAGTGACAGTACAGCCAAGCTTCTCTTACTTCCTTATTAACAAGCTGAGGCTGGTCAAGGATTTTCCACCTCACTAACAGGTGTGGGTTGGGTCTGACATGCCCTTGCACCTGAGACAGGTCAAAGTAGCCAGGTGTCAGAGACTCACAGCTTTGGCGGGGCCATGCTTTGTTCTTCATCCGCTCAGGAGCCAAAAAAATTGATAGCTACAAATTAGATGTGTCCTGAGGATAGCAGTAGGCTGACACATTTCTAATGACCATCTATGGGGGAGAGGGGTTGTACATGTGGGTACATAGTGAAATTTATATTTTATTCTGGTGTGTGTGTGTGTGTGTGTGTGTGTGTGTGTGTGTGTGTGTGTGTAGAATCATTTTGTCCAACCTGAGAAACAGACACTCTTTATGGTATATGCCAGAAAACTAATTCTCACACTTCAGTTACTTTTGCTAAACTCTTGTTATTCCAGCCAGCTTAGTACTGCAATGCAACCATGATGTGACACAATCATAGTGCATGTGTTTGCTTACAACCAGGAGCAGCACAGAATGTCACAGTGTGGTAGTGATAGAAATGTTTACTGTCGTTTTTATTTATTTTATCAAGGGGTGATAAAGTTAATCCACAGAGATACATGCTCAAACTTTGTTTATTAACTTCACGGGACAAATCTTTGCTGAAACTTCTGACAGTCTTTGAATAGTGAAAATATCCACATATATGCACATATATACATATATATTTCTTCAATTATGTAACATGTATATACTGCAATCCTTGAAGAGATGATGTAGTCTTATTAAACAACTAAAACAAATCCAGAAAGGTTAAAAAAAAAAGTAAATCAACTCCTTACAGGTTTTGCCAGGTTCAATAGGGATATCTTCATTAAGGAATGTCATGGAACTAAAAGCAGGGTAGGAGATATATGCAAGTTAGTAAACCATTCCATAATATTTCTGGTGTATTTTAAGTATAATCCTTAAAGATTATAATTTGCATGCTATCAAGACAATTAGGAACTGGTAAATTCTCAGTGCTCAACATTTTATTAAAATTTGGGGAATACTGTGTATCCTATATAATCATTTAAAAGGGTATATTAGTCTTCACGGTATTTGGTACACAATAACCACAATTACAAAGGGAGAAGACCAATGGACAGACAGGTATCTTTTTAAAGGGTGGGTGGGGCTAAATTCTTAGAGCGTTATTGGGGAAATTACTACAGGAAAGTCACTGTGCCTTACATGGAGTCAGCCACACTCTTCTCCCAGAGGCCAGAAAGGATGCTTCACTGTATCGAAGGATGATCTCTACCAGAGGAGAGCCTGAAACCTGAAGATGCAAAGGGACTCATTCACGTTCAATTAGCCAAGACATGCTTGATCTGGCTAAGAAGACAGCCTGGCTTCAAACACTGCAACAAATAAGGCAACCACTGCTCACAAGTGTTGATTAAAAGAAAAGCTATAAATATGGGTGGCATAGAAGGATGCCTGAGAAAAAAAAAGAAAATGACATTTGGTTCTGAGAATTTCATTGTTGTTGTTATTGTCATTATTGTTATTCCTAGTCATTATCCCCTCACTTGTATCTTCCCATTCCCACCCTTTCTCCGTCTTTCTCCTTACTCCCTTCATCTAGACCTCAGACAGAAGGAGACCTCTTCTCCACCCCCACAGCCTATCAGGTCTCATCTGAACAGCCTGCTTCTCCTTCCTCTGTGTGCCGTGGGCCTCCCCACCAAGAGGAAGTGATCAAATTGGGGGCACCAGAGTTCATGTCAGAGGCAGTCCCCACTCTCCACACAGCTGTGGAGAATGAGCTGTCCATTGGCTAGATCTGAACAGGGGATCAACGCTTACTGCATGTACTGTCCTTGGTACAACAGTTTGGGTGGAGTCTTCTGAGTCCAGATCCGGTGGCCTCGATGGTCTTCTTGTGAGGTTCCTGAACCCTCTGGGTCCTTCTATCACATCCTCCCATTCTTCTATACAACTATTGCTTTTAAAGTTTGCTACATAAGTGAGAGAGGATCTCTGGAAACCTGTGACATGTGCTTCTGTGGGTTTCTCAGCCAAGGTGCTGGAGACAGACAGTTCTGCTGAAAATAACAATGCTATTGTATTTTCTGAATTCTCACTACTAGTGACCCCACAACTAGAATAGCTGATATGATAGGATGACTTAACTATGTGTCCAATTCTCACCCCCTCCCCCTCCTACTTTTTCTGCATTCTTTTCCCCAGAAGTCAAGTTCCTAGATAAGAACACGAGTACAAAAATACCAAATTATTTTCCCGTTCAAGATAAAGATACAATGACAAAGTATAAGAACCAAAAGAGTCTATGCTTTTCTGGACCATCTGAAGTAAGCTGAGGGAGACAGAGAAGCTGAAGTGGAAACTACTCAGGGCAAATTAGCACTCCTACAGAGACCATACTTTCTGGCGGCCAGTGTTAGGAATGTCACAAAAGGGAGCAGGTGCATGGCTCAGCTGTAGAATGAGCGCCTAGCCCCTAAGTTCAATCTCCTGTCCTGCAAAATACAAACAAACAGTAAGAAAACCCAAACAAATGAACAAAACATATTAGAGTGATCTTAGATGGCTTTTATGTTCAAGAGTGGACAGTGTCATTTGTAATGGACAGCTTTCTCTGTGGCCTGCTGTTAATGTCCAGAGAAATGTACTCATGCACAGCACATCCCACGAAGGCAATAGTCCCTCCAACTTTCAGTAGTTCAGAGTTATTTCAGTTCCATTTGGAGCCCTGGAGAAGGAATGGTAAGCCTTTCTAGAAATTAAAGAGGAGTAACTCAGCAAATGAAAATTTATTAGGAGCTCAGGTAACTTGCTGGCTTGCCTACATGCATACACTTTGAGAAGATTTTGAAAGCCATAAGCTACTTCAAAGAGTCATGTTACTAAGCAAAGATAAGATTTTACACAGAGTTTTAATTATTTATGTATTTATGTCAGGATTTTGCTTGAGTGATTTGAGGATAGGGAGAGGTGAGTCTGAACAGATAAGACTGTTCGTGTGTGTGTGTGTGTGTGTGTGTGTGTGTGTGTGTGTGTGTGTGTGTGT
>OU015743.1:156130129-156157003 GCA_907169655.1 Acomys percivali
TGTGTGTGTGTGTGTGTGTGTGTGTGTGTGTGTGTGTGTGTGTGTGTTTAAGACAGTTTTTCTGTGTAGTCTTGGCCGTCCTGGCTTGAATTCACAATAATCCCTCTGTCTCTGCTTCCCTCAGTACTAGGATTACAGGTGTGTGCTGCCAGGCTGGCTCAGTTTATTTTTATGTTTTTTCTGAGTGTGTGAACAAGAGGGCCTCTGAGTCATGTGCCTTCTCTTGAGCTCTTTTTCTTCTGATTTTTTTTTTTGCCTTGTACAACTTCAATAAGATATTTTTTGCTTTATCTTGTTATATTTTATTTTGTTATGCCTGGTCCTTACCTCTTAGAATCCTGTTCTTTTCTAATGAGAAACAAAAAGGGAGTGGGTCCAGATGGGAGGCGATCTGGTGAGGAGCTAGCAGGGGTAGGGGAAGGAGAACTGTAGTCAGGAGGCACCACATGAGAAAATAATCTGTGCTTAATAATATGAGGGGAAGAAGTATCCAGATAAGGCAGACAGAGCACTAATAACCAGAGAGTCTAGGTTCTCACTTGATTCCTCTCCTGTTTGATGTAGAATATACACCCATATTTTATAATATCAATAACTGATCATGCAAGCCATGTTCCTTCCCCTGTTTATGTAAAGGGCTTCCATAGCTCATTAATTGAATCCATGTTGCCTAGTGGCGTTATTTGAAGATTATTTGGTGTCTGTATGAGGTGGAGTCTGTCTGTCAGAAGTAGCTTATCAGGACTGGCCATTGAAGGGTATAGCCTGATACTCTGCTCCCCGTCCCCCATCCCCCACTCCTGGAGTTCTACATGCTACAACATAAACACATGTCTAGCCTCACACGCTCCTGATGTACATTGTTCTGTCGGGTGTTTATGCTTCCAGGGGACACATGTCTAGCCTCACACGCTCCTGATGTACATTGTTCTGTCGGGTGTTTATGCTTCCAGGGGACACATGTCTAGCCTCACACGCTCCTGATGTACATTGTTCTGTCAGGTGTTTATGCTTCCAGGGGTGCTAGCATGACTGAGACACCCATATTATCACAGAGTGCTGATAAAGAAAAGGATCGTAAGAGGGATGGCAGCCATCAGCACTGTTCATGTCCCACACGCAGCACTTTCATCCTGATCGTTATGATTGTCTCGAGTGTTTGTATGAACACGGCTGACTCAGGCTCAAATGTAAACTGGAGGCCTTGTCTCTCTATTCCCTATACTTGTTACACTTCATTGTTATTTGTTTTCCACAAGACTTTATCAGTTATTTAGTAACTTTATACAAGAAATTCATTCGTGAGAGGTGCTCATTTGTCTGTGATGTTATTAGTCAATTTACTGTTCGGGCAGGGATGTAGGTCATGGATAGTCACTTCTTTACACTACATGAGAAGAATATTGGAAAAAAAAAACCCTCTGGAGATAGTTGATTCATGTTTACTTTAAAGGAAAAAAAAAGAAAGAAATTTGTTCCCCTTAAAGGGAAATGGTTTTTTAAGGTGCTGCCTCCTGTTCCTTTGCCCTTGTGCAAGTTTCCCTCTAGAATATTCAACCCTGTGCTCAAGAGCTACATGTTTGGGCATTGCTGTAGAACTCCACTGTGTGGCAAGGCACATCAGCAGAAATGATGCACCAGCCAGTCCATGACACAAGCAGAAGGAAGACAGCAGAGAGTTAGCGTAGTTCTAAGCTGTGCAGGCACCCAGGGAAGGCACCCAGGGAAGGTACCCAGGGAAGGCAGAAGACACCAGTGTTGGACCCTAGAGTCCACCCAGGTGGGGGGTCCTCGCGAGAGACCACTCGAGAACCACAATGTTGATGCAAAGGCACAAGGTTTACTTCTGACGAGCGTCAGGGGGCCTCGACACTCTCTCGGGAGGGAGGGAGGAGGCGCACCCCAAGTCTCTGTAACAGTGACTTTTTAAAGGCTAAAACCACAAAAATTAGGAGGGGCCATGTGCCCTATGTTAGGATTGGCTCTGGTGGTCGCTAAGGGTGCTTGTCTAATTATTATTGGCTATTGCAGGGAGAGGTGTTGGGGAGTTTCCAGAGAATTTCCAGATGGTAATTGTTTACCTTAGTTGAAATTGTTTATCTCGGTTGGCTACCTTGATCTCAGAAACTGAAGCTGAGCTGGCCTTCAATTCTTTTTGATTCTTTTTGGGTCATTTTCCCAAGCTTGTCTGGGTCACGTTCCCAGGCTGGCTGAGAGAGAAAGGGCCTTACACCAGCAGTTTTCATCAGCTCTCCCACGTCCAAACAGAAAACAGCGGTTGTCTAAAAACACTCTCATCTAGAGTCCCAATAGGGTGTCCTCCCCTCTGTCCCACTTTCCTGGTAAGTGAAGGCTTTCGTGGGACATGCCCGTTGAGCTAGTGTGCAGATATAAGTGAGTATATACCATTTGAGTCTTTCTGCTTCTGGGTTAATTCACTCATTATGATCATTTCTAGCTCAATCCATTTATCCACAAATTTCGGGCATTCCTTATTTTTAATAGCTGAGTAGTATTCCATAGTGTATATGTACCACAGTTTCTTTATCCATTCTTCTACTGAGGGACACTTAGGCTGTTTCCATGATCTGGCTATTATGAATAAGGCTGCTATGAACATGGTTGAGCAAAGTTTCTTGGAGAGAAGCATGGGAGAATAGCAAAGTAGAAGAATCCAGAGAGTCCTAGAAACCTACAAGTAGAACATTACAATAGGCAGATTTGGGCCAAGGGGTCCCACTCAAACTAAGACACCAGCCAAGGACAATACAGGTGGTAAACTTTAAACCCCTACCCAGATCTAGCCAATGGTCAGAACAGTCTAAACACTTGAGTGGAGAGTGGGGTATGACTTTCTCATGTACTCTGGTGCCTCATATTTGACCATGTCCCCTGGAGGGGGAGACCTGGTGGCACTCAGAGGAAGGACAGGTTACCGAGAAGAGACTTGATACCCTATGAGCATATACAGGGGGAGGTAATCCCCTGAAGGAACAGTCATAGGGGAGGGGAATAAGGGGGAAATGGGAGGGAGGGAAACATGGGAGGATACAAGGGATGGGATAACCATTGAGATTTAACAAGGATAAATTAAAAAACAAACAAACAAACAAGGTAGCAGTAAAAAAAAAAAAAAAAACACTCTGAAGAGAAACCAGGGATGCATCTGGGCTTAGCTCTGGAAAAGGTCCTAGTTGGTAGGCATGGCTGTGAGGTGCCAGGAGTTTCCTCTGACGAGATGGTAAGGAAGTCAGTGCTAAACGGGATACAATTATGTGCATGAAGATCTAGAAAGTCTTGGCTCCTGTGGTCCTGACCATTATTTATTTTGTCCCCTTGAGTAAAATTTCATGTCTTCTTTCTTAACCAAAATATCTGGCAAAGTGTGACACAAATGAATAAATAAATACAGTGGTCATGATATAGCACCACTGCAGATGTCATAAGTAGGATAGAAATTTGGTTATCATTGAGTAGTCCATGGCAAAAATTGTTATTGTTATTGTTATTAGATTGATTTTAATTCAACTCTAAATTGAGCATTTGGGACACATACATTGGGAGAGCATGTCCTGGCTTTCTTCTGTAGTTTGGAACAATCTCTGTTCACAAGAGTCTAGAGTTCTGTTGCTCAAATTGTTCATGTTGCTTTATTTTGTTGACTCATAACTGGTTTTGCGGTCTCTCAGTAAACTTGGAGCAACAGTATCACTCAGGTAATGTGTTTTACCTTTCAGTTCTCACTCAAGAGAATAAACCTGGGTTTGGAATTCAGCTTAGTTGGTTGAACTTTTCCTAGGATACACAAAGCCCTAGGAGATTAAATCATCACTGCATTTAAGGGGGGGTGCTGTATAAATGTAACCCCAGCACTCAGGAGATAGTGATAGAAAGGTCTGGAGTTCAAGGTCATCCTGAACAACTTAACAACCTCCTAAAACAGCTGCATGAGATCCTGTCTTGAAATTGAAAGAAGCTGTGGGAAAAAGTGTATTGTAGACTTTTGACAACTTGCCAAAAATGTTGACCTATGTGGGGAGGCAGAATCTGAAGTGGGAAAACTCTTCAATGAGATTGGCCTGGCAATTCTGTGATGAGTTTTCTTAATTAATGATTGATATGAGTTGGTCTATTCAACAGCAGTGCCATCTCTGCACAGATGATTCTGAGGTATACAAAGGAGGCTGTGCAAACCATGAGGAGGGAGGCAGTAAGCAGCACTTCATCATAGCTACAGCTTCTGTTCCTGCCCTCACTTCCTTCAATGATAGACTGTAAGGTGGAAATTTAAGCCAAACAATTTCCTCCCTGTGTTGCTTTTAGTCATGGTGTTTTACACAGCAATAGAAACCTTGACTAAAAGGAACAAAGAAACATACAGAAAGAAGAAGGAAGAAAAAAAGGAAATAAATTTAATTCAAACACAATTCATCACAAGGGGAAAACATATTTAATCAAACTGACTTTTTAAGTTATGTTTATAGACTTTGGAAATTTTATTTGCATTTGCACACATCATTTACTATCACTTACAAATTCCCACTATTCACTTTTCTATTGCATAATATCCTACAGAATGTGGGTCTCAAGGATTGGTGGTTTCCAGCATGTGTAGCCAGGTGCCCACCCACTCCTCTGCATTGTGTTCTGTGGCTGTCATTCCTCTTAGATACCTTAAAAAAACCCTCACAGGTTTATTCTAGACATCAATGCAGAGCAGTAGCAAACCCCAAGCAAACGTCCATGGCAAAACTGTGCCAATGAAGAAGCCACTTGTTGGTGTTTCTTACATTTGAGATGACTAATCTTATGTTCACCCAGAGACTACAGTCAAGAGAAGCATTCGTTCTTGTGTCCTAGCTTTCCAAATCTACGGAACTTTCCAAAGAAGGTTCAGAAGTCACAACTCGCCAAATGGCTCTGTATTACTACACAAAGACCTATGTGGCTGTCGTCTCATTTTGCATTTGCATATACCCATTTATTCCTTCCCCATCTAATGGGCAGGGGAAAAAAAATCAATATCTATCTGAGAGCCAGGGTATAGGGAATAATTGTTATAACAATCTCCTTGTGTAAAAGCTCTTGCAGAAATTGATATTAAAAAATATCCCCAATGTGTGGCTGCTATTCTCTGAGGACTATAACTCACTCTTAAGTCAATTAGCATGAGGCCGAGAGGAAAGAGGGGTCACCTTAAATCATTCCGCTACAGGCTCTAACTGGTGTAAGGCACACTAAATTCACCCAGAACACAGCAGTATTTCCGACCGGCAGGAAAGGGAGAGTTAACTCCCACCTTGTTCCACCCAAGTGCTAAAGGCAGGGGACTCCGGCTTCCTTTTAGTGCCATTCTCTCTCTCTCTCCTTTCAAGTTGTGCCTTTGCTCATTTATTATGCATTATTCCTGCGCTTGGCCGTAATGTCACTGGGAGTCCTTCAGAGCGCACCGTATCAATGTGGACTCTGGCTGCTTCCCAGAGTTCCTTAATGTCTGGCAGAGACTACTCCGATGAAATTCTTCCTTTCAAGTTAGTCCTCCATGTGTGTAGCATTAATTTCTCTGGCTGCACGTAATTCATTCAGGGACTCAGACCAGCTGAGAACCACATATGGGAGTCCAGATTTACAGGGCTTTTTTTTTTTTTTTTTTTTTAATTTTGTCCCTTGCCAGCCCAGAGGAAACAATTTTCTGTTTGAATTTTGAGTGTATGCCTTCCTCATGTAATCTCCCAGAGATGGTTGATTAAGAAGCCATGTTTCACAGGAGGCCCATCCGGGTAGCAGGTTGGACCAGTCAATAACCTCCTACAGGCTCTGTTGCGGTCCCTTTAAGCATCATTTTCAAGCTCCTTGTCCAAATAAGCTTCAGCTGCTGCCTATCCATCCTGTTACCATGGGGTCAAAGGTCATCCTGATACAGATTCTCACACTAAGAATTTTCTCTACCCCACCCCACCCTATGCCACCCGGTATTACCTATTCTTCATTGAGCCATGTGACCTTGGCATTTTTCTCCTAAGCAGGATCTTGCTCCACAGAAAAGGCAGTGGTCACTCCAATCAAGCAAGGTAGGAGTCTAGACACATGCTGTAGAATGAATGGAAAGTAAATAAAGACTCAGGCCCACATCTGACCTCATAGAATAATCTCATTCCCAATGGGCTGGGCTTGAACTTGCCGAGTAACGAACAAAAGCCTTCACCTTCTGATCCCCCTGCCTCTGCCTTCCGAGGGCTAAGGCTGCAGTTGTGGAGCACTACGCCTGATTTGTTTGGAAATCAAGTCAAGGGCTTCATGCATGCTAGGGTAGAACTGCTCCTACTGAGCTGTCTCCCCAGCTCTGATCCCAAGACTTTTTCAAAGGAAGAAATGGGACCTAGAACACAAAAACGTGCCAGAGCTGGGATGCAATGTCACGTGTGTTAGACTCACTCATCACTGTTTCTGATTTCTAAATAATTTGCCTTTATGTCTCCCCAGAATCTTGATGTTTTTTTTCTCTGTATTGCAATCTATTACTGGGAAAACAAAGGTTGAGGATTGTTTGCACAGGATGTGGACAGTGTCTGGAGGAGAATTCCTGGCTAAGTGTCTGCAAACAGACAGACAGGCTTTGCAATTTTGAGCACAAAGTAGGCAGCTCTGTGCAGACTATATGTTCCTACAGTTAAAATCTGAAGTTTCTTTCAGTCCTACGTTTTGATCTAGGACACCCCGAAAGTTCTGTTTCTCTTCGGTTATACCCACTTTGAAGTTTCATGTCCTACAAAACAGATTGCATGAATGATTATAAAGGAGCTGGAACAGGGGTATTCCTTTCTGTTGACTGTATTTACATTAAACATTTATCAGGCTCATGCAGGAGAATTCTTAAAGAAAAAAAAAAGTGAGACAATAAAGCTGTACTATGCTTGGTCGAAAAGTTAGAAACTAATTGAGCAAATGTGACCAAGGAGGACAGCATGGGTGAGGGGTGTAATTAAAGCTATGGAGGTGCTTGAGAAGTAGAACAAAGCCATTGAATTGCAAAGGGGGTGTAGGGGGCATTAGTAAATCAAGAGCACAGGATCACATAAAATGGGGACAGGGGGAAGCACAGGCAGACTCTTGCTCCACAGCAAAGGCAGAGCTCACCCCAATTAAGCAAGGTGGGAACTGGGAGTTCAGACACGCCCTACTTTGCTTAAGATTCTAATTGAGACCCACATCCTAGCTCTAAAGCCACTTTTACTTTAAAGTGCTCATGTAGGTTAAAATAACTCACTAGACTTCTGTTAGTCATTGACCTACAAATGCATTTACATGGTGATTGTTCCTGGTCCACTTAACTTAATCATTTGGTTGTGCCTCTATGCTTCAGAAGATTACACCAACTGGGTTATGACTTCTACCTTCTTAAAAAAAAAAAAAAAAAAAAAAACCTTTGGCTGTGTAGCTGACATGTAATAAGCTGTATATAGTTAAAGGGTTACAATTGATATGCATTGAGCATATGTTTACAACTGCTAGATAATCACAACAATCAAGGTATGCTCATACCCATCACTGCTAAACTTTTGTGTCCTTGATGATTCTTTCTACTCTTCCTTCTTTGATTCTTAATGCCAGGAATACTCATCTGTTTTTCATAACTACCAGTTGATATTTTTACTGGTAGTTAATATTTATATTAATGAATTTATATTTTATATTTTCATGACCTCTCAAAAATTATTTTGAGATTTGTCCATGTGATTGAACGTACTTCTTTTCCATTGATAAATAATATTTAATCATATAGCTACATATTGCAATTTGTCTAGACTTGTACTTGTTGATAGACATGTGGTTTGCTTCCACTTTCAATCTTTTACATTTACAAAGCTTCTATGAATACATTTTGGCATTATTGGCATAAACATACATCATTTTCTCTTAAATAAATATCTAAAAGAAGGATTGGATAAGATGGTAACTATGTAGAAACTTCCAGATTGTTTTTCAGAGTACTTGTATGACTTCGTATCTCTAGCAACTATATTATATGAGAAATTTTAGTTTTCCTTGTCTTCAACAACTGCCAATTTCACCTCCTTTCTTGCCAAGATAAAAAGAGCAGGAACCTTAAAGGTGATGTCCATTCACTAGCTGAGAGATTATATTATGGCATGTGCAAAAACTATGAAAATTCAATTAATAAAGACAAACATGAAAATATACCTGCTAAGATTACAGAAAAAACAAACACTAGTAAGTATAGGGACAGGACTTTAGTTGTCTCCTCAGTTACAAGCATCATCACTTGATGATACACAGAGCTCTTAGGACACCCGTGACAAGGAAAAGGGGATGCTTTAAAATGATGACACATTTACCCTTTCATTGGCGTTTTCTCAGGTCTTCCTGCAAGAAGAAGGTTCTGCTTCCTTCCAAGGCATGAATCCTTGAACAATTCCTTGGTACTGGAGAATGATATGTGACCAATGGATCATATATATCAATAGTTTCTTGGGAAACTATCTTCCAAAGAAAGAGATGCCCAAGAGGAGATATTGATCTTATTTGCTATGGATGACTATTCCTGTCAGCCCCAGGTACAGCAACTAAGTTCCAGCTCTTTGCAGAGAAGCTGTCATTCCATACTGGATAGCATAGCCGAACAGAAAGGTGACAGTACAGGGGGATGTTTGAACCATTACACCCACCAACTCTAAAGCTGACCTCACACAGACCTCTTACATCACAAAATATATTTTCCTTATTATTTAATCCACTTTAAGTTTGACTTTGTCTTCCATGCCTTGGAGCATCTTAATTGATTCAACTTAAAAAGTACAGACCAATCACCAGACTAAGTCCCCTCAAATAAATGATCCCATTTAACCTGCAAGACAAGGTCATGGGATAATTATTGCTTTGCTCATTTCAGAGATAAGGAAACAGAAACTCTAGATGACCTACCCAACTTTAAGCTGATAACAAGCGGTAAGAAGTCAAAGCAAAGACTGTTCGAATGTAAAGCCCATGCACTTTCTATTACACTATGACAACTCAGTGGTGAGACTGTGGTATAAATGCAAATTTAATTAGAAGATATATTCACTTAATTAATTATGAAGAGAGCAACATGCTGACTATTTTATTAAGGTGACAGAGTTCAACTATACTTTTATATATCTCTGGAATCTGATCATAGCAAACTTGAAAATGCTCAGATAATCACATCCTTTCACTTGAGGATTTTTTAATGCCTGCTCCCTGTCAGGCACAGAACTCAGCTTCATAAGACACAAAAATTTAGGATACAGAGACTAGGAGTCCTGATTCTCTCCACAATATTTGGATTCCTGAGTAGAAACATAAAACCTAGCCAAAGACCCAAGTAACAGAATTACAATTCAATATTGTTGTTGCCTGGGTTTTGGTTCTGTATATTCTCAGGTTTTACAGTTATGAGACTCGAGGCGAGGAGCTAGTGTGTACCCAGAGGGACCAGCCTAAAGTAAGCCTCCAGGCGTTCTTCAGAGTCTGTCCTGGCGGCTGCCCAATGGTCCTCTCACAGGAAATTCACCGAGGGATCTTGGGTTGGGACTGAATTGATGCCACAGCCTTGCATTACTAGAAGTCCGATTAGAACCCTTTGAGAACTGAGTTCACAATGAAAGCACAAGTTACAAAACCAGCATGTGGTAACCTAATTCTTCCCAACATAGAAGATTCTAGGTGGAAGATAACAAATAAATTTAAAAAGGAAATTTTCGTACCAAATCAACCAGTGCAAAACAGCGATGTGTATCAGACCGCAGAACACTCTCCCTGGATGGAAGCTGTAAAAACCCTCTCCACCTGAGCCATTTAAAAGTAGCCTGGTTAAAATAATTGGAAACTTGCTCCAGGGAACAATCCATTAGTCACTGAGGACATAAGAGATGAATGGATAGATCCCTCTAAGCCCTACTTTCCATGGTACAGCTTTATGTCCACTTACATATTTGTTACCTTCTTAAATTTAAAAAAAAAAAAAAAAACTTTTTTCTTTAGGTAATTTCCAGTCATTGACTGAATATTAATTCAAAAGTGCTTTCTAGAGTAAAAATAAATCACTTCCGGGTCACAGCAAAATGCTGTTCTGATCTTTCTCATTGTACAGGCTCTTGGTTGGGCTTAAGAAGGACATCCAGACACCCAGCTCCTTGAGCAACCCAAGGTGGGATGGGAGGCCAGAGGACTGACTTACTGGCTTCAGCACCAACTCCTTAACTAGCCCAGGATCATCTGGCTTATCGGCATTACACTGCATTTTTTTCCTCATAGAATAAACGAAATAATGAGCTTTGTGGGGAGCTTGTAGCCTTTTTCTTGATATTCAGGTGCTCTGCAACAAGGCCAGCTACAGTACTTTAAAACACCAACTGCAGATAGATCCTTCTGTCAAAATCAAGATTTATATCCAGGTTCAAGGCCAGGCAAGCAATAATGAGCCTGCTGGGTATAACAAAGCCAGGTCCCCTTAGCCAACCTGACTGTGCTGACAAAAATCTTGGGCAGTGAACAGTACAAGGGTCCCGTGGAAATCTGCCCCTCGAAGCAGAGTTTTCAGAAACTCCTGGTTTTGTTACCTTGCTCTCCCCATGTCTGTTTCCTGTGTATTCCCTCTCACTTTTGTCCTTTATGAAACTTATGTCACATATAAAACACTCTACTACATACTGGGAGCGCAAAGACAGTGCTGTGGCAGAACACATGCCGTGCCGGAGCCACAGTTTAAATCCTACATCCCTAAGGGATGGTGCTAGAGACCTTTAGAAGGAGATTGTGCTGGGAGGTGTCAGCCCTCCTCAGTAGGCCCTTACTAAAGATCGCCCAGTGAGATGCCTTACCTTCCTGCACGGGAAGACGTGGCAAAGGAATGGGGACTTCACGGATACCATGCCTGTTGGACCATGACCTTTGAAAGCTATGAAGATACAGGTTGTACATAAGCCACTGAAGTTATTTTCATAAGTAGAATGCACTGAAGCAGATGCATTCTCAAGGAAATTTCTCCTTCATGTTGTACTTTTTGGGTTTATTTTTTTTCCTTTTCTTTGATTAATTTATTCTTGTTACATCTCAATGGTTATCCCATCCCTTGTATCCTCCCATTCTTCCCTCCCTCCCATTTTCCCCTTACTCCTCTCCCCTATGACTGTGCCTGAGGGGGACTTCCTCCCCCTTTATATGCTACTTTTTGGGTTTATGTTAACTTGCTACAATAAAACATGCCAAATATGGTAGTGTGCACGTCTCACACACACACACACACACACACACACACACACACACACTTTTATTTTTCTTCATGTTACATTTGAGACTAAGAATCAAAGGACTGGTAGGGAGAAATATCTGTAAAATTATACAGAAATGCAGATTTTAAAACAAAACAAAACAAAACTATGTGGTGATCATATTCCAAAAAGTTTTCTTCTTGATCACCAAAGTAGACAGCGTTTTCTGGATGGAGAAGGCTAAAGTTCTCATTCCTAGCTTTCTACACGGGGGATGGAATGGCGGACACACACCTATGAAAACCTAGGATGTCCTCCTGCTGCACGCAAAGAAGTAAGGATGACTACTAGGGAAATGGAGTGTATTTTTATTAAGTTTATTTATTCCCTTTGCATCCCACCGCAGCCCCCTCCCACCTCTCCTTCTGGTCTTACCTCCCCCTTCTTCCCTTTTCTCCCCTCCCTTTCTTCTTAGAAAGGGGAAGACCCACCCCAGTATGAGCCCACCCCAGTCCACCAACTCTCGGCAGGACTGGGCTCATCCTCTCCCGCTGGGACCAGGCAAGGCAGCCCCACTAAGGGGGGAAGCGATCCAACACCAGGCAAGGATTCTCATGTCAGAAACAACGAGGACAAGAACAGAGCAACAAACCCAAAACCCAAAGCAGGTTATGGTGGAATGTGCCAGAATCTCAGAATCTCAGAAACTAGATCAGGAGTGCCCCAAGACTGAGGTGAATCTGGTACACTCCATAATACCCTGTCTCAAAAAAAAAAATGTAAAAACATAGAAATGGCAATGTGGCTCAGTGTTGCGTA
Organism: Acomys percivali; assembly: GCA_907169655.1. Lineage (NCBI taxonomy): Eukaryota > Metazoa > Chordata > Mammalia > Rodentia > Muridae > Acomys > Acomys percivali. The sequence continues at coordinate 156,142,201 of OU015743.1, forward strand.
GCATGTGTAAGCCCTGGTTCAGTGCCCAGCCTGTAACTATTACAGCCAAGACACCTTGCACAGGTGGATGGTAGGGAATGTCACATCCCGAAGGCTCCATTTCTGGGGAAGAAGTGGCGTGAGGTCCCTCTGAGGTGCTGTTCAATGGCACTGAGGTATGTGTCAAGTTCTTAAACATCTACTTCTGCCCTTTCCTATTGTCTCCAAAAGGGAACAAGTGAACTTCCATTTGCTCATCTATAGGGAGCAAAGCTTTTCTTCCCTTCAAAGTCCTTTACCTTTCAAAACAGAACATCAAGTTGCTGCTGAGCTTTCCTGCTAAATATAAAAAAACTGCCCACTGGGCTTCCTCTCCCTCAGCCTCTTCTCACATGTGCAGATGAGGTGGTTTATCCCGACGGAGGGGCTCTTTGGGATGATACATCTACCTTAAGTTGAGGGAAAACACATTAAGAATTATTTTTAAATATTTAGGTGAAATTAGCTTGTTTTGTTTAGGGAAGAAGAAAGTAGATATTAAAAAATGAGAGGACAAAAACAAACAGCAAAAATGTGTGGAAATGAGGCACGCACAGAATACAGCGAGCATCCCTGGCTTCATGAGGAGAGTCTCGAGGAAGGGAGTGTAAAGGTCCATTGTAATTTCTGTGTAGGCTTACAAACATACACTTATATCAAATTATTCTATAGTCTCTACATATATTTATGTACATTTTAACAATATATTTATTATCTTTTAACAGATACATTCTATACCCCACATATACAGGTATTCCTTTGGGCTATAAATATACTTATATTCTATATATTTAACAATATCATGACTAAAAAAACATGCTATTTCTTCTTCTTAAATTTGTTGTTGTTGTTTATTCTTGAGATTGTAACTTAATTACATTCCTCTACTCTCTTTCCTCTCTTTAAATCCTCCTATAGACCTCTGCCTATTCTCCTTCAAATTCAGGGCTACTTTGTTCATTAAGTGTTTGTGTTTGTATACATGTATGTCCATATGTATACATATTCTTAAGTATAAATTGTTGAGCCCATATAATGTGGCTTGATGTGAACCTGTTGTTATTAATTCATTTGAGAGTATTATCCATTGTATTTTGATTTTATTCTTGTTTTCTTCAAATCCTCCAAGATCCACCCTCCTTCCCTGCTCAGCCAACTTTTTGTTTTCACTTTCTTTATAAGCCCATCCAGGTTGTGCTGCTACCCATTTACTCCTGAGCCTGTGGCTATCCGACGGAGCATGGTCCAGCTGCTCAATAAGGAGCAGAATTTTGTTTACACCTTCCCTTTCCCTGCCAGGATTTTATCTGGCCTCAGCCTGCAAAAGCTGTGTGCAGCTTCTATTATTTTTATATCTTTAGTAAGATAGTCACCTATCCTGAAATTTGTTTTTCAGATTCAAAGCACAATAATGCCTATTCACATATCCTGAAATTATCTTTGAAATATGAAATACAACAATGCATATCCTACTTACCACCATGTCTTTTGATTTTTAAATATTTTGTCTCCCTCTATAGAAAGAAATTCTGTAGCAGTCATTGCCCTCAGCATCCCTGTAGTCCTTCATTCACAGTCTATTTTCTATCTCTGTCTTTTCTGTACATTTGTCATGAAAGGAAACATATGTACCTGGAATTGATATTGAATTTTTATTTTTTTCTTTCTGCTCTATATGCTGCATCACATCATTTTCATTACTTCAGTTTTATGATACATTTTGAAATCAGGTAATGTAAATTCTCTAATTTATTTTATTTTTCTCTTTTAAAGATTAGTTTCAATATTATGATTTTTTTCAGTATTTATAAAGATTTTGTCAATGTCTATAGGAATGACAAATATGATCATGATTTTCCTCTCTCTAATTTTATAGGCTTTCTTACAAGTTATTAAAATTATAATTTGTAGTTTTGATTTTTTAATTATTTCTGTGTATTTGTATTATGATAGCACTATAAATAAGACTTTTCTAATTGGGTTAGGTGCTTCTTGAAGCAATACAAAAAAATACAGTTCTCAGAAAGATAAATGTGTTGACAACTGAAAAGCTAGCTTTATTATAATTTTGATTCATAGCTCTACAATTAGTTTTCCACATAACTTAAATAACTAGTGAATTAAAATTATGACTTTACATTTTCAAATACAACCCTGGGATAACATTATGCCAATCAGTGAAAGGGTTTTGAACAGAGCTGAAAAATATCGTTTTAGCATATTATTCAAGTTAACCTGACATAAATTGAAACTGGAATGGTACCCCTCCAAATTGTTAAATATAACCATAAAGATAATAATAAATACAATGCTTATGGAATATCCATGAAGTGAAGTAAGAAGAGAAAATGCAATGCTATAAGAAATTAGCTTAACTTAAAAGACAACCTTATAGAAAATGAAAGGTGCAAACCCCTAAGCAATACAGAAAACAAAGAAAAATGACAGAAGTTAAGTTGCTCCTTATGACTAGTTACTTTAATTATAAGTGAATTAACTCTTTAGCCAAAACACTGAGATTAATATAGCCTTTAAGAAAGATACTATGCAGAAGAGATTAATGCTAAATTCAGATACCCAGAAGAGAAAGGTTATGTTGTAAGAAGTGAAAGATATGTTATAGAAATAGTTACAAAAGGATAATCACAATACAGACATTTATGTTATTGTTGCATTGCTGAAATAAAGTGTGATAATCTTCTTCATGCCTGAATAATGCTGAACTTAACTACCAGATCCTGTTAGACAGAAGTTCCAAGCCAGTTATGCAATGCCTCCTCATGAGTTGCTTCTCATAGAGGCACCACTAGAATTTCCCCAAACAATAGAGGCCTGAACCATTCATCTTAGCTACCCATTAGATAAGATGCTATTGCTGAGGATAATGCACACCTTGGGTACAACAAGATGCAGTAAAACCAAGTTGGAACTTATATTGATGTTCCCATTGTGGTGACTAGCTTTATAGTGCCAGAGATGCAATGCATCCTTCTGTGCAGACAAGCTATCAAGTTCTACCCAGTTGAGAAACTATTTAGTACAAGACCAAACTTTCAGGACAGATGTGCTCTCTGGTACAATAGTGGCCCTACTGTTAAGGGGGCAACCTAGCACTCTCTGATAGCATTTTGATGAATATTCAAGAAAAGGAACTGATGCTTGGAACTATAAAATTGCTTAAAAACCCATGGCTGAAGAGATAGTCTCTACCAAGGAACTAAATATTGTTTAGATAGATTCACACAGCGCCCAGTTGCTTTCTAAGTACTTATGTTTACACTCATAGGCAAACAAAGGTAGAGAATCATGACTACTTAAGATACTAAGAACAGCGGCAGTCAAGCCTTAAACAAAACATTCGTACCATCACCTTTGATGCTCACAGGTCAGCACAGAAGAGAAGGCATCAGGGATGCACAAGCTGGGAGACAGGGAGCTGTGAATGCTATTATGGACATAGCACAGCCAACTAAACATGGCTATACAGCAGGGGCTGTTTGTGATAGGTCTGTAAAGGTTGTGCTTATTAAATCAGTAATGGATTCGGGAGGGGTACATACAGACCAACCCCCACCTCCACCCCCATACTACACTATGAGTTACTAATGGATTCTGGGGGAAATGCAGACACCATCTTCAGTTATGTACCTTTCGATGAATTTCACATGCTCCATTGAATAGTCGCAGACACGCTGTCACAATGATGACCCAGGGTAAACTCACTGAGTCATGAAACAAAACAAAAAACCGATATAATGTGGGAAAGGAACAGGTATCGGGGTGGGATGGAAATAAGAGAAAGTGAGAGTCAGTAATCAATGCATTATATATGTCATTGCACTGTATATGTGTGATTGTCTAAAACAAATTTAATATAAAAAAGAAAGACAAGAAATTGAAAAATATTGAAAAAATTGGAAAAAGACAAGATTTAGAAAAATAACAAAAGATACTCACAGTAACTTTATCAACATCAGACAACATAGATAGTAACATTATATACAATATACTTATAATAATGCCATGCAGGACAGAATCCAGGACCTGCATATATGGGTTGAGTAGTCTACCTCTGAGGTACACTCTTAGATGACAGATGGACTCTAAATTTAAAACAATGTCTCAAGAGATACATACTAAAATTATATATTAATGAATGTTTTAATACAATGAAAATACTTAGTGAGTAGGAATACTTAATAGCAGACCATGAAAAATGATAAGAACAAAATAATAGGAATGAAAGAAGAAATAGACACTCCTAAGAGCACACTGCAAGATGTCGACACCTCACTATTTCTTATGGTGAGATTTTGGTGTTAGGAACTGAACCTACAGTCCTGTACACATGTTAGGTAATCACTCTACCACTAAAGCCATAGCTTACTTTTATTTTGAGAAAGAATGCCACGAAGTTGTTTACGCAGGCATTGAATTGGGTATTTTGTCCAAGAAGTCTTAAACACAGATTCTGCTGCCTCAGCCGCCTAAATACATGAGGTGATAGGCCTGTATTGGCCTGATACCTCATTCTCTTTTTTATTAATTAATTAATTTATTTATTCCCTTTATATCAATGTCATATCCTACTCCCTCCTCTCCTCCCAGCCTCACCCTCTCTTCCCTTTCCCCTCCCACATTCCTCAGAAAAGGGAAGAATCCCTACAGACACCTGAGCTCATCAAGTTGCATAAGGACTGAATTTGTCCACTTCCCCTTGGCCTGCCAAGATAGTCCCATCAAGGGGATGTGATAAAAAACCAGGCAAGATAGTCCCATCAAGGGGATGTAATAAAAAAACCAGGCAACAGAGTCCATGCCAGGGACGACCCTTGCTCCCCTTACTAGTGGACCCACATGAAGCCTAAGCTGCCCGTAGGTTATCTATGTAGAGGACATAGGCACAGTCTGTGAATGGACCTTGGTTGGTACTTCAGACTCCAAAGGCACCTCTGAGCCCTAGTTAGTTGGGGCTGTTAGTCTTCTTGTGGATATCTTGTCACCTCCAAGCCCTTTTATTCTTCTGCTCATTTTTCCACTAGACTCCAAATGCTTTGCCCAATGTTTAGCTGTGAGTCTGAGCATCTGTTTTGAAGTGATGCCTGAGTAAAGCCTCTTAGAGGAAAACGCAGATAGGGATAGGCTACTATCTGCAGGCATAGTGGAGTAGCATTAATAGTGTCAGGAGCTGGCTCTCCTCCATCGGGTTGGATCTTGGATTGGGCCAGGAATTGGTTGGACATTCCTTCAATCTCTACATGTCTTGTAGGCAGGGTAAGTTTTGGGTAAGAGTTTTTGCGGGTAGGCTGGTGTCCTCCCCTCTGACCCACTTTTCTGGTATGTGAAGACTTTCATGGGACATGCCTCTTGGGCTATTGTCCAGATATAAGTGAGTATCTACTATTTGAGTCTTTCTGCTTCTGGGTGAACTCACTCATTATGATCATTTCTAGTTCAATCCATTTGTCAAAAATTCCACCAGAGAACTCCTACAGCTGATAAACACCTTTACCAAATTGGCTGAATACAAAATTAACTAAAAAGTCAGTACCTTTCCTATATACAAATGACAAACTCGCAGAGGAAGAAATTAGGAAAACTACACCCTTTACAATAGCCACAAGCAATGTAAAACATCTAAGAGTAACTCTAACCAAGCAAATGAGGGACTTGTTTGAAAAAAAACTTTAAATCTCTGAAGAAAGAGGTTGAAGATGCCATTACAAGATGGAGGGATCTCCCTTGTTCATGGATCAGGAGAATTAAGATAGTAAAAATGGCCATCTTGCCAAAAGCAATTTACAGGTTCAATGTAATCCCTATCAAAATATCTACAAAATATTTTGAAGACATTGAAAGATCAATTCTTAACTTCATATGGAGAAACAAAAAGCCCATAATTACAAAAACAATCTTATACAATAAAATATCCTCTGGAGGAATCTCCATACCCAATCTCAACCTGTACTATTAGAGCAACAGTAATTAAAACAGCATGGTACTAGCACAGCAATAGGCTGGTGGGTCAATGGAATCTAATTGAAGACCCAGAAATGAATCCTCACACATATGATCACTTGATTTTTGACAAAGAAGCCAAATCTATTCAATGGAAAAAGGATAGCATCTTCAAAAAATGGTGCTGGTCTAACTGGATGTCTACATGTAGAAAAATGCAATTAGACCCATATTTGTCACGATGCACAAAACTCAAGTCCAAGTGGATTAAAGACCTCAACATAAAACCAGAGACACTAAGTCACTTAGAAGAAAAAGTGGGGAAGAGCCTGGAATACATTGGCCTAGAAGACAACTTCCTGAACAGAACACCAACAGAACACCCAAGCTTTAAGGTCAACAATTAACAAATGGGACCTCATGAGGCTGAGAAGCTTCTGTAAGGCAGGAGACACTGTCAACAGAACAAAGTGACAAAAGATTTTCACCAACCCTACATCTGACAAAGGTCTAATATCCAAAGTATATAAAGAACTCAAGAAATTAAACACCACCAAACCTAATAACCCAATTAAGCAATGGGGCTCAGAACTAAACAGAGGATTCTCAACAGAGGAATATCAAATGGCTGAGAAACACTTAAAGAAATGCTCATTAGTCACCAGAGAAATGCAAATCAAAATGACTCTGAGATTCCATCTTACACCCATTAGAATGGCTAAGATAAAAAATTCAAGTGACACCACATGCTGGCGAGGATGTGGAGAAAAAGGAACACTCCTTCACTGAGCATTTCTTTAAGTGCTTCTTGGCCATTCAAGATTCCTCTGTTGAGAATCCTCTGTTTAGCTCTGTGCCCCATTTTTTAATTGAGTTATTTGGTTTATTGGTGTTTAATTGTTGAGTTCTTTAAATATTTTGGATATTAGCCCTTCATCAGTTGTAGGATTGATGAATATCTTTTCCCAATCTCCAGACTGCTGTTTCATTCTATTGGCAGTATCTTTTGCCTTACAGAAGCCTTTCAGTTTCAAGAGGTCCCATTTATTAATTATTGAATTTAGGGCCTCAGCTGTTGGTGTGCTAATCAGGAAGTTGTATTCTGTGATACCTCATTCTTAATAATAGAAAAAAAAACACTTGAATATAAGATAAACAAAGGATTTACTATAATAATCAAGCTAGATTAAATGGTGACACACAGAATACTTTACCCAATAAATCTTCTTCTCACTTAAATGATCATGGGATTTTCTCTATGATAAATAATGATCCTCAACAATAAATCATCTCTATGTATTTAAGAAGATAATATATTCCATCAAATATCTTGTATGATCACAATTAAATTAAATTAAGATAGAAACCCCAAATGGCAAGAAAATTCAAAGATTTGTAAAAATATAAATTCACTATTAAGTAGTAAATGAGTCAGTGAGAAATCATAAAGACATTTGGAAAAGACTTAGTGATGAGTGAAAATGAAAAGCCAGCATAGCAAAACTTATGATACCTAGTAAATCAATACAGCCTAGAAAAGGAAAACAGTAGGAATTACCTCATCATTTTAAATTGCTTCAAAGCTACAGTAATCAAGACAATGGAATATCATCATGAATATTATGATAAGCATTCAAATACGTAGTTAATGATTTTTCACAAGTTTATCAATACTCTTTAGTGTAGGGTGGTGCTGTTAAATCCAGATATCTGCCAGTAAAAGAGCAACGCTACATCTGTACAAAATTTAATAAAATTGAATTCAAGAAAATTGAGAGTAGATCAAATATTTAAATAATAAGAGCATAGACTATAAAAACTCTTATAATAAAACATATAGTATGTCCTCATGACATGGGTTGATAAATACACCTTGACAGAAGAAACAAACAAACAAATAAACTGGACATCATAGAAACAAAAATTTGAGGACATCATTGCTATGGAAGAGCTCTTTGCAGAATGTACAAAAATATTTGGAAGTTGGATGCTTAATAAATGACTAATGGGAATACACACATATATATATACAAGTTCTAAAACAACAACCTGATTCAAAAGTAAAAAGACCACTTCCCCTTGGTGGAGTGGTCTGGTGGCACCCAGAGAAAGGATAAGCAAGCTACCAAGATTAGACTTGATAGCCTATGACCATATGGTGGGGGAGAAGGTCCCCTTTGGTCACAGACCTAGGGGAGGGAAATAGGGTGAAATAGGGAGGAAGGGAGTATACAAGTGAGATGTAATCTGAGTAAATTAATTAAATAAAAAATGGAGAAGTCAAAAAATTAAAAAGGTGTGGGTAGATATCACTCTTAAAGAGCTATACAAATAGCCAATATTGTTTGAATCAACATTATTAATAATTAGGTAACTGTAAATTGAAACTACATAACATTATCACTTCCATCATGATGGCCACTATCATAGAAACAGGAAATAGTGCTGGTGAGGATGTAGAGAAATTAGTACTTTGGGTGAGACTATAAAAATGAAGTACTAAGGGAATTAGCATGACATTTTCTCAAAATAGAATTGTCATATAATTCAACAATTTTTCTGGGTATACATCCAGAGGAATTAAATCCTATAATGTAAACACATATTTGATTTCATGTTGATAACCATATGATTTTCAGTAAAGTGTAAAAGTGATTCAGGTTTCCATGGAGAGATGAGTCGGTTATCAGCTGTGGTATGTTCATGCAATGGAATACCATTGTGCCTAAAAAAAATGCAAGATTTTCTGATGCATGATATACCACAGCAAAGTCTTAATGATATGCCTCATGAGATATGATGATCATAAAAAGACAAATAACTACCACTGCTCATTTGAAGAAATTAACCTAATCAAAATCTCAAACAGTAGAATGGTTTCCAGAGACTGGGTGGGAAGAGCAAATGCTAAGTAATTGCTTAACACACCGGATTTCAGCTTTGGAAGATGAAATGAGCTCTGCAGACACATGCTGGTGGTGATGGTTGCATAACAATAAGATGCACGTCTTAACATTATAAGTATTATGATGGAAACATTTGTACTATCTGTACTTTCAATTTGTTTAAATTAGAAACAAAATATGCCTGGCTGAAATGTAGTTTGACAGCGTCTAGGAAAGCTTGCTCACTAGTTTTTACCAGTGCACTTAACACTTTGGAGGGCAACAGTTTGAATTCCCAGGGTTGCATGCTCTGGGCCAGAGCAGATAGGTGCCAGACCATAGTCTATTATATTCTATGCATCTGCTGGGGTGGCTTTTATTCTTCTGCTTAACCATTTTTATACATTGTGTTATCAGGCAGCTGCTGCTAATAATGACAGTAGAGATAATCTCTTTGGCTATTTTTAAACTGGGTTTTTTTAACTTTGTTTTTTCTTTTGTATGTCATGTATTTGGTATTTTGGAGGACAAATATCTGGTCTAATTTTTTCCTGCTCTTTTCTAACCTAGAAATGTCTCTTACACTTAAATTAAAATGGCTTTGAAACAATACAGTCCTGTTCTAATTGGTTGCCTTCCCTTCAGTCCTACCTACACATGTGTGATACAGTGAGTATGACTTGCGAAGTCCTTGGGTATGCATTCAATCAGCTTAAAACAATGTTTTATATTGTTAAGTCCAGGCTGCGGCTGTTCAAATATAAGGACCCTTTTTTAATTGCTCAGATTTGTTTGCAAGTAAAAAATAAAAATAGAAGAAAAAGATGCGGTACCCACTGCGTTTACCTCCTATAGATTTTTGAGATTATCAGTGAGAGCTTTTAAATGAGATTTCACTGCAGATTCTCAAGCACTGCAGACAGTGCAGGAATTGAGATAAAATAGAAAGTTATGATGTAGAAATCTTTTACACTTCATAGGGGAGTAAAGAAGCCCAGAGGATGACATCAAGGCATAGCATCAACTGGGCCCTGATAATGTGGATTGTTGGCGTTTTGGGTGGCAGTTATGACCTCATGGATTTCCATAGCAAAAGCTTAGGGACTTATAGCCTTCCTCTAAAAAACAGTGTCAAGACCCAGCAAGTCATAAGGAAGCCGTACACAAAGCAAAGTTGCCTGTGTTTGCAAAAAAAAAATTTTCGATTGAATTATTCTCAGTCATATGCAATTACCAAATGCAGTTAGGTCGTTCATTGTGAAGAGAAGAAAGACAACAGCATCACTTGTATTATTTCAGCAGCAGAGGAGAGAATGAATACAAAGCACCACATTATTTTTCTCCTAGTGTTTCTCTCTGTGAGCTGATTTTCTCAGGCTAAAAAAGAAAATCACTGTCTTTTGTATGCAACCTTCTATGTTTCTTGTTTCTAAGCTTGTACTGGAGTTTCATTAGCTTTCTACAGCACTCCAGGTTGCATCCCCACAGAAACATGTACAATACTGTAAGATATTAACATACTTTGTAAAATAACTGGAAAGTTTTCCATCACAAAATTAAAAGCCAGCATTTCATAGCACTGCTCGATTCAAATAACAACCAGTCAAGCTCAACTCTGGAATACCGTAGGATACAGTTATTCAGCCTTTCTTCTACATCCTAATCTTTGACTTCTTGACCTATTGAGTGATGTTACAAAGCTTCAATTGTCTCAGCTATAAAATGGAGACACAAAAGAACCCATCACACTGTGTTCTAAATACTTGACCTGTTCATACATCCCAGTAGCTTAGCAAGAGCAAGGTGCCTGGTAACACTAGTGATCATGCAGTCAATGTAGCAAGGATGTGGAGATGGTGCTGAGGGTGTTCTGTAACATTTACTTTTCTCCCAACAAGCATCTTGAATGATTTCTGTCAAACAGGTGCTGTCCTCTGGGGAAATGGATCTTCTCCAGTTTCCTACCATCAAATCCGAACCACAGTAGGTCTAACCCATGTCTTTCGAGGTGTGATACCTTTTTCCTTTAACCCCCGCTGAAAGTGTTACTCTTTGTAGATTTTCATCTATTCTGGGGGATTTCCAGAGACTTTTATAATTTAGTTTTAAATTAGAATAAAAATAACTCATTTCATGGCAGCGTTTTCATGGATACTTTGTTTTTGTGAGCATCTCCCCAGATTCCCCTCTCCTACCCCCACCAATCCTGCTGGCCTTCTTTTTCTTTTATGTCTCCTTCTGCTTTTATGCCACATGTTTCTATTGCTCACTTATCCACTCACATCACTATTTTAAGACACCTGTTCCCCTCTTAGTGTCCCCTTCCTAGTTTTATGAACTAAACACACACATGCACACACACATGCACATGCACACACATACGCACATGCACACGCACACACACACACACACACACACACACACACACACACAAAATACAGGATCCACATATGAAAGAATGCATATAACATTTGTCTGTATGATTTCAGGGATTCTAGTCTTAACTTTTCCATTGCACTCTCCATTCTGATATGAGGGAGAATATTTTTCAAGTTAAGTGAGTGTTACAGGCTGTCTCTCTATTTTATACTTTTAAAAGCAGTGCCAGGTGATAGAGAAAGCCACTCAGTGGAGTGTGCATTATAACCTGGAGCTTTGAGGATGCGTTTAAATAAATGCAAAAGCTGTATTATTAAAAACAAAACATGTATTTGAATTGTATAGCCAGATAAAACATTTGAGTAACACAAAAGGCAACACTGCATACACAGTGACTATTAATTTACTTAAATGAACTCAGGCCACCGAATCTTGATTTATAGTGTATGTGAACATATCAAGTATATAGCAGGATATACAGACAGATTATATGATAAAGAAAATGTATGATTTTTCAATTAACCAATGCTTTCCTATCAAATATTGATGTTTTAAAATTTAAAACATTTTAAATATTATTATTATATGTATAGTATTCTGCTTGTATGTATACCTGAAGACCAGAAGAGAGCACCAGATCTTACTATAGACAGTTGTGAGCCACCATGTGGTTGCTGGGAATTGAACTCAGGACCCTTGGAAGAGCAGGCAGTGCTCTTAACCCCTGAGCCACCTCTTTAGCCCCTTTGTATTTTGAATATACTCCTATGTGCTTGCTATATACTAATTGTTAAAATGGTCTCTGATGCTGAAAATAATCAAGATAGAGTTCCCAACTTGAAAGACATCATAGTCATACTAAGGTGTCAAATTTATTTACAGATAAAATAGTCCAAGATGTAAATTCATTGACAGTCCATTTCACAGAATTCAGAATGGGCATCACCATCATCATCACCACCACCACCACCATCATCATCATCACTATCACCATCATCATCATTATCACCATCATCACCACCATCATCATCATCATCAACAACAACAATAACAACAACAACAACATCAGCAACACCAATAACAAAATGCCCAGTAAATGTTACTAAGGATACAGAAGATAAAAGAACTCTTATAGATTATTGATGTGGTGGTTAGCTAGTCAAATAACTGTGGATATCAATATGGATTTTCCTCAAGAACTAAGTGTCATATGATTTATATGATTCACATATTCACATTATCCACTCAAAAGAAGAAAATCTGCTTTCTGTAAAGATGCTTTCCTGTACACTCATGCATATTGCCACACTAGTCACAATAGTAAAGTATAAAATCAGCCTCAGGGTACATGAGATGACAGGAAGAAAACACTAAATAAAACTTGTGTGTGTCATATAAAAACACAATGAAGTTACACTCATCCGTGGAAAGGATTGAAATCCTGTCATTTATGGGGAAATTAATAGAACTGTATATCATCAGGATAAGGAAAATGAGCTACATTCACAATGATAATCTCATTTCCTCATGTTTGTGAAACTTAAAGACAAGAAAAGATGTGAGGCGGATACAGATATGAAAGGAAGACTATTGAGTGTAAATGGAAAAGAAGGTTAGAAAAGGAGAGTAAGAAAGGGTCGGGATGAATATAATCTGGGTCCATTATATGCCATGGTGAAATTGACTCATTACTTTGAATAATTAATATTCAGTAATAAAAGAAAAGCTTTTATTCAAGCATAGAATACTATGAATGCAATGACTAAAACATGTCTAGTTTTATTACAATGATAAATTCTTGGTTTCATCAATGGTTTGAGATTCCAGAACTAAATCTTGAGTTACAAAAAGTAAGCAAGATCCAATGCAATCCCTACCAAAATCCCACAGTTGGTCTTCATAAAAATAGAAAGAAAGAAAAAAGGGGGGATGGGGAAAGAAAAATCCAGTTGGAAGCAGAAAAGATGCTGGGTATCTAATGCAGTTCTGAGTAAAACTAAAATGCTGGCGTATCATCATACTTTACCAAATGTCAAGTGCATTTCCACATTAACAAAACTTTCAGAAACATCTAACAGTAGGATAGAATTTACGGACTCCAGATATAAATACATACTGCTAAAGCCATCTGAATTTTGATAGAAATGCCTAAATTATATATTGGAAAGGAGAGAGCCTATCCACGAAATGGTTTTAAGAAAACTAGAATTCACCCATAGAAAATGAAACTAGACCTCTATCCCTTATCCTAGTATGAAAATTAATTCCAAATGGATCAAAGACCTTGACACAAAATTTGAAATGCTGAAATTATTATATGAAACAGTTAGGAAAACTCTTTGAGAGTAGGCAGGGCAAGGACTTAGTAGAGACTACTCCATTTTCTCAGGAAATAAGTCAACAATTGACAAGTGGAACCTCATGAAATCAAAATTCTTCCACACAACATTAAAAACCAGAAAAGTCTTTGCTAGTCACATATCTAGAATAGGCACAGAGCTCAAAAATGAAAATGAAAATAAAAAAACAAATAACCCTATCAATGAAGGGATACAGAAATAACAGACAGCTCTCAAAAGACAGAGCACAAATGGGCAATAAACACATAAAAAATGTTTATTCCTACTCATTGTACTGTTAAAAAATTAAACAGCACCAAGATTCAGTTTGTCAGATTGAAAATCATCAAGAAAACCAGTACAATACCAAGAATTTCTGGCAAGGGTGTGAAAAAAAGTTAACTTCTGGTGGGCATTTAATTAATCTAACCACTGGGGAAGCCAGTAAAGAGAAGAAAAGAATGTAAAACTAGTTCTACCATATGTCACAGCTTTATGACTCCTGAATATTTAGCCAAAAGTTCCGCGTCAACATATCAATATTTACATCAATGTTTACATCAATGTTTCTTGCAACACTGTTCACAGCAGCTAAGTTATAGGATCTACCTATGTCTCTGATAACAGAGGGATGGAGAGAGAAAAATGTGCTATTTACAAACAATGCAATTTTGCCAGCCACAAAGAAGTGTGTCATTTGCAGGAACATGGTTGCAACTGAAGATAATCATATCAAATGAAGTAAGTCTGTCTCAACCAGATAAATAGTGTTTTACCCACTTGTGGGACATACGTTTTGTTTAGATACATCTGATCACATATGAACATGACATAAAAAGCAGAAGTCAAACTTTCTAGGGATAAATGTGTAATGCTTAAGATGGTCAAGTGATAAAGGTGATACGTTAGTTGATTGTCATGTGTTGTCTGAGATCATTGAGAACCTGTCCCTACAATCATAGTTGCCCCCTCTGAATTTCACACCCAAGCATGTTTGTCTCAGTGTTCTCCAAAGGTCCTCCTGTGGAGATTGCCTGGCAATCTGAATCCATGACAGAGAGGAAATAAAACAGCTACAGCAGTGAAAACACTGTGCTTTTCGGGAATGGGTGGAAAGTAAATTATTTCCATCAGATGTTACTGATATTTACCCTGTGCTGTACAGGTGTCTAGAGTGGGAAAGAGAAGCCAGAAGTTCAGCCAGGCCGAGCTGATACCTAAAGA